>JARHVA010004335.1:895000-1177500 GCA_037957365.1 Torreya grandis | reverse complement strand
ATGGACACCTTAAATTCATCTCATTTGAAGTTTTCCATCTTCTTCACTAGCTTATCCAATATGTTAGATTTGACTGGCTGAGTTGAAACACCTAGTTAGGGAACTTAGAAGTTTTTTCATGACATTAAATTAATATTTATAGTTACATTTAGTCTTAATATTCCATCCAAACTTTTTTTCATCTCTTAAATCTTATTATAGCCTACACAACATAAAAAATGGTCAGAATATTTTGTTTATGCCCCTATCCATACAATTCCATACAAATAACTACCATGTGAGGAATCATTAATAAGTCTTATATAATTTATAATATCTATTATGTTAAAAATATGTCATCTTAGTTCATCTCCAACTCCATTTTCCCAATCAGGTCCTGGTGGAGGGTTTAGAAGGGTTTTAGGCCTGATTTCACTCTTAAGGTTGGCTCATAAAAGTTGGACATTCAACTTGATTTTTTTTTAATAAATTGGCCCTAAATACCCATTCTAACGTCCTATAACTCATATGGATCCCATTCATATCCTCATGAAATATACTAGCTTTGTAACTTCTTTTATCGAGCTTGTTTTCACTATTTTACCCAACCCTGAGTAGTTTTGGGCTAAAAAAGGATCTCTTGATTTTTTATCTTCACTTAAAAATATTTGCCACATCTTTATTTATCCCATGAACATGTATCAATAGGATATAAATCATATTTAATGATGTAATTGTGGCTAACTCCTCATTCTACCTTATGTTTAACCCTTGCTTAACGAGTTTGACTGCACATTAGAGTTGAGAATGACCTTTTATGGATTTATTTGCCTTATGATAGCCAAGAAACATATTTGGTTAGACCATATCCTTATTTTAATATCATATAAATCTCATTTCCAAGTGTAAATTACAAAGCTTCTCATTTAGACCTTTAGGCCTATTCCTTGCTTATTAGGTCTGCCTACAAACTTTGGTGTATGAAGCATTCTATTAGTATCTCTACCTCTCTTCTAGGTTATTCATGTTCTTATAAGTTAATTAAAACTTTAAAAACCTTATTTAAAGTTTTCCTTAGCTTTTGGTTCACTATTTCACTTATTTCTCCAAGACTGCCAAGGTTTGAGCATCTGGAAAGTGCTCCCTATTTGAGATAAAAAGGGGAAACTTCCCCTATTTGCTCATAAAAACTAGGTATTAGATAGGGTTATATAAGTTTTAATTATTAATTTTACTAAAATTAATCTCTTGGTCATCTCATATGACCCTCCAAACCCTTAATTTTCAAATTGGTTCCTCCATATGCACACTATGTAGGGTTTTAGGCCATGGACTATGTTTGCTTGTTTCAGCTCTTCTCCATGCATGTTTCCAATTGTATGATAGATATAAGAGGAAATTATAGTTATGACATATTTTTTTTTAAATCTTGTTAACCATTCCAAACTCCATTATTTCCTTTATTCATTTACCTAGTCAAGATTGAGCATGACCTAACCCTGACTGTGATTGTATTGACTTCCATAGTCACACCGATAGGTGTATATTACATGATTTAGGCCAAATAATAGTGTATATATACTATATTTGAAATATTATATGGTGATCCATGTATCATACAATTTTCCCATCATGCTTATGCCCTTTGATGTACTTTAGCTTCAAATATGAACTTATCCCTACTAACTAAGACAACCTCATTTTAATTCCTACCTATAGATCTCATTGATTCTATCAAATTTATCATGGTACCCATGAAATATTTTATCCATTCTCTGAGGTGATACAATATGTATTTCATTTTCATTTCCCTATATGCCTCATTTGAACTCAAAATAGTGCCTTTCAACTTGACTGAGACACTTTCCTTTTTAGGACCATGCTATAGGTGAGATAGAGTCTTAAAGGGGTTTATTAGGATAATATGATGAGGAAAAAGGTCTATTAGATTAATTTTAAAGTACCTATCACTAATATCATCTCAAACTCACCTTTAAATGGGTAACCACCATAAAAAACATGCACAAATTATTTGTTTCATCACACTACCTGTTTGACCCCAGTAGGTGTCATTCCCATGCTTGAGGGTACCTGTAGGTGGTCTAGGAGATGTGCACTACTTTGCCTTAGTCTTCTCTTGATGTATTTTATTTCATTTTGTCTCACTATGCTAGTCTAGACATCCCATTCATGAGGTTCCATTCAATATTTCTATTTTAGGTAACAAAAGGCCATATAATCTTACAGGTCTGTAGACAACATTACAATAATTTAGTATGTTTGGAAGCAACTTTGAGGCTTTTTAAAACTATATTCAACTATAATTAACTCCTTAAAACTTAGCATGTTCCCTGTCCATACCAAAGGCTTGAATATTTATCTATCTATTCACTCTAAAAGCCTTGGGAAACATGTCATGGGAGGTTCACAAAAACCCCCTGACCTCTATTTTGTTCTTTTAGGGATTAAATCCCTAAAACTCAGTCATTGACCTTCAAATATAATTCCATGCTTAATTTTTCCTTATATTATATTTATATGGGTCTATCAAGGTCTATAAATCATCCTAATATATTAATAAGGTCTCCATTTCATACCTTAACTCTCCTGTATGGCAATTTGGATCCCTGCTAACACCTGTAGGTGATTATTTGCAGGGCTACAAGCTATAGTAAGTAGAAAACATGAATTATGAGATTTAAATGAATATTTATCTCCTTCAATGATTTAAAATATATTGTTTCATTACCAAGAACTATTTTAGCTTAGAAACTCCATTTTCAATGTGATTGACCTTCATGAGCTAGTTGTACATGTCCATTAATAGCAGTACAAAGTGAGGAAAGCAGTGGAAAGAATTTAGACAAAATATATTGATGAATGGTTCCATGAACCTAGATAAAATCATTATACATCCCTCAAATACATTATTTATAGTAAGGGTATGTTAATACCATCTCCATAAAATATCCATTTCAATGTGAAATCCCTTTAAAACAAAAACTACAAGGCAAGCAATGATCTAATTACTATTTGTGTGACTTGCGAGTTTGTAAACCATGATAATTACCTTAGATACTGAAGATGAAAAGTGAATGGGTAATAAATAACAATTTTAAAATATTTCAATGAACTTAACACAACCTTATGAATACATGGAGAACCACAAAGTTCCTAAAAATGGTTAAAATTACCCATTGCACCTAGAAGAGACTAGTCTACAAATTTGAGGTTATTGGCCCATAAAAATAAATCAAAATGGGAAAAAAATAATTTAATACATTATACGACATATCCAACATCATCTAGAAACAATCTCATTAAGTGGTTTGTATGGAATTGCCCAAACAAAACCAAAACCTGAAGAGTGCATAGATTGATAGGCAGTTTCAGAAGCCCAACTTGTTAGCAATAGTTCATAAATTTGGGACCACCATTCCTAAAAATACTTACATATAAATTAATTTATCTTAGTTTATAATATTACCCTGAGAGATTTTTTCTTGAAACTCCATGAGTTGTCTCTACCAAGTACAAACCTACAAATCACTTCTTTATGCCAAGAAGGAAGAAAAGAAAGATGAATGGTTTTGAGAAATAAAATACATATAAAAAAACATGGATATGAGTTAATTTAAGGTTAAGAGTTACACTTACACCTTTTCCAAGTGGCACACTTCCCAATGAGGCTATACAAGTGCCTAATTCTTCTATTTCTTTAAGAAAACTAACTTTTCTTTTGATGAACCTAAAAATTTTAGTTTTTTAAATTAATTAAGACATTTTTGGACACATGGGGCATGAAATCACCCATTTAAACTTGAAAATTTCCTAATAAACCTATAAAAAGCATTACATACACCTCTTTTGACCCTTAAAATGATCCAAAATGATAAATAAACGTAAAAACTAATTAACCAAAGCTATTACACCATTAATTGACATCAAATGACCTATAAATCACCTCATGAAAAAATATTATTTCTCCTTATAGGCCTAAAAACATGTTTTTACTATGGGTGTCCTAATCTGACCTAAATATCAAATTTAGTCAATAAATTGGTGACTCATAGGGGTAGTATGCCTGCTATAATAACTTGAATAGTATAATTATCCATCTATTGGTCTGATAGAGTCATCTAAAGACTAATAAAACCAAGAAAACCTTGAAAATAAACTTTACCAAGATAAAAAAAACTAATATTACCTCAACCACATAAAGCAAAAGACATACACATAAGGAAAGCAAACACCCAACAAGATACACATGTGCTCCAAGAACTTAGGGTAAACAAGGAAACAACCTATTATGCACAACTAGAAAATAAACATACCTCCTTTCTAGGATCAAAATGAAAAATTCTTTAATCATCTTCATGGTGAGATGAAACATAATGCCAAACATGATTCTCTTTAGATTGAGTGTTTTGTAGACTAGACCTCTTCCTTGGCACTTCATTTGATCTATTCTCAAGTAGGTCATCATTAAACAAGTTTCCAATGTATATATATTCCTCTTGAACATGTTCACACACTTCATGTTTCTGCCCACTCTTCATTTCATAGTCAAATTGTATCTCCTTAGTAGGCATGCCTTTAAGTGAATTGGTTCCTTATTCTTTAGAATATTGAGGCCAATAGGAGCTTGTCTCATCCTTCAAGAGCTGATGTGTTTCTCCAAATTGGTTGAGAGAATGATATCCCATCTTTATGACTTGAAACATATCATCATCAAATTCATATGCTTCTTGAAAAGATATATCTGAAAGAATGTGTTTCCTTTGCATAGTTACTTGTATACCAATGATGCCTTCTCCATCTTTGACCAACTCATAGCTTCCTTGAAGAGGATTATAACCTTCCCCAATGACTTCAAACAAGTCATCTAAATACTAATTAATAAACTTTCCATGTTCATCCATGATATCTTTCAATGTTATGAAATATTTTATGATCATTTCTTCCTCTTTGGAAAAGGGAAGATATCCCTCCTCATCAACCCAATCTAAAATCTCCACACAAGAAATCACCTCTTATTCATCTTTTATCAAATAATATTCAAGGGATATTTTCTCTATCTTGGTCTCATGAGACTCTCCCAAGAATTTCACTTCTTGAGGGATGTCTTGAAAGTGTTCTCCCTTCTTGATAGCACATTCCACATCAAATATGGAGGTAAAAGCTTGTGAATTTCCCTTTTGTTCACAAAAGGGAGTCCTTATGGTGATTTCTTCCTCATAAACACTCATGAGATCTTCTTTATTGTCCATGAATTGAGCATGTTCATCTTCATTTGCCTCTCTCAAGATAGGTTCTTCAACACAAATAAAACATTCTTCATTATCAACCAATCAAAGAGATTCAACACAAGGAATTACCTTCTCTTCATCACTTAAGACCTATTGAGGGATTTCAAAATGAAATTCAGCTATCATACTATAATCTCTTTTTTCAAGCGCTAAAATATCTTCAACCTTATTCATAGTGATTCCAATATTAGGTATCTTGAAATCATGTGATCTAGCCTAATGAGGCTACTAAGGAGGTAGGTTTTCTTCAAGCAAGAGTTCTCTTTCTTTATCAACTAGTTGATCCTAATTTTGTTCCCACACCACAAGTCCATCAAGGCAAAGGGTGATGGGCTAAGGACAAGATGAACTAGTTGGTGGAGGTGGAATATAGAGCTCAAAGTTAGATTGATAATGCAAGGTAAGAGACTCTTTAGGAAGCTCTTGAGGAAGGGGAGATGGGGTGTGTTTAGGCATATCATCTTCTTTTGGGTCTAAACCTTCCATCTCACCTTGACTTAGCAATCTAATATTTTGTTCTAATTCCTCTATTTTCTTGGCTAATTTCTCTTGGAAAATATTCTCCTGAAATTGATAGGAATCATCATGGGAACAAGGATTACATGAAGGTTGCCATGGAATAGAAGAAGATTTTTAAGGAAGAGTGGGAGGGACATGCAAAGGATCTAATCCATTCTCCACTTCACACTCTTGGACAATGCTTCTATATTATTTCTTACACCATGATCCTACTATCTTTATCCAAATTAGGATGTTACGATTAGATGTCTTCTTAATTTCACACTCTTGGTCAAGACTTTTCTCCTCTTTCTTTCCCCATGATTTCACTATCTTGCTCCAACATAGGACATTGGGATTATAAGTCTCTTTTTGAGGTGGTGGGGATACAATGTGAGAGGGAAATGAAGGCTTGAAATCCACTTCCGTTACTACTAACATGGAATATTTCAAATTCATATTAGTTAAATCAATTTTCCTATCAAGATTAGATTCAAACAGAAGGTTTTTCCTTTCAACTCTCTCCTCCAAATGATTTGGAAAAGACTGACTGTGATAGGTCTAATTTGGCTCATGAGTAGGGGTTACATATGGCTAATATGGAACTTTGGGAAGTGAATATGAATGTTGTTAGAGTTGATAGGGTTTCCTCTCATGAATGTTTAGGTTATGTTCCAAGTATGAAATCAAACAAATCACATCTAGCATCTCATTTGTAAACCTTTGCCAATTGGCTCCCTCAATGGGTTTTCATTCCTTATTTAACAACTCCAATTCATCTCTTACCTTTTTAATGACATTATTAGGAACGTATATAACACATCCTCTTTATGTGTCAAGATCCAACATGTATCTCTCATAGCCCAAAAGTGCTTGCTTAAAGGTGGAAATGGACTCATTAGAGAAAGGACTAGGTTGACTAGGAAGGGTAAAACATTGAGAAATCTGGTTATAAGACTAATACAATTCATGAAATGGATAAATATGGTCATAGTGGGACTGAATATGATCTTAACAAGATTGACCAAGAATTTGTTCATATTGATAGGGAATGGGATAAGATGGATATGTCTCACAAACTTGTGTAAGATAAATCTCAACACCAAAATTAGCCATGAATCTTCATTGAAAGCAAGAACACAAAGAAATATGATACCATCAAACTTTAAAGGATATCTTGGGATTTTTTACCAGCTAATATGCCTTCAAAGTTGCTATTGATGCTCGAAAAGATGCCTCCAAAGGCTAATGTGTTGAAGGACAACACCAAAAATACTCCAACTCTTGGAACAAGAATCCCAACGGGAATGACAAAAACTATTGTCACTTGTATTTTAACCCTTTGAGGAGATGAAAATCTCTCCTCATCTAAGTGGAACAATAGAATCAACTCTAGACTTTTGGGTAGCCTAAGGAATGAGGTGAGTCTCTAGATAGGGCTAGCTCCCTTGATGTACCATTTAGGATTAAACCTAAAACTAAATTTTGGGGGTGAAAATGGAGATATAAACTGAAATAAAAACTAATATAATTGATATGATACACCAAATTGACTGATGACATCTAACCATATGCATATTACACTTGAGACCAAGCAACAAACCAAACATACACTTTTCCAATCTTCAACTTCTTACATCAATGTTACATTGTGAAGTCAAGATGAACATATAGGTTATGAGGAATATAAAATAAGAATAAAAATTTACTGATGAAAATACAACCTCACTTAAACATGGACATCTCCTGGAAAACTTCACATGCCTTGCAAGCAGAGGCTATAAATAGGTGATAGAATGTGACAACTTGCTAAGGAATCCATAGTCTTCACTAATCAAACTAAACATTAAAGTAAAACAAACTAATTAATTCATGGAAGAGGTAAAAATTAGTTATTTTATTTATAAAAATTTATATAAATGAGCAGGGATTCACCATACTTAGGTGGAGCATCCCCTACAATGCCAAAATGGCTAACTCTTATAGAGTTTTAGAGAGAAAGAGAAGAATAAAAGTACAAGGGTCATAAGGAAAATTTTAAATCTATTAAAATAATTTATCCATGCATGATAATAGGGTGTGGTTCAAGCCATGTAAGTTCAAGACCTACAAGTGTCAATCCAAGTCATCAACTTCAAGAAAAGTGGTAAGAAAACTCCTTAACTAGCTCAAAAAACTACCTTCATTATCGGAGAAATTTGAATGTATTATAAATTATAATAATAATTAAAAATAATTTAAATGTAATTTTATAATCTTATACATTCCTCTCCATGCATTAGTTGCATGTCTGGTCCTCTAAAAACCTCTAAAATTTAGCCATCATCATCTATTGTCCAGAAAACTACCCCTTCATGCACATTACACACTTGGCCTCCAAAATGACTTAATTTTTCCTTGAAAATCAATGGAATGGATTGAATTATAGTTTTAAATTCCATTCATGGCCCTATAATCATCAAGGGCACCTTAAATTCATCTCATTTGAAGTCTCCCATCTTTTTCACTAGCTTGTCCAATATGCCATATTTGACTGGCTGAGTTAAAACACATAGTTAAGGAACTTAGAATTTTTTTCATGGAATTAAATAAATATTTGGAGTTATATTGAGTCTTAATATTTCATCCAAACTTTTTTTCATCTCTTAAATCTTCCTATATCCTACACAACACAAAAAATGTTACAAAGATCCTATTTATGCCCCCATCCATACAAGTCCATATAAATAGCTAGCATGTGAGGTAGCTTTCCTAAGTCTTATACAAGTTATAATATCTATTCTAGGTAAAAAATGTCATTTTAGTGCATCTCCAACTCCATTTTCCCAATCAGGCCCTAGCTGAGGGTTTAGTAGGGGTTTATGCATGTTTTCACTCTTAAGGTTGGTTCATAAAATTTAGACATCCAACCTACAATTTTTTTTAATAATTTTGAATTAAATACCCCTTATAACATCCCCTAACTCCTCTATCTCCCATGTAGGTCCTCATGAAAGATATTATCTTTGAAACTTGTCTTATCGAGATTCTTTTCACTATTTTGCACAAGTCTGAGTAGTTTTGGGCTCAAAAAGGATCTCTTGATGTTTTCTCTTCACTAAAAAATATTTTCCACCTCTATTTTTATCCCATAAACATGTCTCAATATGATATAAATCATATTTCATGATGGAAGTGTGGATGACTCCTCATTATGCCTTATGTTTAACCCTTGCTTAACAAGTTTGACCACACCTTAGAGTTTAGAATGACCTTTGATGGATTGATTTGCATCATAATATCCAATAAAAATATATTGTTACCCCATATACATTTTATGTTATCCTATAAATCTCATTTCCAAGTGTAAATTATAAAACTTCTCATTTGGACCTTTAGGCCTATTCTTTGTTTATTGGGTCTGCTTGCAAAATTTGGTGTATGGAGCATTATGTTAGTATCTCTACCTCTCTTCTAGGTTATTAACTTTTTTCTAGGTGTATTAAAACTTCAAAAACCATTTTAAAAATTTCCCTTAGATTTTGGTCCACTATTTCACTTATTTCTCCATGACTGCCATGGTTTGAACTTAGGGAAAGTGCCCCCTATCTGAGATAAAATAGGGGACACTTACCCTAATTAATCATAAAAATAGGTATTGGAGAGGGTTATAAATATTTAAATTATTACTTGTACTAAAATTAATCTCCTGGTCATCTCATATGACCCTCTAAACCCTCATGTTTTAAATGGGTTCCTTCATATGTAGACTGTGCAAGGTTTTAGACCATGGACTATGTTTGCTTATTTTACCCCTTCTTCATTCATGTTTCCAATTATATTATCATGCCAAGAGTAAATTATATTTATGAATTTTTTTTTTGTTTTTTTACAACTCTAAACTCTATGCTTTCCTTTATTCATTTGACTAGTCAAGATTGAGCATGACCTAACCATGATTGTGATTGTATTGAGTTCCATAGTCACACTTGTAGGTGTATATTACATGATTTAGTCCTAACTATAGTTTAAAAATACTCCATTTTAAATATTATATGGTGATCCATCTATCATACAATTTTCCCATCATGCTTATGCCCTTTGATGTATTTTAGCTTCAAAAATGAGCTTACCCCTACTGACTGAGACAACCTTATTTTAACTCTTGCTTGTAGATCTCACTGATTCTATCAACTTGAACATGGCTCCTATGAGCCATTTTATCCATTATTTTAGTTCATACAATATTTATTTCATTTCCATTCACCTACTTTCCTCATTTGAACTTAAAATAGTGACTTTTAACTTGACTAAGACACTTTCCTTTTTAGGACCCTGTTGTATGTGAGATAGAGTCTCAAAGGGGTTGATTAGGATGATATGAAGAGGAAAACGGTCTATTATATTCATTTTGAAGTACCTAGAACTGATATCATCTAAAAATATCCTTGAATGTGGTAATAACCACACAAAACATGAAAAAATCATTTGTTTCATCACGCTACATATCTAACCCCTATAGGTGTCATTCCCATGCCTGAGGGTACCTATAGGTGGTCTAGGAGATGTACACTACTTTGCCTTAGTTTTCTATTGATGAATTTTATTTAATTTCTCCTCACTTTGATATTATATACATCCCACTCATGAGGTTTCATTTGATATTACTCTTTTAGGTAACAAAAGGCCATCTAATCTTACAAGCCTGTAGACAACATTACAATAATTTAGTCTGTTTGGAAGCAACATTGAGGCTTTTCAAAACTATTTTCCACTAGACCTTACTTCTTAAAACTTGGTATGATTCCTATCCATACCAAATTCTTCAATATTAATCTATCTATTCACTCTAAAATCCTTGGGAAACATGTCATGGAAGGTTCACAAAAACCTCCTGACCTATATTTTGTTCTTTTAGGGATTGAAGCCCTAAAACTCAGTCATTGACCTTTAAATAGAATTAAATTATTCATTTTTCCTTCTAGGAGATTTATATGGGTCTATCAAGGTCTAAAAATCATCTTAAGAGATCAATAATGTTTCCATTTCATACCTTAACTCACCTATATCACAATTTGGATCCCTGTTAACACCTATATGTGATTATTTACAAGTCTAAGGGTAGTAGTAAGTAGAAAACATGATTTATGATATTAAAATGAATATTTATCCCCTTAAATGATTTCAAATATATTATTTAATTAGCAATGCCTTTTTCAGCTTAAAAACTCCCTTTTCAATATGATTGACCTTCATGAGATAGTTTTACATGTCCATTAATGGCAGTAGACTGTGAGGAAGGCAGTGGACATAATTTAGACAAAACATATTTATGAATGGTTCCATTAACATACATAATCTAATTATCCATCACTCAAATACATGATTTATAGTAAGTATATGTTAATCCCAGCTCCAAAATATCCATTTCAATGTAAAATCCCTTTACAACCAAAACTATAGGGCAAACAATGATATAATGACTGTATGTGTGACATTTGAGCTTGTAAACCATGAGAATTGCCTTGGAGACTAAATATTAAAAGTTAATATGGAATAAATAATAATTTTAAAACATTTAAATGAACTTAACAAAACCTTTTGAAGCCATGGAGAATCGCAAAGTTCCTGAAAATGGTGAAAAATTCTCATTGTACCTAGAAGAGACTAGTCTATAAATTTAAGGTTATTGGACCATAAAAACAATTCTAAATGTGAAACCAAGAATTTAAGTCATTATATGAAATATCTAAGATCATATTGAAATATTCTCAATAATTGGTTTGTACATAATTACCCAAACAAGACCAAAATCTAAAGAGTGCACAAATTGATAGGCAGTATTAGAATCTGAACTTCTTAGAAATGGTTCATAAATTTGGAACAACCATTAATAAAAATAATTATATATAAATTAAGGTACTTGAGTTCATAATATTTTCCTAAGATTATTTTTCATGAAACTTCATGAGTTGTCCATACCAAGTACAAACCTGCAAGTCACTTCTCTATGTCAAGAAGGGTGAAAAGAAATATGAATGGTTTTGAGAAATAAAATACATCTCCAGATCAAACAAAAAAATTATATTAGTAAAGTGAATGTGAAATTTCACAGTTACACCTTTTCCAAGTGGCACACTTCGTAAAGAGGCCTACAAGTTCCCAATTCTTCTATTTCTTTAAGAAAATTGACTTTTATTCTAATGAACCTATAAATTTCAATTTTTTTAGTTACTTAAGACATTTTTGGACACATGGATCATGAAATAACCCATTTACACTTTCACATTTCATAATAAATATATATAAAGCATTAAATACACCTCTGTTGACCCTTATAATGACCCAAAATGATAAATAAACCTAAAATCTAATTAACCAAATATAGTAAAACATTAATTGACATAAAATGACCTATAATTCATCTCATGAAAAAATATTATACCCCATTATAGGCCTAAAAAACATGTTTTTTACTAGGGGTGTCCTAATTTGACCTAAAAGTCAAATTTGGTCAACAGTTACATTGAAGCTCTTTATTTTGACCTTGAATTTAAATTTGTTGATTTATATAAACAAAAATATTTTTTGTTTTATTTTCTATTTTTGTATGCCAATTTTTGGAAACCATGTTCCAAAAAACTTTAAACTACTTAGTGACTTATAGGCTAAGTAGTGTCTATTTTATGGACACTATGTTGTGAGGGGTACATGGAGGTTAGTTTTCATGTACCTCAAGGTATATCAAAAACAACTATTTTTCATTTTTTATACCATGATAATATTTTTTTAGTCATTTAATTTGTGGTGCATCTAAGAGGAGTATATTTTCCAAGGAATTTGATACCCTCAGATATGGGCTAGTGGGCTATAGGCATGGTTTAACCTCTATAGTTATTGACATGAAATATATGTCCAACACTAGTCTATAAATGAGAAATTATATTGTATATCCAAAAAAAATATTTAAACCCTTGACTAGATCAATCTTACACCTTATGTTTTGATTGTATTATATTCATAGTCATTATTTTTCGCTAGTTCATATTGTATGGCATGCCTCTAAGGTGTAGTTGTCTATTAAGTTGTTTTTTATTTCATACATGTGAATTCCTTTAGTTTTTTCCACAATATAAAATCATGACGGTTTTTCTCAAATTGATAATTATACTATTCAAATCCTTTAAAATAATTAAGATAAAATTCACAATGATTTTGATACCAAAAATAATGAATATGACTATGATGTATATAATGAACATGAAACTCATATTGATCCATAAAAGCTTAATGGAACAGATCAAAATCAAGTGCAATAAGTATTTTGAATTTTTTAAAGGTCTTAAAGAGAATCCCCATGAGGTGAATAATATCAATAGTCTATATATATCATAAAATCTAGAGACCAAGATAAATTGACTAATATACACCACAAAAATTTCCTTTTTAGGTTATGAAACCTCCCACTTCTAATTTTTCAACTTCTATTATTGCATCCATTCCTATTTCTACACCTCTATTTACTTCCATATCAACATTAATTAGTTTTGAAACATCACATGGTTTCCAAAAAATATACATGTCTTTTCCTAATCAACTTACTTATACTACTCCATTAATATCTACTAATCTTACTCTTGAGAATATAGTTCTTGCCTTACAAGACAAGTTATCTCAAACTAAGTAAATTCTTTCTCATCATATCCCATTCATTGATTCATGTTTTTATTTACATAACCATTTGACACAAAAAATTGCATCTTATATATTACCAATTATTTTTTTGGTTCCTAATCTTCCTCTATTATAAGACAAAAGTGGTCTTAAAGAACACGTCTATGCATTACATGTAGATTAACTAGACTATGGAGATAATGACAAATTGTTGACAAATCTATTTATAATAAGTCTCTTACAATACGATCTTATATAGTTTCATGATTTTCCTCTTCAATTAGTAAAATATTTCAATCCTTTGTAAAATTAGTTTTTAACACACTTTTCTATCAATATTGGTGAAAAGCTATCATATGCTCAAATTTCAAATCTTAAATGAGGGTCTAATGAAATAATGAATGGATATATTTTAACATGAAATACTATGATAGGGAAAATGATAAATCAAATGGATGATAATGAGATTCAATAAATATTCAGTCAATGTATTTTATCTCCACTACAAGAGTCAATTATTTTTGTTAAGTTTAAATCTTTTGATTAGTTATGCCATACATTTAAAGAGCATGAGGTAAAATGGCCTACTTTAAACAATCTCAAGTGTACTTAAAATTATCCTTCTTATTCAAATTTTAAATTTCAAAGAAATCCAAATCATAATAACAAACCAAATTAAAGAAATAATGAATCTAATATTATAGTTAATGTTATCTCACAACAAAAATAAAAGCTTCAATTACAAGCTCCACCAAGGAGACAATTGTCAAGGTTACCATCACCTACTCATGTATTGTTAGAAAATATACTTGAATGCAATCTCATCACTCTTCTTCCACCAATTAAAATGGGCATGTCTAGACAATAATATAAAAAAATTGATATAGATACATATTTTTACTACCATTGATGTATTTAGAATTCGACAAATATATGTTGTAGTATTAAACATAAAATTAAATATCTCATTGATGAGAACATTATTAATATTGTCACACCTACTGAAGAGGTTAAATAAAAAAAAATGATAATGAAAATTTAATAATGTACAAATATCATTTTAAAATCATGAATTAAAAAAAAACAAGGATAATCCTCAAGTACATTATGCATACAATGTTCATCCTCCTCCTTCTACATATGGGAACCTACTTGGTAGCATTATTGGTATGTTTACAAGCAAACAATTATTATATCCTATGATATCATTTTATGAGAGTGAAATTATTGATGATTTAGATAATAATTAAATTTTTATTCAAGAACATGTTGATAATCAATCCATACATGGTGTTATGTTAGACAATGGATCAAGAAAAAATTCCTGCATCATAACACTCATATACTCTCTTGGTTATGCAATAATAATATGTATAAGATACTTCTAGAGTTATCAAATCATTTGATTGTCATATACATGATACTCTTGGGCATATAAAATTATCTTTAAAAAAAGGGGATCTCATAAGGTGTACTCCTTTCCTAGTTATACCAAGCAAAAGCGTCTTTGATATGATATAAGGTCACCTTTGGTTTCAAAATATCATACTATTACCTTATATCATGCATAAATGTCTCAAATATATTCATAGTTATTAATTTCTAGAAAATATTTTAATCCAATATGAGTATAATTTGAAACCAATAATATTTACACCTCCTATAAAATAGTTGTTTGGAACATAAATTTAGCAACATGGTAATGAAATAGTCTACATAACTATTCAAGGATATGATTTACATATTCAAAATCATATTATAGAATTAGTTTCTCCATCTATTTATGAGAATGATATAGCTTCACATGGAAATAAATGGCTAGTTTTAAAGAGGATGGTATAATCTCCTCAATAGAATGTGTTACCTAAAAATATGTCTTCATCTCCTAAGGCACCATAGGTTATTCAAATAGCCTCATCAAAAATATAGAAAATTATATCTTATAATTTTACCCATGAAGATGTAGGTTCATGTGGGTATATGATCAATGATTCAAATGGTTATATTGCAACATATGATTCTTATTTAGATTCATACATATCTAAATTTGGCACTTCCTCTTCATATTAATTCATCCTTTATATAAAAACATGGGATATTCATAAATTCCCATAATAGATATATTTGGTTAGCTACTTATATTTTCCTTTGTACATAGCTTCTTTTATTTTACTTCATTTCTACTTATTCTATCCCTTATCCAAACTTTATTCTAGTCCTTGACTTTATTTTCACTTTGGGTACTTTCTCTCTTGATTTTAAAACCTATTCAAAAAATTCAAAATTCCTATCTTACATTTCTTTCAAATGTCACTTATCATGTTATGGATTCAATTAGAGAAACATGATCACACCTTTTTATTTTTACATAATCACACATAGTCTTCTACCCATTAATGAACAAATAAATTCTTATCTATATTCATAATTTGTGCTACATTGCTACGACTCATTTACACATACATTGAGGGTATATTTCTTTCCTTCCTTCCATACTATGATTCATAACCTTGTTGAGTATTTTTAGAATCCCTCCCATTTCCTCTATTTTCAAAACATTGATCCTTAACACTAGAAATAAATCAAATATTTAAAAAATTCAAAATCATTCAATTTTTTCAAAAATACAAATATTTTATTAACTTCAAAATTAGGACTTATAAAAATTGTAAAATGTTTCTAGCTTACTTCTTTACATATGTTATTTATTTTATGTTAGGTAAACAATATATTTTGGTTTTAAATACATAATTATTTTCACAAGGTATGTGATTGTGATATGGGACATACTATTACATGGTTAGTTTATTTTATTTTATAATCACTCATTATTTACATTGTGTTATGTGGATATGCTATTTTCCATTTATGAAATTGATGCATAGGATTGATCTATACTAGTTGAATTTATTTTATGTTTCATTTTTGTTACTATTATTGCATAATAAGTTAGGAAATTATTTATTATTGTGTGTGGTTATTGGCATTATATGTGCAACATATCGATTTTATTTTTTTATGACATCATCATGCCATTTCCATGTGGTCCTTAATCTTGCGTGTTTATGCAACATTTACATGTCCCTTGTATGTGGCATATAACCCTTATGTGTGACATTATATTCAAATATAATTACATAAATTAACATTATATATATTCTCATTACTTTTTACTATGGTTCCAAGATTTATATAATGAATTAATTATATTGTCTACTTTACTCTTATTAAATGATACATATCAATCACATGTTAATTATGATATTCAATGTTATATCTCTCTAACACATGTTTCATATAAAATTAAAATGCTAAATTCAATGCTATGATTCAATACATTCCAAATATGATACTAAATGATAACATATTTCATAGTTCTCTTTTGATATTAGTGACTTACGGGCTATGTATCTCATCTCAAAATGAGGGAATCCCAATGGGATTTTATTAATAAGTCAAGTCCTCATAAGAAAATTTTATATTCATGACACTACACAATTTTTAAAATTATAACACAATTAAAAAAAATAAGATTATGGGGGCATGTGACACACATTTTCAGTTATTATTATAATGAATATTCACATATACATGATGCATATGCATGGACATGTGAAAAAATTTTAAATTACAAGTTTCAAGTTTCAAAAGTTACAAGTTCAATTAGCACTCAATATAAATACATTTTAGATAAATTGGGCATGATATTCATTCAAGTTCATATTTCTAAATGGTAATTTCAAATTTCAAATTTCTCAAGTCTAAAAGTTAAAAAAGGTACAAAGTTTCAAATAGAATCTAAATTCCTATGCAATGGTATGATTCATCTGATTTTTTAAATGGGCTATGTTAGAGTATAGTGACACTCAAAATCTATAGTTTCACATTTTTTTATTATAATAAGTCACATTTGTGGTTCCACTAATTGAATAATTTTATAGATTACTCTACTTATTTAAATGAGAATTCAAGAATAAAATCTTTCAAACTCAAGATCTTTCACTCATTTTCAAATTCAAACTTGATCACTCTCAATTATCCATAGGATCAACATTTATCTATATGCATTAATAATGGGACATGAACTTATCCATTTTCATGTTATATGGAAATAATATTTCATACCCTCATAGGTGTATAGTTTCTTTTCTCTCTTTTTAAAATTCTAATTTAAAATATGGATGATAACTACTTTCAGTGGCATTATTTCATGTTTACATTAAGATGCCTTGCATGATCAATATTTACATCAAAATATAGAATGTGTATAAACATTTAGGTTTAATAAATGCATCACTAGAATAAATTTGGGAGAGATTATACACTCAAATTTAATCATTAGGTGCTCGAAAATGTTTAGTCTTTGCATCTTTTTCCGGCTTGGCCTATTTTACAATCTATTAAATTGAAATCTCTATAAGAGCATTCAGTACTAAAAAAATGTTCTACAACTACTTATAACATAATTTATACATACCTATTATGATTAAAACTCTTTCCATATGAGTTCTCATAGCCTCTATCCTTTTGGGATAGGACTACATCAGGCAGACATGTTTGCAGTCTGACCTTTTCCACTAGTGCAACCTAGTCCCCTATGCTCCAACTATAAATTTTTAAATTTAAGACATTTAATTTTATCTATGATATTATTTTATTGATGACTATTATCATAAGAATTTTAAATATTCCTCTATATAATCACATCAAGGTATCTCCAAATACATCTAGTAATCACTTGGCAATTCTATTGCACATTGAACAAAAGGTCATTAATCATTCCATTTAAAATTATGAATAATATTCATAGTCAAAGTATAAAAGTATTTTATTGTAGGTAAAGGACACTCATTACAATAATTAAATTTAATCTATATAGTTTCATTCATATATCAAATATTAAGATTCACATATTCACTTTAAGAGAGATAACTACATCGACCTAAGGCCCTTTTGAGATATGTAGGGAATACTCAAATTAAAGGAGATTTTTTGAGGATAACTCAATTATTCCCATTTCTCAATTCCCCAATAAATATATATATATATATATATATATATATATATATATATATATATATATATATATATATATTATGCATGATATAAGGTTTATGTAACAACCCCTGGATTTTACTAGATTAAGGTAAAATAATGTAAAAAAATTACATAAATTCAATTAACTTATTCCATCACACTAAAAGCATAAATAGTGATCTTTAACTAGATACATTAGTTTTATCTAATCAACAACAATGTAAATAACTAATATATTTAGATAATGATCAAAAAATCAAGATCAAGTACAATGTTGAATAGAGAAATGAATATAACATTGATTTCATAAAATTATATTTATAATTTTATCCAATATTGTTATAATATTATAGCCAACTATTATAATGGTACATATGAATAAAAATTATAGTTTCAACATAATACATGTATTAATAATAATGTAAAATTATACAATGCTCCATAAAGTATGCAAGTCTCAATGAACTCATATATATATAAGTAATCATGAGTGTAGTCACTACTGAAGTAGTATTGAGGGGAAGGAGAGCATCATCTAAGTGTTTTTATACACCAACCATGGACCATCGATACACTGCATAATCTCCCAACTAGGGAATGACCCTCCCTTCATGGATGGACAGATAATGATGGAATGAGAATCAATAGTGATAACTAGAACCTTGTATTGTAAGATAACTATTACATGAAATATATCATAAATAAACCCATTATAACATGATATCATACTAAATATGTAGACTAAATCAAATAGATAAAATGAAAATGTTTAACCATAATTACTACTTTGGCCATAGTTTTCATATAGTTATTTGATCTCTAACATCAATTAATTTCATACACACCACTCAATTATATTATACCTTATATATGTATTAGTGACACTAATTAAGTGGAATCTATCTCACCTACTTATTTAGAGTCATTAATACTATATTGGTTTTATATATTTAATAATGTAAAAATCAATAGATTTTTCAATGAATTTTTCCTTAATAAAAATTACATTATATGATAATACAAGAAAGTTTCAAGACATGTCTTTAATCTATCAAATGCAACATTATAAATCTAAACATCTAATTTAGTTGTGTGTGTGTGTGTGTGTGTGTGTGTGTGTGTGTGTGTGTGTGTGTGTGTGTGTGTGTGTGTGTGTGTGTGTGTGTGTGTGTGTGTGTGTGTGTGTTGAAATAAATTGTTTGTTGAATGAGCTATAAATTATTGATATGATTGTCTAGCTTTATAATGTTCCTGTACTATTTGATTGATTTGATATATATATATATATATATATATATATATATATAAATGTTATACCATTCGGGTAAAACAAGATTAAAAATCAAATCAATAAAATAGTACAGGAACATTATAAAGATAGACAATCATATCAATAATTAATAGCTCATTCAGTAAACAATTTATTTTATTTCCTAATTGCATAATTAAATTGTTCATAAAACTAGTCAATGCAAAACGGATTGAGCTAAATATTTTCAAATATTTCCCAACTAAAAGTCTATTGAATTCCTCAAATTCACTTCTAAGCTATACATTATTAAAGCAAGTAAAAAAGCATTTATACCTCTCTGATAATGCATAAGATGTATTTAATCATCAATCAGTATATGCATAATTATATTTTGTATAGTCTTAATTAGAAAAGTATTATGCCATTAAATTAAGAGTATCAAAAATATATATTTAGATGCATATAAATACAATACCACATTAATTATTTACCATATCATATAAAATGTTTATTAATTTAATAAAATATGCATAAATGAATATGGTATACCTGATTGAAATAATAATATATCAAAGATTTACAAGTATCACATATAAATGTATGCATATTCAAATACTCAACGATGTTACTAAGTTTTGATTATATTATTATATCCATTAAATATTGAACTCTAGCGTATAAAACTATGACTAATTTCTAAAAAAATTTCAATCCACACTAAGTACCCTATATATCATATAGTCGAAAACATACTCAGTCATAGCTATATAACATATAGGAAGATTTCATTATGGAAAGATATATTTCAAAGGCACATAGTCATAACTTACAAAAACTATATATTTATATAAAAATATCTAAAACATGATTGGGTTTATACTTATATTTCAATAGTTTATAAGAAAATCAATTCATGTTATAAACATAATTGTTTATGGTATATTTACCTAACCATAATGTATTTACAAAAAATTATTTCCTTATTTGTATACAAAATGAAAACTCACTAATGTAACCATAAATATTATCCATTCAACTTACAATCTCCTCTGATGGTTTAAACACAATAAAAACACCATGATATATATATATATATATATATATATATATATATATAGGTGTAATAAATGTAACATGAGTATAACACACTCACTCTCTCTCTCTCTCTCACACACACACACACACACACACACACTAATGCATTAATATCATTGAGTTATCTATTAGAGACTTGAAGGACATATGAATCTACCCCTATGATTAGTAGTTGATTTATAATTAGATATAATTATTTTGATCATAATGAAGAAGGAGAGTTACCATAGACCTATACCTTCTACTTCATTTAAATGTCAACCCAAGGATCTAGACTTGAAAGGATGACATAACTATATGTGTACACTCAATATTCTAATTTGACCTTCTGCTAATTTTAATCTAAGATGATGTTGTATGAAATAAATGTAATATAAAATTTAAGCATGAATATAATATTGTGAAATAAATGTTTATATGTTGGAAGCTTCCTTAAACAAATCTAAGTAAGAATATAAATCACATAATTCAGAAATAAAACACACAATGCATAAAGAAATCAAATAACATGATTATCTATTTAAATGGGTTGGATTGTTGCTAAAAACTTCCAAAGGGGGCCCTTTCTCCTTCCAAATATAGCTTCAATCCATCCTCTCACAACACTTAATTGAATTTAAAAATGCTTGTTCATATTAATCAAAAAATACAACAATGAATTTCTACATGAAATTACAATAATAGTTACTTGAAAAAATATAATTCTGATAATTCTCTAATCAACAATTACTACTTAACAACAATGTCACATAATTCACATGAAAGATGACTTTAGTAAAAGGATCCAATTTTGGTTATTCTAAGTCGAATGTTTTTTAGATTAGAATATTTTTTTTTTTGTATAAAATAATATCCTCTGTAGTATGTATATAGACACACACACACACACACACACACACACACACACTATAGAGGATATTATTTTATACAAAAATATATATATTCTAATCTAAGAAACATTCGACTTAGAATAACCAAAGTTGGCTCCTTTTACTAAAGTCATCTTTCATGTGAATTATGTGACATTATTGTAGGACAAACAAAGCTATTTCATTCTTCAAATGCTTCCTTATTGGGATCCATGGAGGTTATAGTTTTTTTTATGAGTCAATTGAAAGAGGAATCAAAATATGGTCATTCATGGTTTTGGTCATGTAGTGGATACAAGATAGTCCATGTGATGAAATTACTTTGTTGTAGGATGTTCCGTGCTATATACATATTTCTCCAAAACATCCTTAAAACACATTATAGAAAAAGTGTCCTAAAGTAGTAGATAACTATCATATATTTAATTCCAGTACGTAATTCTAACTATTCAAAGAGTATGGAAACATAATGCTATTTATAAGATTATAACTATTTGAGGAAAGAAAGTTTATGGGAAAGCATGGAAAAAAAGATAAGTTTGATAGATGAGGATAAAAATGGGACATTTTTGGATCTTATGACACCCCCCAACTTAAAATCCTACTTGATCACAAGCAATAAACTTGTTCATTTCCATTTCACAATAAACTTATTCATTTCCATTACACCACTAGCAAGGTGAATACAAAATCCATGTCTCTATTCAAACAGTTGTCAATTTTTGACCTCTGTAGCTTCATCCAATGGGGATTTATCCTTCCAATATAGAATAGGTTACCAAAACAAAGGGGGCTAGAACTTGGGGCTCAATAATTGTGATCCTATTTCTCTTTTAAGCAAAATATATTCTGTGATCCTATTAAATATTGCCTTTAAGTTAAAAGGGGAATATGTCTTTCTAATTAGTAGTGCAAAAGTGATCTCATTCCATCATTCAATGCAATACTCTTTATTTTTAGAACTAGTATAAGTTCTCAATCCTAAGTAAAAATCTTAGGCTTCATCATAATTCTCAACAAAAAAATCTATAACTTTCTTTTTCAACATGATATTATCCCATTCTGTTACATCAGGTGCCATTGACTCTTTTTTGATAAGTAGTTGGTTTTCATTTCCCTTTCTTCTATATTCAACTACTTCTCTTCCTCTTCTTTTCTTATTCAACAAATATGATTAAAATTCCTTTAGAAGGACATCTCCAACATATAAATTAGGTTTCCATTCCCTATCATAAGGGATAACATAATTATCAAGATAGAACTCGCATAATTAAGCTTATTTTTCTTGTGAGCTTTCTCTATAAATTTGAAAGAAGGAGAGGGTATCAATTCCTTCACAAAGCATGTCACAGTAAGTTCTCATAAATTTAAACTTATGTCATTTATCCTCAAGATAGATTAAATATACTCTTATAGAAGGACTGTAATCAATGAGCTCTTGGGTAAGACAAGCCATATATTCAATATTTTATTGCAGTTTGGAGATTTTTTCTTCCTTCAAACTATTCTCTTATTTCAATTTCTTGTTTTCTTTCATTAATGCCTTTAGAATTTTAGACTAACTATCCATCCAATTCATCAATTTAGAATATATTTCAAATGAAGAATGATACCTAACATCTTAGGCTATTGTAAGTTATTCTTGTTGATTTACCTCTATAGAAGGTTCTGAAATAATTTCTACAAGATGGTCTTCAGTAGAGGGATGCAGTTGAAAAGATACTATAACAAGTGTATCTAGTCCTCCTCCAGACTGATTCTATAGCTTCTTTCTTAGTCACTTAATTTCTTGTAGGGATTACTCTAAAGTGGTAAATTCCACTTGCATGGTAGGTTGCTCCATTTTTTATACTTCTTCCTACATTAGTTCATCTTGCAACTCTTCAAGATTGTGCTCTACTTATTATGTTTCCTAATTATCTTCTAGAGAACATTCTCCTTTATTTTTTTAGCCTCTAGAGATTCATTATTACTATCAGTATCCATATTTTTAATTAATTTAAATAATATAAGAAGGTTTAATTCTCATTTTTATTCTCAATGTGTGAGATATATGAGGAGTAGAGCTTACCTTGGCCTTTTGGGGAGAAGGTGAAAGTCCCTCCTCAGACTCCTCTGAATCAGGATGGAAAATAAGTTTCTTACTTTTTTTTAGATTCATTACTTATGGAAGTCCTTTCTTTTATCCTTTTCATAGATTCTTATGTAGTTGTAGGAAGGTCTCCTCCTGCAAGTTCTTATGGAGCTATAGGAAGGTCTCCTTCTGTAGGTTCTTGTGAAGCTATAGGAAGATTTGATGCTACATGTTCTTATGGAGTTGCAAGAAGGGATTATTTTTATCTTTGTTATTTTATCTCTAATTCTTCTTCTATTTCATTTCCCTCTCTATCACTTTGTACATTTTTTGTACTTGGATAAATTCTTCCCAACTTATGTTATGTCTAGTCACTTACAAATAGTATTGAACAATTAACTAGATTAAACAATAATGGGAAAGAGCTTTGGAATTACCTCTTTGAAATGCCTCTACCATTTTTATGATCATGTGGATAAATAATTTGGGGACATTTATCTCTATACCGTGCCAGAAATGATTCATGAATTTGAAGTGACTGACATGCAACATGGAATATCTCTCTTCACAAGTGAAATGTTTGTATATGAACTCAGGAACTTTGGCTCATCTTCTTGGTAAAGATAATTGTGCAGTGCCTTACTTTTAATTTTTCAAGGTTTCATTTCCTCTAATGAATTTTTGCCTCTCTACTTTTGCATCCAAATTTTCTTGTCATGCCTCCCTTATTCATGGTAATCCCATTACTCTACTAATGATAGTTTATGTTAGATTTATTTTGATTTCCCTTACTATTCCAGGTTATTATGCAATGAGCCAGTGAATTATTCCATAATTATTTGATCTAGGGCCTATATTTTCTCAAATTGTTATGCTCAACCTACATTCTATAATAGGGTCAGGATGTTTGGGCTATTGGCTAAAAGAGTGATATATAGCAGTTGATGTTTAATCAAGTCCCCTTTTATATTGTGAGATGAAATTTGAGTTATAGGTTGTGTTCATGTAGCATTTTTTTTGTGGTGTTGGTGAAATATTGGTTATTTTTACTTTGGGAGTAAAATAATCCATTTGAATTATAAAAAATCTCCCCCCAACTTAAATTGTTTGCTTATTCTCAAGGGATGAGGCTGAAATGCACAAATGGCTCATGGAAATAATAAAGGGTAGAGGCAACAACACATCAAAGGTCACATCAATCAGTGAAAGAGAAGATATGGTGAGTTGGTGTGATAAGGAGAAGATATGGTAATGTGTTAATATCATAAAGACCCATCATCTTAGTAATAATTATAATTTATGACATGAAATAAATATAAAATAATTATCTTGTTACTTGTATAAATACCTTTCATTAATGTACAAATGATTATTTAAAATGGTATTTTAGTGTGTGTTATCCTGAGAATGGAATGTAGGATGGAATGATAAGAATACATCTCGTAGCAAGAAATGTTTCCTATAGCAAATTTCTTTTCATCCTCTATCAAGAAGTGTTTCTTGTAGCAATAAATTTTTCATCATGTAGCAAGAAAGAAAATGTATTTCTACCTCAAGGGAATTAATTTGAAAGCAAAAATAGATGAAAAGAGAAACTTTTATTTTTATAGTGCCTTTCTTTTAATGAATGTCGATCAACCAGTGACCTAGTTTTTTTAGACAACATCTGTTAGCAATGCTTGAAGGTTTTCATTTCTAATTTTTTTAGATTTTTTTTATTTTTTTTGGTCCAAACTCAAATGAAATTATATGAATATAGGAGGCAAGATTTTATTTAGCATGAACCAAGCCATTGTGAGTGGCTTATTATTGACTCCAAGAAGCTTCTAGTCTTCTTGTAAAATATTAGAGAAGGGTTGATATAAATACCCTTCAACTATAGGAATAGATTGATTTACTTCATGAAGAAGAGATGGATGTTATTATTCAAGAATTTGGCAAGTGAGAGTTTTCTTAGAAAATAGTTTCTTATACAAATTGAGCTTATGGCCATTAATAATTAGTTAGAACTGAATATATTCCTTGGGCATGAGCTTTATAGCTCCATTGTCAAAAACTTGTTCAGTCTCATAAGGCCTAAGCCATCTAGACTATAACTTTCCTTTATGATCCTTGTATTTAGAGTCAAAAATGAGTTCCCAATCACCAAGTTAGAAAGTCTTAGTCTTGATATTCCTATCATGCCAACCCACACATTGACTTTGCACTATTTTAGTGTGATGAAGTGTTTCCTTTCTTATTTCATCAAGTGTATTCAACTTTATGATCCTATCTTGTTGATTTTGGGAAATATTCAAACCCAAATCAAGTGGTGTCATTAATGTTTTATGTTCAAAATCAATGGGTAGAATAGGGTTCTTACCATAAACTATTTCATATGAAGTGAGACTAGTTATGGTTTTATAGGTGATTTTATAATTCCAAACTGCTTCTAAAAGATGAGTTGACCTATCTTTTATATGCAAGCTGACAGTCTTAGTGAGTATGTTTTCTAATTATCTATCTGTCAGTTTCACCTAACCATTTGACTGAGAATGGTGAGTGGTAGAATTTTTATGTTTTATTTCATATTTCTTTACCAAGGTAGCTTTGAGGTTTGATGTGAACTATGGGCTTTGGTCTATGACTATTTCTCTTAGTGCTCCATAGTAGGTGAAAATTTATTCATACAAGAAATCATCTAATTTTTCATCTTAGAAATAGGTTAAGGCTTTGACCTCTACCCATTTTATGACACAATCAGTTCATACCAATATATATTCTTTGTTGTTAGATTTAGGATTGATGGGACCTATAAAATAAAATCTCTATTGGTTAAAGGTATCTAGAACTAGATGTGGTTGTAATGATATTTCATTAGAGTGAGTGGGTTTTCCCATACACTAGCATTGATCACATCTACAGGTATACATCATGGCATATTTATGAAAATAAGGCCAATAATATTTGGTTGTAAGTATTTCCATAACAATCTATTTGGTATAAAAATAACCCCCATAGGGTTCATCATAGTAGGATTTGAGAATGTCATAAGCTTCATCTTCTCAGATACATCTTCTCATCACTGAATTTGGTCTAGTGATAAAGAGATATCCTACAATCTAGGAATAATGTATGCTCTTTTGGATCAGATGTTATTTTTCCCTAGGTGAGAAATATTGTGGTAGTGATCCTGTAGTAAGATATTTACCAATATCTAAGAATGAAGGAGATTGAGTTGTTACTTTAAATAAATTTTCATGAGGAGAAGAATCATAAAAGTAGGATTATGCTTATCATTTTTAAATCAAGATAGAAAATATTCTACTACAATATCTTTGTCTAGTCTATCCATAATGATAATATCAAACTCCTATAGAAAAAGCAACCATCGAATTATCCTACTTGTTACAGTAGGTTTGTTCATTAAATACCTAATAGCCACATGATCTGTGTGGATCAATACTTGGTAACCTATAATGTAGTATTGAAATTTGTTGATGGTATAGATGGCATCAATAAATTCCTTATCTATTATAGTTTAGTTGAGTTTATCCCCTTGAATATTCTTACTGATAAAATAAATTTCATAAATTAAAGATTCATATTTTTGACCAATGATAAATCCTAAAGTGGTGTCAGATGCTTTTTCCAATTAGGCCCTCTCAAAATAGGAGTTGTTATGAGAATATCTTTGAATTGTTGAAAGGTAGTTTGATAATCATTGGTCCATGTAAATTCAACATCCTTGTTAAGAAATCCAAAAAATGGGGTGGTAATTTTACTCAAATCGTTGATGAATTGTCTATAATAACCAACATATCCTAAAAAGATTCTAACATCTTTATTCTTCATTGGTGTGGGTACATCCTTAATTATACTTATTTTTGCTAGGTCAACTTAAATACTAGTATGGGATATGTGATGCTCCAACACAATCCCTTTAGTCATAAGCATGTAACACTTTTCATTTCTCAAAGATAATTGGTAGCTATGATAACATTAAAGAAATTCTTTAGGTTGGCCAGCATTTCTTTGAATGTCTACCCATAGATAGTGAAATCATCCATGTAGATTTTAACATAGTCATACGAGAGATTAGAAAACATGCTCAAAATATCACTTTGAAAAGTAACTGGGGCATTGAAAAGGCCAAATGGTAAGATGGCATAGGCATAGGTTCCCTAAGGGTAAGTAAAGTTGGTTTTATCTTGGTCTTGTGGAGCAATTCATATATGATTATAACCAATATAGATGTCTAGGAAGGAAAAATACCTTTTTCCTACTAATGTATCCAAAACTTGATCAATAAATGGAAGGAGAAAGTGATCCTTCTTGGTATCAGCATTCAATTCTCAGTAGTCAATGCAAATATGTTAATTTATCGCTTTCTTAAGGACAATGACCAAAGGAGAGACCCACTAGCTATCCAAAATAGGATAAACAAATCATGCATCCAAGAATTTTTCCAACTTGATTTTGACAATATATTTAACTATAGGATTCATTCATCATTGGGATTTGTGAATAGGTTTGTATTCTTCTTTAATGTAAATGTGATGCATGCATAAATATAGGGCTATTCCTCTCATCTCATGGTAGTCCTAGGAAAATGTTATTGTGTAATTTATCATCATTGTAAGTAACTAATTTTATTGTTGGGTGTTAAGGAGGTGTTGATGTTTAGAAATTTATTTGGTAGAATGTCTACTCGATTTATTAAAGAAAGCATGGTTTCTACATTGAAAATTAAAGGAGCATAACTACATTGATGGGGAAGCAATTGATGGAATGTCCAAATGTCTCTTACAGTTTTCAAAAGATCATTATCAAGAAAGGTATTCTGAAGAGGGCATGGTGTATATTCCAATAGGTTTGTGGCTATAGGATCCTATCGATAGGTGTTTTTCAAGATACCAGTAAGGATAATGTCTTATTATTTTATTTTTAGAGATTGACTCTGACCAATTGTGTTGAGAATCTATAAGGAGAGAACTTATTCAAAGTCATCAATCTAAGGTGTTGGCCCATCATTCTGGGAAGGCTGAGCTGGTGGATATAGAACCAATTTATTGGTGTCATTTTTGTTAGAAATTAGCATTTTCCTAACCTATAGCCAATAAAAGAATCAGTAGTGGCCAACCATGGGTGGCCAAGGATGAGAGGATAACCCCCCAAGTTAGTTTTTGGCTATAGCACAATAAAGTTTGTAGGATATTTCCAAGAGTCCACAGTGATAAGAAGGTCCTCAAAAATCCACTTGGGATTAATAGCTGATTTATCAGCCATCTAGAGGATGGTGGGTGTTAGATGGAGAGTGTTAAGTTTAAACTATTGCATGGTCTCCATGGTCATCATATTGATGGTTGTGTTCATGTCAATTAAAGTATTGGATATGGGTTGGCCATGGATGCTAACATTAACTACAAGAATTCCTAGATCAAAATATTTTGGGGGACATACATTTCCCAACATAATGTCTATTAATTGGCCAATGACCTAGAAATTTTTAGGATCCCTTTTCTTTTTTCCTAGTTTTTTCAAGCATAGATCTCTAACAACCTTATTGTAGATAGGAACATCCTTTATTACTTGAAAGCGTGATATTTTTACACAAATAATCTTAAGTTATCCTAAGATATCAAATTCAGGGTCTAGTTTAGGACATGATATGTTCAATCTCTCTGGAAAAGGAGGATTATCATATTGTTTTTTATTTTTGGATAGACTTGGATCAAGATTGGCCATGGGTAGCTATGGATTAGTATGGAGTGGGTCTAGTTCAAAGTGTTATGTGATTATGGGTGAGGTGGATTGTGGAAGAGCATGACCTAAGAGAAGTTTAACTTGATTAGTATCTAAGGTGTATGTTGGATATTGTATTATTTTAGTGGATAGTGTTGGTTGAATCGAATTAATTATAGGATTAGGGATGCGATAGGTGGGTAACTGAGTGGTTCGAATAGGTTATTACATGTTTATATGTTAGGTTGGATAGAAATTTGGCTGATGGAGGTAAGCATACTTTAGATTTCTGAGTATGAGATGATAAGGTGGGAATTTTAAAAGGGGGTGCATGTGGGTCTATTCTAAAGGTATGAACCTCCTCAATGTCTCCAAGTTATGTTAATAGTTCAACCAAAAACTCTTATTTTTATACCTCTTATATTGACAACTATAAGTGATCTTTAGGAATTCCTTCATGTTTCTCAGCTACTACAAGATGAATTTCTTGTCTTGTAGTAACGATTGATGATTCAGACAAAATTCTTCCTATATAGTCCTCTTCAATTTACATACATCAACCACTTTTTTCTAAATTTTACCCACCCTACATACATAGAGTTAATAATATGTTTTTTTTAAATTACAAACTTTGAAAATAAAAATAATAAACATCCAATAATAATTGTTATCAAGATTGAAGATTATAAGTGTGTGACACCCTTCCCCGACAATGGTGCCAAAAATGACTAGTAATTGATTCACAATCAAATATACTTCTCTTGATTAAAATGAATAAGAAGAGTACCATATGATTTTACCTTCTACTTCATTTAAATGTCAACCTAAGGATGTAGACTTGATAGAATAATGTCACTATATGTGCACACTCAATCTTCTAATTTGATCTTCTACTAATTGTAATTTAAGATGTTGAAGTCATGTATTAAATGTAATACTAGAATTAAATAGGAACATAATACTATGAAATAAATGCTTATACATTAGAAGCTTCATTAAATAAATCTAAGAAATAATGTAAATCACACAATTTGGAAATCAAACACATAATGCATAAAGAAATAAAATAACATGCTTATATATTTAAATGGGTTGGATTGTTGTTGTATAATTCCAAAGGGGGCCCTTCCTCCTTCTAACTACAGCATCAATTCATCCTTTCACAATACTTAGTTGAATTTAGAAATGCTTGTTCATATTAATCAAAAAATGCAACAATGAATAGCTGCATAAAATTATAATAACAGTTACTTGACAAAATGTAATTCTTATAATTCTCTAATCAAAATCTACTACTTCTCAACTCTACTATTTTACACACACACACACACACACACACACACACACACACACACACACACACACACACACACACACACACACACACACACACACACACACACACACACACACACACACACACACACACACACACACACACACACACACACACACACTAAAGAGGAGATTATTTTATAAAAAATAATATATATTTTAATCTAAGAAACATTCGACTTAGGATAATTGAAATTGGCTCATTTTTCTAAAGTCATATTCCATATGAATTTTTCAAAATTAATGTAGGACAAACAAAGTTGTTTCATTCTTCAATCACTTCCTTATTGGGTTGCATAGAGGTTATAGTTATTTAGGTGATTCGGTTGAAATATGAGTCAAAATTTGTTTATCTATGGATTTGGTCATGTAGTGGTTGTAGGATAGTCTGTGTGATGAGATTTCATTACTGCAGGATGTCCTATGTTATATACCTATTTCTCCAAAACATCCTTAAAACATATTACAGAAAAAGAGTCCTAAATGAGTAGATAACTATCATATATTTAATTCTAATACACGATTCTAACTATTCAAAGAGTATGGACATATAATGTTATTTATAAGATTATAGCTATTTGAAGAATAAAAATTTATGGAAAAGCATGGAAAACAAGAAGGATGAGTGTGATAGATGAGGACAAGAATAAGACATTTATGGGGCTCATCAACCTATATATTTATATAATATTGGTATTCCCTATATACATGTTTTATAAATGAATCAAAATAACTTATGTTATATCTTCCTGAATGTTTCATAAATTTATTCATTATAAACCTATACACTTAGTTGTGCCTTGTGTGGGTTTAATAACTTGAGCCAGTTTAAACATATGTAAAAGACAACATGTTATATGGAGAAAGGTGTAACTTAATACTAGTTTGCAAGGACTAAATTTGACTCTATAAACCCAACCATACCCTAACTTGGGTTATAATTATAAAATCATGACATGATTTCAACATAAAACTACCTAGTAGATTTTGCTTATGAAAAGGAATGATACAAAATATGGTTTAAAGATTGAGTTTGACCTTTTAGTCTGAGCCATAACTAGGTTTATATTTAAACTCATCTATTAAATTCATTTACCTATGAGCCTACCCTAGGTATTCTGGCAAGATTTTCATCTTTATAAACTCAAATTAAAAATGTTTACATAGCTCTATCTACATTAATCCATTCTAATAATTTTGTAAAAACTATGCAATAATTTCTATAATATAATGTAGTATTTGTTTTTTGACAATGAAATCAAAATAATATGAATGGGTAGAGTTCTATAAACTTATCTATTTTGAACTAGGGTTTTTAGAGTTATATGTTTGGCTCTGTGGATGGCCAAGTCATCTACAATACCATGTATATATCCCTAGGTTTTTCCTAAATTTCCAAATAATGAAAAAGAATGTCCCTAAAGGAATTTACCAAAAAAAATTTAAATTCCATATAAAATATGTAAGAATTTAAACAACAAAATAAACTTGGTAAAGAAGATCAAAGTGATAGCAACTGGTAATATTTTCTCTGATTTCTTCAAATCCTTTTCTTTCTCCCCTATTTGTCATGTCCCCTCCCAGGCATAATTTCTTCCCCTTTTGTCCATCTCCATGCTTATATTCATGCTAACTAAACCCTTCACTATCTCTTAAATAATTTACTGTGTAATCAAAATGAAATTCTTATTTTACATAATAACTTGATTAACACAATATCAATGCCAATCAAAACAAACCCTAATATCAAACTTTTAAAACAATATAATAATCCCTTTATTTATTATGAAAAGTAGCATTGACCTCACAATAACTAGTTAGGCATTATAATTCTAGATAATAATATTGAATTTTCACAAAGGTCATTTAAACATTAAAACGTTTTCTATACTTTATGACCATCCCCAATAACATTAACCACACTATGATAAATAAATAAATTTAATAATTAACTAACACCCAAGTAATTTAGTCCCTTTTCATTAACAATGCATTTGTTATAAAACACATGCTCCACACTCAAAAAATTCAAACAAGACACCATCATTTATAAAACATTCACATATATATATCCAAAGGAAGAAACAATGACACTCACAAATTTCAAAGCACAAGTCTAAGCAACATAATCATATCCAATAAGCTAATTAAGACAACATAATTAAACACACAACCAAATCAACATGAGAATCAATCATTTCAAAATAAATAATCAAGATCACAACCGAAATCAACTACAATCCATCTAATCAAACAATGATCACAACATATTATACTTTTTGTGGTGTGTGTGGGTTCTTAGTTTCCATTCTATAACCCCTCAATACCTCCATCTATGCCACACTCTCTGATGATGCCCTCCCTCTATCATAGTTTGAGGGATACATCTTTCATGCATCCACATAGAAATAGTAAAGGGAGTTAGTCTAAATCAATATAAAATCCATAGTATACTATTTTAATGAATTAAATAAACATGATCATTATATACATAACATATAAGTACATCTATCTCAATTAGTTAACGATCATGTAATTAATATACATATAATTGTCTATAAATCAGTATATAAAATCCAACTTAAATAAAATAGTAATTAGCTAAACAATAACCATAAAATCCACTAATCAATAGGTTATTAAGTCTATCAAGGAATTAGGATGTAGTATCCTTCCCCCCTAAAGCTGATATCATCCTGATGACACTTATTCCAACATAAGTTGTCAAATTAAACTTTATTTACCATAAAATTAAATTATATCCAATAATATATTAAGTAAACAAATTTGTAAACAACCTTTAAAACTCATTATAATCCTCCCAAGCACTAAGCCTTTCACTATAACACTTCTCTATTACACGAATTGATTTTTTGAGTTTCAATTATTTTGATTGGTTCTACCATGACCACCTTAGGATCCAAAACCTATAAACCATTCCAATCCAATACATGATAAGGACCAACAACATACTTTATAAGATAAGACACATGGAAAACATTATGCATGACAATTAGAGATGGTGGCAAAGCAATACTATATGCTACATGATTGATCACTTCTAAAACCTTGAAGGGTCTCACATATCTAGGTAAAAACTTCTCTAATTTAACAAACTTAATTAAGTTTTTTTGAGGATTAACCCTCAAAAATATTTTATCACCAATAAAAAACTATCTTGTTATTCTTTTCAAATTAACATAAATTTTATGTCTATCATTGGCCTCAACCAATATTTATCTAATTTCCCTAACTTGGTATTCCATACCCGTAAGCATTTCAAGTCCAAAGACTAATCTATCTTCCGGTCTATCCTAATTGATTGGTGTTCTACACCTTATTCCATTTAATGCCTCAAATGGAGCCATTTCAAATGTTGATTAGTATGAGTTATTGTAGGAAACCTCAAGTAATGGAAGTTACTCTTCCTAGTTGTATTGTTGATCCATACAATACATTAGAAAGAGATACTCTAATACTTGGTTAACCCTCTGAGTGTGTCCATGTATTTACATGTGATATGCATTACTAAAATTCAACTATATACCCAAAGTAGAATTAAAAGTCAACCAAATTCTAGAAGTTATTCTCAGATCTTGATCAAAATTATCTTTTTAGGAAATACATGCAATTGGTACACCTCTTTCATGAATCTCTTTTCAGGAATAGGTGTATCATCTATAAAATTTATTGGTATGAAGTGAGTTACCTTGGTTAGTTTGTTAACTATCACTAATATCATATCATGATGGTTTCATGATAATGACAAACCTTGGACAAATTCAATAATTATCACCTTCCACTTCCATTCCAATATATCATGAGGATATAACAATCCTGACAGATGCACATGTTTAGCTTTCACATGCTAACATTCTAAACAATGAGATACAAAATCCATTGCATCCTCCTTGATCCCTTTCAAGAAATAGAGATATCTTAGCTTAGACAAGAGCTTAGTTACTCCATCATGTATTGAATATGGGGAATTATGCAATTTTTTTAGCACCATGTTCATCAAATTCTCTCTATTAGGTACATACATCATATTGTTGTACCTCAAAAGACTATTAGGATTAGGAACTCTTATCATAGGTGCTGAAGTAATCCTCATTTTCATCTCTTGAAAGGCTTTTCACACTTGTCTGGTAAAAAAAAATCTAATTCTTCCATTAAAGAGAGGTGATTGCGTTAGCTATCTTTAAAAAATTTGGAACAAATTTCCTGTACTAACCCACTAATCTGATGAAAATTCTCACCTCATGCACATTTTTAGGCATTACCCATTCTGTTATGGCTCTTATCTTTTCCAAATTCACTAAAATTCTATCTATGGAGATAATGTGTCCCAAATATTATACTTTACTCTAGAAAATTGCACACTTGGAAAAATTACCATATAATTTGTGCTTCTGCAATCACTATAAAACCAATTATAGATGCTAAATATGTTTTTATTCATTCTTAGAATATATGAGGATGTCATCCAAAAAAACAAACATAAAGTGGTCCAAATAATCCCTGAGCACATTATTCATGAGATTCATAAATACTACTAGAGCATTTGTTAACCCAAAAGGCAACACTATGAATTCATAGTGCCCATACCAAGTTTTGAATGGTGTTTTTGGAATATCCTCATCTCAAATTCTCATATGATGATACTTTACCCAAAGATTAATCTTAGAGAAAATTGTTTCCCCTTGCATCTGATCAAAGAGATCATCAATTCGAGGTAATAAATACCTATTCTTGATTTTTACCATGTTCAACATCCTATAATCAATACAAAATCAAAGAGTACCATCCTTCTTCTTGATGAACACCACTAGTGTACCCCATGATGACACATTTGGTTGAACCAACCCTTTTTATAATAACTCTTGAAGTTGATCCTTTAACTCAACCAATTATATTTTTTTCATCTTGTAGGGTACCTTAAATTACTATTCATATCTAGTTATGATGTCAATCAATAAATCAAACTCATGATTGGGTGGTAATCCTAGAAATTCCTCTAGAAACACATCCTAAAAATATTTATATGAAAATGATAATCCTCTATGAGTGGTTTATTCAATTCTTCTATCTCATTTATTTTAACAATAAATGCTTGACATCCTTTCCTCTAAGCCTTCTTAATTTAAATTATATAGATTTAATTAAGATTCAACTCTCTTTTCTCACCCTAAAGTTGTGTTTGATTTCCAAAATCATCTTGATACTCTACATTCTTCAAATAAAAATAAACTTTAACTTTATGTTTCACAAGCCAATTAATTCATAGGATCACATCATATGACCCTATCAATGTAGCATATAGATCCACTATTGTAGTCAATTAAAGTAATCTAATCTCAACTTCCTCTAGACACTTATCAACCTTAACCTTTGACTCATTCCCATATTGTCCTAACAATGCATTTACCATAATTTTAACTTTTCTAGATAACTTATTAGGCATTCTAGAAGCAATAAAACATTCAGTATCTCTAATGTCATTCAAAATTAAAATTATATGGTCAAACAAAATATATATTAGTTTAATAGGATAAGCATTGAGTTTAGCTTGATGATTTTCAATAATTACATCAATCCTTTCCTAAAAAGTTCCCTATTATGAAGAAAAACCCTTGTTCTTTCCATATAATTTACCTGTGTACACTTTCTAGTGTAATGATCACCTCCACATATGAATCATCCACCATGTGGTCCTTTCCTATATGACTATTGGTTCCCGTTAAAAACTCCCTTGAAACCATTTCCAGGTTCCCTATTTTTTGAGTTACTATTAAACTTAGAATTATGTTTCTTAAATTGATTCTTGGAGTCTCCACTCCTCTTCCAATTCTTATTTTTGAAATTTGTTTTAGGACCTCCAAACTTTTTCTTGAATTTATATCTAACCTGAGCAAGAGATTCAGCTTCTACTATTGATTAACTACCTTTTTGAAGACTTGATCCATGGTAAATATACCATGCACATCTACCTCATAACTAATTTGGGGGTTTAATCCCATAATGAGCTTCTTGATTTGAAACCTGCCATTGACCTGATACTAAGGGACATACTTTAGGAGCTTAGTGAATAACTCCAAACATTCATTAATAAAAAGGTCTCTTTTCTTAAGTTTATGAAAATTCGTTAGTTTTTTTTATCAAAATATAGATGAGGAAGCCACCATGACCTAGATGATGTCACAAAATGCTCCCAAGTTTTGGTGGTAGAGTTGAAGTTCATATCGAGCTTCTTGTTAACACATCGAGTTGTTGCTTATCTAGCCAGCTGATAAGCTCCCCATATTGCCTTAGTGACTTTAGATTAATTTCAAATGTCCAAATACTTCTCCATCTATATTATCCACACTTTATCTCCATCTCCCAAAATGGTTCTATAAAACTTGGGTGGATTCATCTTTTTCATATCCCATGCCAGCTCTTCAGCTACACTAGCTCTCCCATCTTATGGCACTTCCTCATACCTCTACTCTTGAGTAGTTTCCTACTTAGGAGGATGCTCTTCAGGTTCTTCCTAAAAATTATGTTCAACATGTCCATGCACTTCATATTTTAAGGTCATGATTTGATCCTTAATTTTGTGTATGGATGTGAGGATATGATTTAACCTTATAGCTTTCTCAGTGGAAAATTAATTTGGATCCACTAGAGGATTGGTCTTTGAAGTATCCTCACATATAGGTCTAGTACACACTATTATTCTTCCTAGTTGACAAGAGAATAGTTTTGTGTTAGTGGACTCATTAAGTCATAGAGTTTGAGCCTCAACTCTGATACCAAAATGTAATAACCTCACTGGGTTTTACTAGAATAAGGTAAACAAAATTAAAACCATTACATAAATTCAATTAACTAATTCCATCATATTAAAAACATAAAATAGTAATATATAAATAAATACATTATTTTTAGCTAATAAATATCAAGGTAAATGGTTAATCTATTTAGCTAATGATCACAAGATCAAGATGAAATATAATGTTGAACAGAGAAATGAATACTACATTGATTTCATAAAATTATATTTATAAATTCAACCACTACTAATACAATATTATATCCAACTATTGTAATGGTACATATGAATAAATAATATAATTTTATCATAATACATGTCTTAATAATAATATATAATGATATAATTCTCCATAGAGTATGTGAGTCTCAATGAACTAAATATTCATAAAACCAATCAATGCAAAATGGATTGAGCTAAATATTCTCAAATATATCGAAACTAGAATTCCCCTAAATTCCTCAAATTCACTTCTAAGTTCTACTTTATTAAAGAAGTAAACAAACATTTATATCTCTCTGATAATGCATGACTCATTTAATCATCAATCAATATATGCATAATTATATTTGGTATATTGTTAATTAGAAAATTATTATGTCATTGGATTAAGAGTATCATGAATATATGTTTAGATGCATATAAATACAATACTATTATAATCTGTTGCCATATCATATAATATGTTTACTCATTCAACAAAATATGCATAACTGAATATGGTATACTTGATTGAAATTATAATCTATCAAATATTTACAAGTATCACATATAAATGTATGCTTATTCAAATACTTATCCATGTTACTAAGTTTTTATTTATTTTTAATATCCTTTAAGGATTGATCTTAATTTTATAAATTTGTGATTACATTCCAACCAAATCACAATCCACACTAAGTACACCATATAACATATAGCTTAAAACATATGCAACATTATCTCTATAACATATAAGCAGATTTCATTATGGAAAGATATATTTCAGAGGCACATAGTCAAATTTATCATCCACATACTTATATAAATATATCTAAAACATGAATGGGTTTATAATTATATTTCAATAGTTTATAATAAAATCAATTCATGTTACAAACATAACTGTTTATGGTAAATTTACCTACCCATAATGTATTATATACAATAAATTCAATCTTTCTTTGTACACAAAATGAAAACTCACTAATATAACCATAAATATTATCCATTCAAATTAAAATCTCTTTTTATGGTTCAAACACAATAGAAACACAATGATATATGTACGTGTAAGAATTGTAACTTGAGTATAAAATACACACACACACATTGATGTATTCATATTATTAAATCATGTATTAGAGACCTAAAGGATATATGAATATAACCCTATATATTTATATAATTATGGTCTTACCTATATATAGGATATATAAATGAATAAAAACAACTTGTATTATATCTAATTGAATCCTTTATAAATTTATTCATTATAACCCTTTACACTCAGTCATTCCCTATGTGAGTTTAATAACTTGACCCAATTTAAACATATGTACAATCCAACACATTATATGGATAAATATATAACATAATACTAGTTTTCAAGGATTGAATTTGAGTCTATAAACCTAACCGTACCCTAATTTGGGTTATAATTACAAAATCATGACTTGATTTTGATATAAAAACTACCCTATAGATTTTGTTTATTAAAATGAATGATTCCAAATATGGTTTACAGATTGAGTTAAAAATTTCATTTACAGTTGTACCTAAATTTATATTTAAACTCAACTATTAAATTCATTTAACTATGAGCTTACCCTAGATATTTTAGAAACGTTTTCATTTTTCTAAACTCAACCAAAAAATGTTTACACATCTCTATCTAAATTAATCCATTCCGTTAATTTTATAAAAACTAGATAAAAATTTATATCATATAATTTAGTATTTGTATTTTGACAATAAACTTAGAATAATATAATTGTATAAAGTTCTATAAATTTAGTTATTCAAACTAGGGTTTCTAGAGTTATATGCTTGGCTCTGTAGATGGTCGATCTATGTACAATGCCAGGTATATAGATTTGAGTTTTTCCTAACTTTCTAAATAATGGAAAAAAAACCTAAAGGAATTTATCAAAATAAATTAATTCCATAAAAATATGTACAAATTCAAACAACTAAACCAACTTGGTAAATAAGTTCAAAGTGATAGCAACTAGTAATACTTTCTCAAATTTCCTTAAACTCTTTTCTTTCTCCCCTATTGATTGTGTCTCCTCCCAGGCATAACTTATTCACCTTTTATCCATATTCATGTGTATTTTCATGCTAACTAAACCCTCCACTATCTCCACCATAACCTATTATGATCATAATGATCTCAAAGAGAAGTGTTGGCATGAAAACCAATTAGTCATGGAACTGGTAAAGATTAATCATTCTACCATGCAAAAAAACAAAATAAAATGCTTGTTTTGCATAATATCCTAATTAACACAATGTTAATGCCAATAAAAAAACCCTAATCTCAAAATTTTCAAAAAATTTAATAATCCTTTTATTTAAGTAACATTGGCTTCATAATAGTTAGTTAAGAATTATAATTGTAAATAATAATATTGACTTTGCACAAAGGTCATTTAAACATTAAAAAATTTGCTAAACATTATGACCATGACCAATAATATTAACCACACTTTATTAAAAAAATAAATTTAATAATTAACTAACACATAAGTAATTTAGTCCCTTTTCATTAGAAATGTATTTGTTATAAAACACATGCTCCACACTCACACAATGCAACCAAAAAATTTTCATTTCTAAAACATTCACATATATATCCAAAAGTAGAAGTAAGGACATTCATAGAGTTAAAATAATGAGTTTAAGCAAAATAATCATATTAATTATGCTAAGTAAGATAACATAGTTTAAAACACACAACTAGATCAACATGAGAATTAATCATTTCAAAAGCAACAATGAAGATCACAATTGAAAGCAACTACAATCCATCTAATAAAAAAATTATCACAACATATTATACTATTTGTGGTTTTTGCACTTTCTTAGTTTCCATTCTATCATACCCTAATTCCTCCATCTATGTCACCCTCACCAATGATGCCTTCCCTCCATCATAATATGAGGGATATATCTATTTGGCATCCTACTCAAAACAATAAAGATAGTTAGTGTTAACTATTATAAAATATATAATATACTATTGTAATGAACTAAATAAACATGATCATAATGTACATAACATAAAATTACAACTAACTCAACTAGTTAATGATCATGAAATTAATCTACATATAATAGTCGATACATCAGTATATAAAATCTAGCTTAACCAAAATAGTAATTAGCCAAACAATAACCATAAAATCTAGTGATAAATAGGTTATTAAGTATATTGAGGAATTGATATATAAAAATTTATATTTTTTAATTATTTGACATGAAGAATTAGATAATTTAATGAAAAAGGTAAACCCTCAAATGTAGGTGCATGCATCTAAATCATAAAATAAATCACATAATCAACTAAGATACAACTGAAGTCAATAGATAAGGCCATAGTGTGGACTTATCCTTCTAGTAAGGAATTGTACCAACATAATTTTAAATACTATTTTCAATTGTGACATATTTCATAGGTCTTTTCAACTAATTTATATCTATAGTTAGCATAAAATTATTGGAATAATGTGTGTTTAAGCATACCTAGGGTTAGTTTGTTCTATGTATGGTAAGTTATTTATTACCTAGGGTTAGTTATATTTACCTAGGGTAATTTATTTATTTTATTATTGACATTTTATCAACAATATTTTTCACGTAATAATTGAAAACTAAATATTTTTAGTTTTCTCTATCATTGCAATAATGACAAATAGTTTCTTCACACACAACAAACTATTTGTGTTATATATATTTATAATATAATAGATTGCATACTAATAGATAGAGAGAGAATTAAGGTTCATTAGGTATTGTTTTAGAGTGATTGAATAAATATATTTTATTTAATATATGAAATTGTTTTTACAAGTTTCTCGTTATAGGTTCTATCTCCTAGATTAATCATGTGGGTTTTATTTATCTCCTACTCATTTTTACATGGTTTCAGAGCTTGAAATTTTAGTTGAAGGTCATCTTCCCTAAATTTTTACCATATTTCATATCTTAACATAAAAAATATATTTTATTTATGTTTTCCAAAATTATTTTTTTATTCTCACGCAAGATTTCTCTTGTTTGGAATATTTTTCTGATAATTTATGTACATTTTTTGAAGCTTTGAGGTCATACAAGTTCAAATATTAGAATTTAAAAGTATAGCAGCATATTAAATTGAGTAATATTTCTTATAAAATTTGGAGGAACTATTCTACATCAGGCCATACAATACTTCTAGTATTAAACGTGCTAGCTAGTTTATTAGTAACTCCCTACCCCAAGTACAATTTTTCTCATGATAGGTGATACATAATAAAATTTTCAAATCTAAAAAAATAGGGGGTTAGATAATTGTCCCAAATTACACCTCAAACATGGATATATATCTTTGGATTAGGCCATATAGTCATTTTTAATTGTTTAATAGAAAATTATCATGATGTCTTAATCTTATGCATATGTATAGTTTTCTTCTATTTGGAGGTTATATAGAATAAAGAATTGAAGTATGATTTTATGGTATAATAGAATACTATAATTAAATTTAGTTGTAACTATGACATAAAACTATGTAGAAGATCTTATAGACCTTTTGAAATCTTTTTTTAGAAGGCTATTTAGAAGGTGTTTGGATGAGACTTTGGGTAATTTTTAATGAATTTTCTTTAGATTTCTGCCTCACAACCATGCCCTACTAGATAAAAGGAAGATTTTCATGACAAATTCAAAATTACACATACCCATCTCACACATGTGAGTTATTTTTTGGATTTATTTCATTAATTCCTCCTTTTAAAGTGGCTTAAAACAAAGTTTCAAGTTTACAAAGTTGACTTTGGTAAAAGGGCTAGGATACTTGTGTTAATAGATTGATATCGAGGATGTTTTGGGATCAATTATTGATACCTATTTTTTTGAATAAATCCACTTTTAATTTTTTATTTTAAACAGAAATAGTGACTTTGAAAAGATTTTTTAGGGTAAAACACTTATTGCCTTGTAAAATGTAATTTTGTGTTATTTTAACTAGAGGTAGTATTTTTATTAAATGGGGTAAAAATATCATCTGAATACATTAAAATAAAATAGAAGGGGTTTATTTTTCAAATATTTTTGTGAGTAAATTTTTATAAGGAATGTCTATATTTTTCTTTTTAATGTCATATTCAACATCAAAATTGGAATCTCGATTGCTTAAACCTCTAAACTCCAAAATTTTCCATGTTTGAAAGATGAAAATGCAACAACTCTTTCCATCAAAGTGATTATGTATGATTTTTGATGAAAAAAAATCCATGACATTCACCTCTAAAAAGGATAAATATGCATATGGGTGTAATCAGGGTGAGTGATCCTCACCACAGAGTCCAAGACCAAGGTGTGTGGGGGATAACTAAGCTATGGCTATGCAGATCGAATGCATAGTGCATTATTAAAGTGGAATAACCAAAAAAAATTATCTGGGTCATAAGTATATACTTATAAAAAATGAACATTCTACTTATTAATAGATAATAGGGGAAATAATAAAGATTACAATGTCTATAGTTGATGTAAACAATGTAGATGCACAGGGCACGCTATCTGTGTTACAACTACATATTGATAATAGAATCCTCTTTATCTATATGTGTATGTTACATATTTATACAAATAATACAAGATAATTCATAAATATTATTTAATTGCCAAGGATGATTCACATGATGTGTTGATCCTATTAGATGTGGTAGTTGGCAACGGCTAGAATAGTTAATGTCCAAATTATCAACTATTTGAATTTGAATTTAGGATCTCTTTTTAGTGGTAATGGTAGTTGGATCACTTAGGGAAAATGGTTGAGGAAAATTTATGTGTCTAAGTGGATTCTAATGAGGTGTGTAGAAATATAAAGCATGTAGGGAATAAAATTCTTGGTATAGGGATATGAGGCATGCGATCAATCTGGTATATTATAGTTCATGAGTAGGTGCATGACTTGGCACAAAACTATGGATCATTCAGGGAACCCATAGGTCATCAAATACAAATATATAAGGCATGCATAAATTTGATCTATAATGTGCAAGGATATGATTTTATGGAGTGAAATGGTAAGGTGCATGAGGTTATAAGATATAGGGGCACATAGGTCGATGAGTACATGTGAGACTTGTGTGAAGGTAAAGAAAAATTCATGAAAATGAGTGTGTAAGATTGGGTAAGAGGCATTTTCTCTTCATATTAAAGTAAATGAGGAGTGAGTTTGAATATGTAGGGGATGCTCATGGATCATTCACCCTTTATTTAATAACAATGGTCTCCATTACATTAGCACATAGTTGTGGAAAATGCACCTAAATGTTTTTAAAAGTGTACCACTTATCTTAGTCATTTTATTGCCCAACCTTGACCACTCTAAAAATTTTGTGTGCACTTTTTTGAGTGTGAGTGTTTATCACTTTAATGATTTGGTCCTTTTCTATAGGACATAGGCGTTTGAGATATAAATTATAAGGATGTTATGTCATTGTTGGGTCAAAATATGGGAGAGTGTAAGGTTGACAAGATCTATGTTGAAGGTTGAGTGCATTCCCAAATACTAAGATAGATCAGGAATGAAATATTTCTCACTAGTTGCATGTAAAGTGGTGTGAGGACCATAGAATAGAAGCTTGATATTCTAGTGTATACCTTTGAAGTGTTATTTTTAAATTTGTAATTAGAATTTATCACCAACTAAGAATGAATGAGGTGTGCTATGTGAAAAATGGCACTCCTTGTACTTAGCCTAGGTGAAAGAGAGTATTGATTGAACTTGATGGTAAATAGATTGGATGTGGCACAAAAAAATATTGGATTTGTCTATTTATCATTTTTTTGCACATGAGTTAGTACTTGATGGTGCATGGTAGGAGATGTCTAGGGGTCTTAAAGGTTAAAATCCAAGACATGTCTATAATCGACTATGTCCAATAAATATATGAGGAACTCTATTGTAGGTGTGTTGAATGTATAAGACATTTTCATCTTAAGTATGAGTGTGTGTGTGGTTGTATATTCATAAAATATGAAGTGTGGGATTTACCTCTTTGGTTTGTCTATTTGTCTTAGGATTAAAATCCATTGACCAATCTAGTTATGTATCCATCAAATTCCTAAATTCTTGCCAAAAATGACATAAAATACAAATTTAACTTAGAGATGATGGATGTTGGTAGCCCAAAATGAACCCAAACATGGTTGAATAATTCCTATGTATTGCTAGCTACATCAATGTAATTCTTACATGTAACCATGATACCCACCTTGGAAAACCAATCCACTATAATGAACACAATGTCATGTTGTCATATTATTATGGGTAGACCAGTTAGGAAATCCAAGATGATATATTCCCATGGTTTGGATGGAACCAATAGAGGTTTGTAAAGTCATAAATTCCTATTTATGGGCTTGGAAATGTAACAAGGAATACATGAATTTATGTGGTGCTCCATGTCTATGCACATGTGTGTTCAATATAAGTGTGACTACAATGTTTCTAGAGTCTTTGTTATGCCAAAGTGTCCTGAGGTATTAGTGTAGTGCACCTCTAATATGAATCATTGGGAACATGTTCCAAAGGGAACACAAAGATGTATAAGCTCATAAATAATTTGATCAGACAAGTATAACATGAAACTTGTTTACCTTACATTAATCTAGTGTAAGTTATTAAAAATTCTTGGTCAAATAAGTAGAGGGATACCTAGTCTATGAATTTGTGGCCACATGTGTCCAAGACTATGATGAGTGTGTGAATCGACAATCACCCAAGGAAATATATGGCCTTATTTTCCTTCTCTGTCATCTTCTTGACCATGATATTGAATTGTTGAAGGTAGGTCATCCATTTCATATGGCACACATTTTCTAACTTATTCTACATCTATAGGAACAAAAGTGGACTATGGTTTGAATCAACAACTATTTCCTTCTTGAGAATGTAGGTTACCATTAATTAATTGATTTCACAATAACATGAAATTACTTCTCATAGTTGGATTACCTTTGCAATATGTCATTGAACATCTATAATTAGTATGTGACCAAATGTTTATGCTACATGATCACTATACTAAGTGCATAGTCAAATGTATCAGTGTGAATTTTGAAGGTCAGCATAATATTGGTCATTGAAATAATAGGTGTTGCATAGAGGCATTTTTTGAGTGACTCAAAAATGTGTTTTTGTGCATGAATATAGTTTAACTTACCTTTGACACATGTCATCTAGCTGAGAGTCTAAGATATGTGCAAGAAACCAAGGATGAACTTATGGTAGAAGTTAAAAAGTCCAAGAATACTCCTCAATTCTATGAGATTACATGAAATAAGCCAATCTTAGATCAATTTTATTTTAATTAGATCTACACAGATGTAAGTGTGATCAATTATGTAACCTAGGTACTAAATCTACATAGTGCCAAATATACACTTTTTGAAGTTGTCTTGTAACTTGTGTTGGTGCAAGGCATCTATAACATGCAAGATGTGCTCAATTTTATCCTCTAAAGTGTTTCTAAAGATGAGGATGTCATACAAGTAGATGATAATGAAGAATTTTATGAAGGGCCTAAGTATATCATTCATCAATTACATGAATGTAACTGGTGTATTGGTGATGCCAAAAGGCATGACCAACCACTTGTACAATGCTTACCATGTCTTGAATGATATCTTCCAAAAATATTTGGGATGAATTGGAACCTATTGGTAACCTAAATTCAATTAAATCTTGGTGAAGTATTGAGTACCTTTGAGTTGGTCTAGGAGGTTATCAATGCATGGTAGTGGGTACAAGTTTTTCACCATTATCTTATTGAGCATGCAATAGTCTATGCAAAGTCACTAGGACCCATATTTCTTGGGTATGAGGACTATCAAACTCCCTTAAGGTGAAGAGATTAGTCCAATATTTCCTTAATCAAAGAGCTCTTTTATCTGACACAGAAATTTCATCATTCTCCCAAACTAATCTATGATATAGGGGCTTATTTGGAAGAGGGGATCTAGAAGCTAAATTGATGCAGTTTTTTATTGTGAAATGTGTTGGAAAGCCTTCAGGATCTATGAATAATTCACTTTGATACTTAAGTAACTTTTCAATGTATTTCTATTATGAAGATGTAAGAGCATTATGCACTACTAGTGTTGATTTATCATTTTATACTGCGTAGGTGTATTGGGGCAAACCATGAGTAACATGAATTCTTACGTGTGTGATATGATATTGATACACTATTTGGAAGAGACCAAGGTGACTTTGGTCAAGGGCATGAACTCAAAATGGTTGTATAATAAATCTTGTATGCAAATAGTCTAATGTTGTATCTTGATAGTCAAATAGATATGGTCTTCCTAGTAAGATGTTGCAGACCTATAGAGGTATAATGTCACAAGTGATGGTGTCCTCCATCATCTTGAATTTATACTAAAAATTTCATTTTATTTGGACCTATATATAATTACCTTTGTACATCTATCCCATAGAATATGGTCTAGGGTGTGAAGCCATGGCAAGAACAAGGAAATGAGTTGTGGGTTGCATAATGATGTTCTTCTGACTGCCACTATCTACGATGATGTAAAGAGGCTAACCCTTCACCTAGAAATAAGTTTGTAAGAGACATTCACACTCTGTATGTGTGTGTGTGTGTGTGTGTGTGTGTGTGTGTGTGTGTGTGTGTGTGTGTGTGTGTGTGTGTGTGTGTGTGTGTGTGTGTGTGTGTGTGTGTGTGTGTGTCTATATAATATTAGAGTTTGTGCTTAGACAAGAGGCATATACATTAGTGTTATCTATTTCTATAGGTTCTGATGTGAAGTATGTGAGTAGGGATTGTTGTGCATAGTATTCTGAGTTGTTATTGGTGGATGAGTGATGGAAGTATAACCACTTGTAACTAGAATTATTTTTTCCTTTGTCTAAATTATAAGGCACTGGAGCCTTCAAGTGTTATGCAATATTTAGAGGCTATGTGCCCTTACTTGAAGGATGTTGTTTATTTTGCGTAGGGAGATATAATATGGAGTTGTGCAATGGTAGGGCCTTATGTACTATGTTAGATGAATATGTGGCACATTATTTGATCCATTATTTGGATTCAAAATTATTGGTATTATAATATGATTTCCCCAAAGTTTTCGAACTCAAAAATCCATCTTCACATGGATGTAAGATGAAAGTCCACTGAGTTACTTTATCACCCTATACTTTTTTTAAAATTCTCTTGTATGCATGTAAATTAGTCATATAATGAGTTGGTGTATTCCTCAACTAAATGATCCTTAAACTGGCACATTTTTATTAAATTTATGTATTCATCTTCAAATTGGTATAGAGGGTAATATTCTTCCTTTATTGCATTGACAAAAGTCTTACATGATTCTATTAGAATGCACTCTTACTCATGTTGCATGTTGAAGGACTCCCACTAGTTTAAAACCATATTGGACATCTTGATAGCTATGAAGATGATCATTTTAGAATCAATAAAATAGTTGACTAAAAATTATGACTCGATTTGTCAAATCTAGGCATCTAATGCTTTGTTGTTTATCTTGCCTTCAAACAAGGGATGTCAAGATTAATTTATACTTTGAAGAGGGTTTATTTCTGAAACCATTGTGTATATTTATATTGAGATAAATAGGAGGATGTGGGGCTAAGCTACAACATCAACTCATGAAATTGACCAAAAATTTAAGTGCATTATGCCTATAGAGCATTGATGATGAGGCTTTAGATTTATAGGGTTTCCCTAGGTTGCTTCTAGGCATTAACCATCTTTCTTTTACTTTGGTATTCTGATGGAGTTTTTGAAAGAGAATATACTAAGAAACCTTCTCTCTTGGTGTGTTGTTATGGTTATAGTCATATAAAAAGTAATAGAGTAAATCCACTATACTAATCTCTCATCAAGTGTAAATAACTCTGATGCTAGTTCATTTTCACTATGGGCCCTAAGACTAAGGTGTACAGGGGATAATCTAGCTATGGATATGTAGATAAAATGCATAGTTAAATATTTAGGTGGAATAAACCAAACACATTATATTAATTGAAATTTTATACTTGAAATAAATGCAACTTTTATTCATTAGTAAACAATAGGGAAAAAATATAGATTACAATGTCTATAGTTAATGTATATAGTGTAGATGTATAGGTCAACCTATATATGTGTATGATACATATTTATATAAAGAATACAAGAGTGGTAATTTATAATGTTTAGTTACCAAGGAGGATTCATGTAGTGCATTATTCTTATCAGATGTGGTAGTTGGAAATGATTAGAACAATTAATGTCTAAGTTGTCAACTATTTGAGTTTGATTCTGGTATCTCCTTTTTGATGGAAATAATAATAGGATAAATTAGGTCACATGTTTGATATAATTTGATGTGTCTAAGTGGATTATAGTGAGGTTCATATAAATTTATGGTGTGGAGGGTACAAAATCCTTGGCATAAAAATATGAGGCACATGGGCAATCTGATATATTATAGTTAGTGAGTGGGTTTGTGACTTGGCACAGAGCTATGGAACATGTGGGGGTGTAGAGTTAATCAATAATTGATATGTGAGGTATAAATAATTGTGAAATATATCATGTGAGGCTGTGAACTATGACATAGAATAATAAGGCATGTGAGGATACAAATTGTAGGGGGCATAGAGGTCGATTAACACATACAAGATTTATACAATGGTAGAGTAAACGTTTTGTAAATAAGTGAAATATTTGGTGAGAGGTGAATGATATGTATAGTAAATAAAATGAGTGATCTTAACTATGTATGGGCTATGTGCAGATTAATTAGGCTTTTGGATTTATTGGCCTCAATGTTTTAAAGAACCTCCAATTTCACATTGCAAATGTTACAACACCAAAAAACTTATCAGTAAAGTTTAAAAACCCATTTGAAAAAGTAAATGAATTGAAAATTATATAATTAGATATGGAATTAATATATATCTCCATCATATTTCCCTTTAATAGTTGAATTCTTGGAAAAAATCACATATATTCGGTCATAGTTGAAAGCTAGTGATAAGGATAAAAGTGATAGGGAGTGCATATTCAATATTTTATCAAAATTTAAATTACCATATAGTGTATTTTCCTATATCTTATATACCAATATTGATACATTAAGTGAATAATTCAAATGGCCTTATTTTGAAGAATTTTTGAAATAATAACTAGTGAGCAAACAAAACTAATGGCCCTAGATGCTCTCCCTAATTCTAGTAATGCATTAATAGATAATACCTCAAAAATAAAACCTTCACATAAATACAAGAAGATTCCAATATATTTTAATAAACCTATAGACACCACCACACAACCACCTCAATTTTCTAAAAACAAAAAGTCCTTTAAGTAAAAGAAGAGAAAATTGGTCCTTATAAATTTTGTGGTGGTCTTAATCATGATGAAAGGAGATGTTTTAAGAATATGGAAACATTAGAGATATCATTTAAATAACACAATATTTATGTGACTTTTCCATCTTCTACTCCTCCTACAAGAAAAGGGAAATAACATTTAGCTAGAGCTACATCTTCATCTCATGATCAATGGATATTTTACTAACATGATTTTCATCACTTCACACATTATTAGGATCTCTTATCTTATATTATGTACTACATCAAATAATATATTCTCATGGGAAATGCCTCAAATATTGAATTTTTTGTATCCATAACTATCAATAAATAGGATTCTTGTTTCAACAATAAATTACTTGTACCCAAAATCTCTTCTAATCTTCTCTTTGTGTATCAAATATGTAATTCTAGTATTGGAAAAATTATGGAGTTTACTCCATGTGGTGTTTGAATAAGATAATTTAATGATCCTAGTGAAATATTTTGTATACGTATAATAAGTCATTCTGAAAGACTCTACATTTTTTATAAGTTTGACTCTTCTTATTGGACTTTTGGTTATTCACTTGTATCATATGGTGATAGTATTAGCAAGTTATGGAATGAAAGTCTAAGGAATTTAAGCTATGGATATATGTAAAAAATGAGTTAAAAAATCTTTTAAATTTCCTTCCAAAGGTCTCATGTGTTTTTGGAATGTTTCATGGGTGTCTAGTTGGTAAACAAGACTAGGATCCATTTCTAGTTGCTAAGGACACATGGGCACATTCATCCTTAGAGTTAGTTAATAAAAATTTAATGAATTTTCCATCTCAATTTTTTTAGGGGCCAAATATGCTCCCTATACACACCCTAATTTGGTCAAGAAAACACAAGTATTATGTATTTTATTGTTATTTTATCGGAAGTTCTTAATGATGAATGTGTCTTGTTTGCATGGTCATTTTGGTATTTTGATATTTATTATGACTTATTTATCCTATTTTTTCACCTCCAGTGGTCCTATATCATGTTATCTTAGTCACAGGGGGCCTTAGGCCTATTTACCATAGTTTTTACTCTTTTTGGGTCTTAAGACACTAGTACGATCTTGGATACTCGTGAAGTGTACTAGTGTGTAACTGTCACTTTTTCAACTTGTCACAAGTCCTTACCCTTCATTGATTCTCTTCTTATGAACTGATATTTATTTTTGACCTTGTCCTCTAATGATAAATCATCTCACAATCCAATTAAGTTCCTTTTATATAAAGAGACTCACAAGTCATTTTACATCTATAACTTACTGCTTTTCCACATAATTACTTAAACATTAATCTATAGTATAACTTAACACTTTGCATATTACTTAGAAACACATATAGTCTTGCACAAATGATCAAAAGAGGGGACTAAGTGAAATTCATTTTATCATTTTGTGAACATTTATTTTTGGCATTGCCTAAGGGATAACTACATGCTATCTGAAACCTCTATCCTAGGGGTTATTGTCTATAACATCCAAGATAATAGGGGTTCTATCTCGTGCGATTATAACATCCCACAACACACATTTTCCTCCCTTTTACATTTGATTCCATTTTTGTTTCATGTGTGAAAGTGTTCATTAGGGTTTTGGAGAAGATATATCCAAATAATGATATATACAGATGATGGAAGACTCTTAACCACATCTACAAGACCCTAAAACCTCCATGTAGCATCCCTAGAAGTCTCAAGATCCTTGTCCTTGAAAAGACACTAGCATGGTGCCTCAAACACTAGCACAGTGAGCTAATATCCCTCTGACCATGGTATTATCCAAATTATTTTTTATCTATAGTTCTATAATGAAGTGACTCAAAATCAATCTCCATACCTATTTAAACCTTCCCATCATCCAGTAATGTATGTTTCACTCTAGATAAGTAGATTTTCTCATTACACTTACTATTTTAGGTAAATCAATTTGATATATCTATTTGAAATATTTATCTATATTTAACCTCTATACCCAACCGCTTTAACAACCTAATACTTACACTAATAAGTCCTAAATATTTATAAAATTTGGTGAAACTAACTTACTTCAAATATTTATTAACAAACCTTGTTCTACCCTAGGGTTTACCTTTTCCATTTTGTGCACTAAATTATGGTTTATCAAATTTTATTTTATTTTATTTTTGCACATCCTAACCCATCCATATTAATTTATCTATTAGGGTTTCATTAATATAACATATCTTAAATTTCATTTATAAAACCTCCAAAACCCTAGATCCACGTATCAAGTCCTCATACACGCCCAAAAAATTAGTCCTTAGGGTTCCAAGAAAATTTATAGTTTTTTTCCTATAAATTGAGCTGAATATTTCACACATTTTCAATTATATCTATGTTAGATTTACTTCTCCTTATTTTTTTCTTATTTTACATTTGTTAAATTCATTTTTTTGGTAAGTTTAAAATTACTTCCAATAAACCTCTTTCTCCTCACCTGGTTGATAATTTTCTAAAATTTTCACATAATTACACAAATGAATGGACAAATTTTCAAGATTACACACTAGAAAATGATAATGAGCATGATTTTGTTTATAATGATGATGATAATTATTTTTTTAATTATGGATATGATGATTATTATGAGAATGACAATGAAAATATTGATGAGGATAGATTAGATTCATCTTATTCTCTCTCTCCTCTCTTTTCTTCTACTTCTCAAAATGACATTAACAACAAAGGCCAAAATAACCCCTTATATTTACTAATTTATTTGAATGTGATCCTATTTTTTCAACCATTTTTCTACATCCTTATTCAAATCAAATCAATACAAAAACAATAAAATTAATTTACCTTTGTATGGTCAAGTAATATTACACATGATGTGCCTAGCATAGAAAAGCAAAATGCACATTCTTTACCTTTCTCAATTCAATTCAAGAAAACATGTACAAAGGATATTTCACATTTTCTAGATACACAAACTAAAGTAGATGAAATTATTTTGTCACCTTCTTTCACATTTCATGCTCAACATATTGATTGCATGAAAAATATAGACAACTAAGACATCTCTAACCCTTATCCTGCATTTCATGATATGCCAAATGAAAATATGATTGCTAATTCTTATCCCCTTAACTCCAATATTTAAAATAATGACCATACATGAATTTCACTCATATCTAATGAAAATACACATTGCATTCCTCATACACATGATGATATATTTCATAGTATAAATAAGTTAAAAGCTTATTCTACTCTTTCTCTTAGTAAGCATGAAAATGATCATTCTTCCACTCTTAACTCTACAAGTGAATTCCATTCTAATTTTGATGAAATAAAAAATTATGATGATTACTATAAATTTATTGAAGAAGATATTAAATATATTCCTATATATACTTCACCCATATATCATATTGAAATTTATTGCCTATTAAATTTTAACTCAATAAACAATGGCTTGAGATAAAAGTATACGAACTTATACTCATGTTCATAGTTTACATGGTTTATATTTAAATGATAAAAAAATATCCTGTATTCCATTAGCATGTGATACTAATTTACCGACTAATAATAATGATGATACCAATGAATATATACCATCTCCCCTTACTACAGTATACCTCATTTGTCATCCTAACATCCATGAGGGTGATATCCAATTTCCTTCTCACCATGTCCAAACTATCACCTCTCCAAAGGTTCTGGTGAGCAAACCAAAGGTCCCTAATGTAGTGTACCAATGGATAAAATTAATAATAACATTCAAGAATTAAACAAACCTCTTGATGATGTTATTATATATTCATAAGAGTAAATCTCCTTGATGCATGTTGTGGGTGGTTTATAATAATAGGTACACCAACTCACCCTGAAAATTAAATCATACTACTCTTGGGTTGATGATAATTCTATTCATGCTAATCCTATCCCACATATAATATTGAATGCAAAGTTAAAATATCAATTTTAAATACCAATATTACCAAATTTAAATGGACATGAATATACATATGTGTACCTTAAATCTTACAGAGAGGCCATGGCACATGCCATTGATAGTTTGATCCTCTTACAAATATTTACTTAAAATCTATAGGGTGATACATTAAATTGGTTTCATTATTTACTCCCTATTAGTTCACTCTATACATACGATGAGTTAGAATAAGTCTTTCTCATAAATTATATTTAGAAGAAGGGGCCTCAAGTCACATATGATAGGTTACCTTTACTACACTAGGGTAAGTCAAAAATAGTGAGTGATTACATCTTACAATTCAAATCATGTATGCAATAGTTGATCTATTAGCCAACATATTTAGAGGTATAATAAATATTTTATAGAGGTCTCATCTTCCCTCTTAAGTATAAACTACTATATGAGACATCCAAATAATTATGGCATATGTGTTAAATAGATATGGCATTAGAGAAGAAATTGGGACTAGTTGAGATAGATTCAGTGGAAAATTTGAATTTAGATCTCTGACATGTATAATAATCTAATATATTACAAACACCTAATCCACCTATGATTAAGGAAAAAATGGAACAGAGACAATTAATAAAGATACTCAACCAAGGCAAAGATCCACTTCATTGAGCATCTCCCATAGTGAGTAGAGCACATGACATCAACATTGGGGCCAATAGTTTTTAGACAATGATAGGCCTCATTATATATTATTTACATTACTAGACAAAGGGATGATCACCCTTCCTCCTACTTGACATCATCTAGAACATATTTTATAAATAATAAAATATAGATCATGTTTAAATTATCATAAAATTAATGAATATTGGGACAACAACTCTTTTGCACTCATAGATCATTTTTACCAATGTGTTTATAGATGCATTATAACATTCACATAGTGGGTATCCAGATATCCTTCTCCACACTCTCCTAGATCACACTCATCTACAAGTTAGTTATCCTAGGACATTACTTTCAAGGAGCCATTGGTTACTCATGATATGATCCATGAAAATTTTAAAACACCTACTTATGTGAGATCTTATGAACCAAAAATTCAATACCAATGAAAACTAGTTCATAGAGCTCAAACTACTTATAGAAGCATGGTAAAAAATGGAAAGAAACTCAATCACCACTTTCATTTAAATGATCGATTAATATATTTGATAAATATTATGGAGATCAAATCACAATGTTGACATGATTGATAATTAATATATTAGATAGACATAATATAAATCATATCATAGTGCCAACATGACCACCAATCAATAAATTTGGCAGAGATCAAAACACAATTTTGATATGATAACTACTTAAGATCTTTGCAAGAAATCATAGAGATAAAAGCAAAGTTTCAATACAACATCCAATTAAGTTAGTTATAGAATATACACATCTAACTACCAATAGTACACCATGAGTAATATCAGATCAAGATTCTAGTTCTACATCTACAAAACGTGAGAAATATGGTCAATTTTTCACCATGCCATTATGATTTAGATAGTGCATACCACAGTTCCATGATCCATAATAAGATGTACTATAATACTTATAAAAAAAACAACTAAAAATTAAAATTCCTAATATAATATATTTATCTAATCAAGCATCCATATACATATGAACAACCAAGTACCATTCCTTATCTAAACAAACACATATAGATCTCAACACATGAATAATATATGCAATCAAATTATTAATCAAGTAACTAATACCACAAATTAAAATTCTAAATAGCATAATACCCATATAACAAAAATTACACACACACACACACACACACACACACACACACACACACACACATGAAACTTAAAACAAGTTTTAGTAAAGTAATATAAAGTCACTCAATAATTGGAGCATGGTCACCATGAGCTGCCTCCTCACACTCACTCTCAGATACATACACACTAGATCCATATGCTCTTACATACCCTCTAGATTTCAATCAAGACCTATGTCTCCGTGCTCTATCCTATAACATAAGCAACTCAATAAACAAATCTCCATGCTCTGACTATAAATGAATATAGTCATCCGTGATCATGTTACCTACCCACCCATAACATCAGGTGTGGGCATATCTCTCTTCTATAGTTCAGCATGTGCCTCATCCCTATCATCATTTTATCACTTATAAGTAATGGTGGTAATGCTCTCTCAATCAAAAATATAGGCATAAATGTTTGTAAATCTTGTGGCCCTATCCACTATCCCATTAGTTATGACATAATCAAGAATATGTCATTTCAAATCTTGTAGCATAGCCTCAATAATGGTTTCCCAATACTTATCATCTCTTGTACCTATGCACACCAAAAAAATGAATTATATATTTACTCTCAATTTAAAAAAAAACTAAACATGCAAATCTATAATAATAACATACCCTCAACTACCCCAAGGGGATCCACATCCAACACATGTTCCATGATAGCCTCATCTCTTAAAAATAATGTCAACCATATATGTTGCCTCTAACATACTGTGAAGGCATATATCTCCCCCATATCATCTGTATCCATAATCACTATCATTATATCTCACTCTATCACTCAAATTAGACATAACTCAGCCATAGATGGTCTCAGTCTATTGCCTAGCCTTTATGGGGATGAAAAACTCTTCAACCACACCCATGGTTCAAGTGGTACAAGTTGAGTGACACCAAGCTATAGTGTCACTTGATCATACTAAAATATCTCAAAAACATTAACCTAATGGTTATGCAACAAAAAAATCACTCAAACTTATCTTAGTTGAATCCCATCCTTGGGCCATCTCTGAAATGCCATATAGTGTGTCCAAATGATATCTCAAGCATTCAATCAATATAATACCTAGTGATTATTCATAGTGATCCTTATTCACATGGGATATATGCTAGCACATCTCTCTAAAAATACCCATGGGTGCCCAGGTCTAGCCACTACAATGTGTTTGTATGCTTAATAGTGTAACAAAGTATAAGTTCCAATACTTCCACCACACAAACCCTAAGTAAAATGGTATAAATATTGATGCAAGTGGGATAGTATGGTGCAAACCCATGATTATATAGTACCATGCTCCTCAATATCATTTACAATCCTAATTATCCTATATGAAATGATACACCACTACTATCCATATTAATGAATGAAGCTAGTAACACTGTAAGAAAATTCTATAACTATGAAACATTAGCCATAAAAATCATTGATAATAGAACATCAATACAAATTCATTGATGATGGGTTCCTCATTGGAATAAAAATCACTAAGAGGGGAGGTGAATTATTATCTTAAAACTTTCTTTCAATTCCTCCTTAGCATTCATGAATCATCACATCAACATATAGATCAAGCAATGCATAAGCCATGAACCATACAACCATGAAATAAGATTACACAAGACAATACATCATATATGTGGGAAACCCTAAAGGATAAAAACACACATTAATCCCTACATATGGAATATAGTCTTGTAATTTAAAATATCACAATTTAATGAAGCACCAACTCCACATGGATCACCAACCCCAACTAGCTAAGCATCAACCCAACTACACTTTAGCAAGCACCAACTTGCAAGGAATCACCAAACCACTAGATGAATTAGAACAAACTCAACCAAATGATTTATTTTATAACATTTATAACACATTTTTATTAACCAACTGATGATTACCACCTTTTCAACTCTTCACACTCTTATCCCTCTCAAAATTGTCTTTTAGGCCTCTTCGCTCAATTAGGTCTATTGAAGACTGATTAAGTCATATGTAGAAATACTATAAAATATTCATGATAGTTTATATACACCACTTTTATGTTCTAAAATACCTTCTTCTACTCAAAAAAGTGTTATGTCATTTATATACTCTCTATTTTTCTCACTTGTCAATTAGGTCAGTTAGGTCTTGTTCTTATACAACCCTCTAGCTCACGCACCTATTGGTAGGAAATACACACTTGAATAATTTTATTACCATAAAAATAGGTATTATAACACATTTAATACATGAATTAATCATTATAATAGGTCATCCTTGACTCAAAAGACCAAAATCTCTTTTAGGCCTTAAGGAGACCTAATTCAATTAGGCATTCATTAGTACACGTCACCCTTTGATCTCTTTAGAACACTTTAAAAATACAAAAATGGTAGGAGGATAAAATAAAATAAAAATAAAATATACCCATAATAAGTTTATTTAAGTTCCATAACACATTCCAAATCCAACCACCACTTGAAGCACAACATTTGTATTGTTCACAATTAGGCCTTCTCATACACAAGTAGTATATATTGAACTACTAAATATTAAAAATATATATCTAAACAAAAATGGAAATAAATAACATAAAAATTAACTAAATTACCTCAGTGTCATCACCATGTGATTTAGAATTCACAACTCAAGACAAAAGGACTCAAATACTTCTCTGCAAATAGCCCACTCAGAACTACTAAAACACTCCAAAACACATTCACAAAAAAATTGATCTTTAATAACTAAAAGAACACTTAAAATTACCAATAACACTTTAATAATATCCTTTTATGTCTCTAGACCACTCTTAAATACAATAATCATAAGGTCTAATCTTAAATATTAGTTTTTCAAACCAATCTTTTGACCTCACTACATATAGTCAAACCAGAACCAGATAGGCCATTTTAGCTTCAACATTTTAAACACTTTAACTATCAATAAAACATTATAAAATATTTTATATAACATACAAGTCCCAAAAAATAATACCATATGAATTACATACTTCAAATCAAGGCATAGAGCCTCAAAAACACCACTGCAAATTACTTAACAAGAAATGCCAATTTACCTTAAAGCACAATCATAGTGATATTGATCTTAAACACATATATGAAAACTTTAATGACTCTTGATACATGTATATTATCCTATTATATCATTATAACATTCTCAAATAGAAATATTTTATGTTCAAATGATAAACATTGGTCTTATAGACCAATCTTATGACCTCACTGTACACAAACCTCACTGAGCCATACAAGCCATTTTGGCTTCATCATTTTCAATATCGCACCTTAATTTAAATATTTATACCAAGAATGAATAGGACATACCAATAAAAAAAAAATCTCCATATACTTTGTTTCATCACTATATCATAATAACCCATTCCTAATCATCTTCTCACAGTTTCTTGGGTGTCTCATTATTTTCATCATTAAATCTATTAGTAACTGACTATCTTAGATGACAAAATTAGCACAATTTAGGGATTAAACCTATCCAAAAACCTTCATGGACACTAAACATGAGTATCAAACTTCATCTTCCACCCATTTTTAAACTTTTAATTGGTCAACTCTAATTGATATAGAAAATATCTAAAAAATGTCTACTCTCTTATAGGGTGTACTCACACACCTGACAAATCAATCACACTTGGAGGTGTCTAGGAGAGTTTATTACAAACTCCAATATCTTTTATGGTAATTTGAGACCATTATAGGTTATTTTGAACAATATCTTTCACATTGGGTCCTTTTTAGGGTTTTAGAAAGGTTTAACATAGGTTTTTGTGTTAACAATTATTCATAAAGTATTGCCTCTTAAATCCAGAAACAATGCCTATAGTTCTTAGCTATCATCCTTACCCATATATCCTTAATACTCAATTTTAAATGTAGAGTTTTGATGAACTAACGAGCACAAGAAAATACTTCTCGAGTTGATAACCCTTCATTTTGTGCACTTGAGAGACCTTAAAACACTTTTACATGCCTTATCCTTCAAAATTTAACCTCAAAATTCATGCAAATGATTAAAAAAATTTGAATCATCTTTTTCAAATCTTCCATACTCACACATACCTTGAAAACTAATCCTAATACCCCACTAGTCCACACACACACACTCTCTCTCTCTTTGCTTACTTAGAACTTGACCTATAAACCACATTAATCCTTAAAAATAACCTTTATGCCTATTTCAATACACTATCGATGACTCTCACATACTAAAACAACCTTAAATATACTTTAAAACTATCATACATCCCTAATATACCTTTTATAATATATCATTATGCCTCATTAGACTAGGTAGGGTCTATGAGTGGTTGAGGTGCAGACTTGGTCTAAAGGTGTTACTCTTGTATACTTACCCTAAGACTCTCATGAGTGATACAACGCATCATATACATGCTAAAGAAACCTCATATAACTAATCATGCCTATGTGCATTCATCTCAAAAATCCATCATGATCCTTCATTCACAAGACTAGGTATCCTATGCATATACCTTCTCAAAACACTACTAGGCTAAATCAATTGACAACTTTGACAACAAGGACCTTACATGATGACCTTAAAATCAGTAATGAAATCATAATAATTTATACCAATCATATATTACACTCTCAAAATCATTATAATACTAATCAATATTCTCTATCATGCCCTCATACAGACCTAGAGCCGCATAACCATGATTTAATGCTCACATCATCATCATACCTATTTGTGATAATAGTTAAAACTTCAAGCTAACATGAACCTTGAAATTAACCTTGACATAAACCAATAAAAGAGACATTAGGTTGCCTTAAAATTATTTCATGTCACATGGTTTCCTTGTCACATCAAGAAAATAAGGTCATACCTCAAAGACCACTCACCATGTATCTTCACCAGATGCACCTTGACATCAATGACATCAACCTTGAAATAAATGACAACACTTCTCAAAAAATTCCCCCTTTTCCATTGATGACAAAACATTCTTCAATCTGATCACTCTCATCTCCCTTTATCTAGTCAATTTCCCTTATTGAACTTTCTCCCCCTTTAATATTAATGACAAAGGGTCTTCCACAAACTACCATCTATAATCACACCTTCTTAAAATAGAAGCTCAACGCATATAATACGAAGAATTATAGGAACATTCTCCCCCTTACTCTATGTGTAACTTCTATAGATGCACTCAGATCTCAAAACCAATCACCTTATCCTTGACATGACTGATATGACACAAATCTTTGTTCACACACTAGGCCACCATATTCTTGTCATCAACTAAAAAATTAGGGACTCTACCTTTTTCTTCATGGTTTGAGCTCTTCTATGCCTATTAATAACTACACTTATATCTTATGAACAACATGAATAGCTCCCCTCAAATCAATAATCCATCATGCTTCTACTAACTAAATTATGTCTCCATAAAGCCTAATGGAGTCACCCCTTTCCATAGGGTACTAAAATAACACAAAATCAAGAGATTCCTAGATATCCGTGTTTGCACAAGACTGAATATCCTTTAGGATACTTTTAGGCTTAATTAGTCCTTTTAGTTTGACCTCTTCATCATTTGTGTGGTCAATAATCTAAGCTGATAAAGAACATTCCTAACTTGATTTCACATCTGAAATATGTTATAACATATAAAATAGTCCACTTGGACTTGTAGACTAATCATGACATACCTTTATTATATTTTATTTCCACACATTCATTTGCCTTCTCTCTTGTACTCTATGTACTTCAAACCTAATCTTTTTATTTGATGACCTTCTAACTCTAATAGGACAAAATATTACAATGTGTCCTACATTATGATAACTTTAGCAAACCACCTCATTCATACCTCTTGACTGATGATTAGTTTCATAATCCCATGCATATTACATTTTAGAAGGTATTCTACACTTTATTTCTCTATGACCAAAATGATTACATGAAAAATAGTAACCATTAAATAAATTAGGATACCTTATAACATTAGTTTTTTTGACTGGTCTCTTGATGTTTACCTTCTTGAATTAATTATATTTCTCCTTGACTTGAGCTACCTCCTTTTGGTCTTCTTTGAAACTAAGACTAGTCTTATCACTTGTAGACTTTTGACTACTCAAGATGTTATCTAGAGCATCAATACTCTTTTCAAACTTCATAGAGGTCTTCAACTTGCTATATTATTGATTCAACTTATATTTTAAGGATTCCATTTTAGTTCCATACTTGATGCATTCTTATTCTTTAGATTTTAAGCTAGCAATGACCATCTCCATCTATGCTTCAATCTTATTTATGATCTCATCATACTCCTTGGATGTGTTACTCAGTCTTTCTTCAAACAAAACAATTTACTCTTCATAATCCTTAACTAATGATCTTAGTTTATGATTATTTCTTTTTTGGAACTTCAATTCCTATAGATCACTCACCAATTATGCCTCAAGGTCTACTTAAAGTTCTTCATTTGATTCTTCATCATCCATAAGATATTTTCCTTTTAATCAACCCTCATTGTCTATTTTTATAGCCATGAATAAGGTTTCATTATTTTCATGTTCATCTTCATTACTGTCATCATCACTATCAGATTTTCTTGTGTCATTTACATCAAATTAGTTATTATCTTCTTTGGTATAGAAACTTCTTTTGTTCTTGAATGACCGTTTCCTAATTTCATACTTCTTGAACTCTTTTTTGTTCTGATCAGGCTTATAGACATTCTTCTCATCTCCATGATGTTCATCATGTTATCCATAATTCTTAGTATTATCCTTTTTTGGACACTTAGATGTAAAGTGACAAATATTTCCATAGTTGAAACATTTGAAAATCAACTTAGCCTTATACTTACCATAACCAAACCTTAATTTCCTAGCAAACATGGCTATCTATTCATCATCATCAATATCTGAACATAATTCATACTTGACCTTCTTTGATTTTAATTTTTTCTCAACTTTTAAATCTAATTCCTTCTTGTGAGGTCTTTTTTCATTTATTCTCATCTCATATGCAATCAAGATGCCATGAAGCCCATCCATCTCTAGCTTGTCCAAATCTTGCATAACTTACACTGTAGACACCTTAGAATCAAACATAGGAGTTAATGATATTAAAAACTTTTAAGCAACTATATAATATTTAAATTCTTCTCATACTCCTATAATGACATTGAAAACTTCATCAACCTTCAATAGGTAAGATGAAATGGTTTCATCTTCATTCATCTTCATAATTTCAAACTATCTCTGGTGGGTCTATAACTTGTCCATCTTCACCTTGGTGTCTCCTTCATATATAGTCTTCAATGTTTCCCATATCACCTTTGATTACTCACAGTGCATCACCTTAATAAATTATACCACTAATAGGACACATATAATGGCATTAATTACCTTGAAATTGTTCTCACTTTCCTTCTTATCTGTTATATCAATTGGTGGTATAAGAGGTGGAGTGTATCTATCTAAAACTGACTAACATATGTAATGAAAAATTTAGATTAGATATGTCCTCATTAAAATTATCCAAAAATCATAATTAGTTCCATTGAATAATGGAAACTTATTGGTAGAGAAACCACCTTGAGTTTGTTGACTAGCCATCCTTGCTTTTAGGATCTCTTTTAAGCTATTAGGCCTAATTCAAAGGACTTGTTTTAATACCAAATGTTGGAAGTAAAATCAATGATAGGGGGTGAATCGGTGTCTTAATTTTTTTTCAATTCCTCCTTAAGATTCATGAATCATCACATCAACATATAGATCAAGCAACACATAAGCAATGAACTATACAATCATGAAACAAGATCACACAAGACAACACATCATATATATGGGAAAACATCAAGTGGAATAAAATAAATTGATCCCTTAAAATGGAATATAATACTATAAGTAAAAATATTATATTTTAGTGAATCATCAACTCCACATGGATCACCAACCCCAACTAACTAAGCACCAACCGAGCTAGGCTACAACAAGCACCAACTTGAAAAGAGGCACTAACCCCCTAGATGACTCATCACCAAGTCATCCACCTAATTTATTTTATAAAATTCAAAAAACCTTGTTTCTCAACTAACTAATGATGACCATATTTTCAACTCTTCACACTCTTATCCTTCTTAAAATTGCCTTCTAGGCCTCTTCGCTCAATTAGGTCTCTTTAAGACTGACTAGGTCATATGACCTTGATATTCATATGAAAACACACTATAATATATTCATGATAGTTTCTATACACCCATATAATGGTATAAAATACCTTTTTATTATCAACAAAGTGATATTTCATTTGCATACTCTCTACTTCTCTCACTTGTCAATTAGGTCTATTAGGATTTTGTCTTATACAATCCTATAACTCACACACCTCTTTATTTTATATACACACTTGAATAGTTGGATTACAATTAAATTTTTTCTTATAAAACATTTCATACATGAATAAATCATTATAATAGGTCATCCTCTACTCAAAATACCAAAACCTCTTTTAGGCCTTAAGGAGACCTAATTCAATTAGGCCTTCATTAGTACATGTTACATTTTTATATCCTTGGAATACTTTAAAACTACACAAATGGTAAGAAAATATAAAATTATAATAAAATATACCCATACTAATCTCATATATTATCCATAACACTTTTTAGATACAACCACCACTTGAAGCACACCATTTGTATTGATCACAATTAGGCCTTCTCATACACAGGAAGTTTGTCTTCAACAACTAAAGATTAAAAAAAAATTATATAAAAACCATGGAAATAAATCACATATAAATAAATTAAATATCCTTAGGGTTTTCACAATATTATTTAGACTTCATAACTCATGGCAAAAGGAATCATATACTTCTCTATAATTAGCCCACTAAGAATTGTCAGAACACTCCAAAACCCAATCATGAATAACTTGATATTAAATAAATGAAAGAAAACTTACCATGACCAATGAAACTTTATAAATATCCTTTTAAATCTTTATACCACTCTAAAATACAATAATCACAAGGTCTCATGTCAAATGTTGGTCTTGTAGACCATCTTTTGACCTCACTACACATAGCCAAACCAAAATCATATAGGCCATTTTAGCTTCAAAATTTAAACAGATTTATATATCTATAAAACCTTATAAAAATAATGTATAAGATTTAAAATTCCAAAAAACAACATAATATGCATTATATACTTCAACATAGGGCATACAACCTCAAAAACATCACTGCAACTTGCTTAGCTAGAATTGCTAGTTTACCTTAAACTAAAGTCATGGTGACATTGACCTTCAACACCTATATGACCACTTTCAATGAATTATTATGAATTTATATGATCCCATGAGATCATCATACTATTATAATATGTAAATATCATATGTCAAAATGACAAACATTGGTCTTCCAAACCAATCTTATGACCTCATTGTACATAAACCTTGCTGAGCCAGACATGCCATTTTGGCTTCATCATTTTCACCACTGTAAATTAATTTCAATATTTATACGAAGAATAAATAGTATATATTATTCCCAAAAATAATCTCCACGCACTTAGTGTAATCACTCTATCATGATAACCTATTCCTAGCCATCTTCTCACTACTGCCTAGGTTTCTCATTATTTCCATCATTAGGCATGTTAGAAATTGGCTATATTGGATGATAGGTTAAACACACTTGAGGGATTTAACCTATAAATAAACCTTCATGTAAATTAAAAATGAGTCTCAAACTTCATCCTCCATTCATTTCCATACTTTCACTTTCTCAACTCTAACTGCTACAACAAATATTTAAGAAATGCGAACTTTCTTATAGGGTTTACTCACACACCTGACAACTCAATCACATTTGGACGTGATTGGGAGATTTTAATACAAATTATAATATATTTTATAGTCATTTGAGATATTTTGAACAAGATATTTCACATCATGTCCTTGTTAGGGTTTTAGAGAGGTTTAACACAGGTTTTGGTGTTAATAATTATTCATAAGGGATTTCACCTTAAATCTAATTCCAATTCATTTATTTATTAGTTAGGATCCTTCCAAATCTATTACTAACATATGAGGTTCCCATGTATAATTTTTACAAGCTAATGAGCACAAGAAAATCCTTTTTGAGTTGAGAATCCTTCATTTTGTGCACTTGAGAGATCTAAAAACACTTTTCCATGCCTTATCATTCAAAATTTGACCTAAAACTTCATGAACATGATTAAAACAACTTTAATCATCTTTTTTAATGCTACCATACTCAAACTTTCCTTGAAAATTGATCTTGATACCCCATATACCACACTCTCTCCTTTCTTTCTTAGACCTTGACCTACAAACCAGATTCAGCGTTAAAACTAACCTTCATGTCTCTTTTCATGCACTTTATACCATTATCACATACTGAAAAAACCTCAAACATACTTTAACATAATCAAACACCCTTCATATACCTTGATAATAGATCATGAAGACTCATTAGGCTAGGTATGGTATAGAAGTGGTCAAGGTATAGACTTGGTCTGAAGGTCTTACATGTGTAAGCTTACCCTGAGACTCTCATGACTAATCAAATTCATCATATAAATGTTAAATCAACCTCATAAAATTGTTCATGCTTGTGTTCATTCATCTCACCAAAACATCATGATTCTTCATGCACAATACTAGGCATATTATGTACATACCTTCTCAAGACACTTTTAGGCTCAAGCACTTGACAAAAATGACAACATGGACATTACATGTTGACCTTCACATCACTCATGAATTCATAATAACATATACCAATCATATATTACACTCTTAAAATCACTATAATATTGATCAATATTCTCTTGCATGCCCTCATGCAGACTTGAAGCCTCATAACCATGCTTCAATATTCATTTACAAATTTAAGCTGACATGAGCCTTGACATTAACCAATAGAATATACATTAGGTTTCCTTCAAATTCGCTTTCAATAGAAGAGACAATAGGTTACCTTTAAATTCTCTCATGTCACGTGGATTCCTTGTCACATCAAGCACACAAACTCATACCTCAAAGACCACTCACCATGCATCTTCACCAAATGCACCTTGACATTAATAACATTAATCTTGACATAAATGATAACACTTCTCAACATTCATGTGGGTATGCCTAGAAAGTACCTAAAATCTTGATCTATAGCTCTATCTCTAGTAACCTCCTATAATATAGCATGTCGACTAGTAATGAAAAATCTCAATATCCTATAAACATCCTCTCGAATCATAATAATCTCCCTAATGGACATATAAAAATGTACAGGTATAGCCATTCCATCTCTCACACAAGACAATCATCATATGGAAATCCCATGACATCAGTTCAAGTTTTGCCACATATCCCAAAATAACCCTATCAATCACTACCATCTCATTATCTATCAGGGGAAATCCACGTAAGCAATCCATCATTTGGCCACTATGAAATTGCTTTATATGTATATCTAGCTATAAAACATATTAAACACATAACATTAACATCTCCAAGTGACATATAAACATGCAAAAACGATCATTAAATACAAATTAGAATTAAAAATTTCCCTCCATCACACACTAGCATTGTTGCTAGGATAGTATCATGGCCATAAGACAATAGCATGATATCCTAGGACACTAGTGTAGTCCAACATATACTCAAATACATAGATTGACTCAAATATATAGTGTTTTAGATACTCAAACATATAATGGACTAGATACTTAAACATATAGATTAGCCCAGACACATAGATATATTCAGATGCTTAAGTTTAGATATAAATATACACAAACACTCATATGTTTAGATACATAGGTTGACTTAAATTTATAAGGTTCTACAACATTGGTTCACATTCTTAGATTTTACATAGGATTTTGACAATTCCAAACTATGATTATGACTATGGGGGCATATACATGGTACATCATCCCTATATGGACTATTTTATACATAGGTGTTATTGGATTATTGTTAGTGATGCCATGTTGATGGCATGAAGGTATCTAGATGAGTAGATGAAGTGCCTTGATAATCTAAGTGACAATGACAAAGTGTGAAATATGCTTGTCCTAGTATGCTTGAAGTATGATTGGTTGATCTTTTATTTTATCATGTTTTGAGATGATCAAGGATGAGTATGATTATTTGATAATGTAAAATGGGTTATATAATAAGTAAATAATGATCGTAGATATTTTTTTCATGAGTGAAATTCACCTGGTTCATTATTTTTCTCATCTAGACATTTTGGGTACAATGGCAAAAAATGTGAGTAGGCAATTTAATGACATCATAATTTCCACATGTCGATGAGTCAAGGGGAGTTGGTCATATGGTTATGATAAAATTAGTCCCTAGTTTTTATGCACAAATTCTCAAGTATATCAATGAATTGAAACAAAAAAATGAAAGCGTAATGTTGGGCTCTCAGACATTTTGACAATGTTTTCCCATACTTAGCTAAATTTGCAATGTGGCAAGAAAAGTTGAGCAGGAATTTTAATGGTAGAATATCTCACATGTGTGGAAATTTCAGGAGAAGGTGATCATATGGGTTTGTTTATTTTTTTCCTAGTTAATTTGAGATAACTTTCAAGTCAAGCACTGAAGCATGACAAAATCTATGCATGTACAAAGTTGGTCTTTCCAGATAGTTCTTGACATAGTTGGCTCTGTGAATAAATGAATCTAAGGAGGCATTTTAATGTCATTATATCTAACATGTGTGATGGTTAAAAGAGAATATTTTTATATGCTTACATTATCCTATATGAGGATATTATATGTTCTAATTTTGATAACTTGTGTTTGAGTGAAGCAAAAATATGAAGGTACAAATTTGACCTTACAGATAGATTGCAAAGGTCCCCATATTTAGTCTATTTTACATGATGTTAAAGATTAGGACCAAATAGAGATATAATGGCTCATGGGAAATAATACAGTGAAGATATATAGTGTGCATCAAGTCAAATAGGTTAAAGTGTTTATTGGTTAATGAAGGTAAAGATCAAGCTCCTTAAAAAAGGATCAAAAAAGCATGTTTGTTCCAAGGTCTCAAGAAGCAATGAGATGAGGACAAGTTCTCAATGGTTAATAGTAAAAGTGATTAGAAGGAACATGAGGGTTTCAAGTTTCATGATCATGGGGGTTCTAAGAAATATCTAATGGTGATCACTACATGATAAAGACTTGATTGATTCATATAGATTGATGGTGTGTGTTGAGTCAATATTGTAAGATTGCACGAGATGAGGTCAATTGTTCAAGGTTTAATGTTTGGAAGTGGTGAACTATGAGTTAAAGGTTGAGCTTCATAAAATAATATAAATGGTTCTTGTTTAATCTAAGTGGTGAGGACATGATATGATATCATGGTGACCAAAGTGTAATAATGACCGTTTGAATTCAAATATTTGAATTTAATAAAGGAATGACCAGTGTTTGGGTTTTGGGCCATATCTTTTGATCTATTTAGAATTTTCTCATGGTGTAAAAATTGAATTTTTGGAGGACTCAAAGGCACACATATAAATAAAGTTTTAAATATATATATTTTTGTATATTCAAAGATATTTATGTCCAAAGTTGACTTTGATTTTGTTTTTATCCTAAAAGTGACCCAAGAAGATTATTCAAGTTTGTTTTGATGTTATTTTGATATATCTTAATGAATTGGATATTGGGTAGTATTTTAGACTCCATGAGGACCATATTTTTCCATCATTAAATTTTTACCAATCATATGCAACAATGAACAAAGGTTTATAAGTTGACTATGTATTCATTCATGATGATTGTGTGCACATAATGTTGTTTGAGCAAATTGTTCTCTAGAAAATGATCATTTTGGTGACTACAAGAATTTTAGGATGACTAGAGGGTCATCTAGAGTGGACCTATACATTTTAAGTTGTTTTATTTTTCTATTTTTGTTTTTGTTTTGTTAATGGGGTGAATAGGTCTTTATGAGACCTATAAGGGCTAGTTTGGCCTAATTGAAAGGGGTTGTTGCTTAAGAGTGACCCATTGGTGCTATGGGCAACCTATGTGGATGGAATTGAGTTGTGTCTCAATGAGATAGATTCCTTAAGGTTTAATGCATTCCTATTATTTGACCAAGATGGTGTTGATCATGAATGATCTATAAATAGTGAAACCAAATGTGGTGGTTTCTAGACTTGAGAGTGACTTGGGTGTGTAAATTTCATTTAAGAGCATAGAGTTGTGAAGTGAAGGAAATGGTGGGTTCCCATTGGATGAATTGAAGAGTATAATAGATTTAGAACTTTTTTTTATGATCTTTAGGTCATAATTTTGTTAGATTAATAGTGCTCTTGTAGATTAAGTGTGATCAAGGTTAAGAGTGATAATCAGAGGTCCATTATCAATTGTTGAAGACATTAGTTCAAAGGTGTATGTATTCATAGGTGTTTTTGTGGTAGATCAACATCTATGGGTTTGTATCCTCCTTGTAATGTGAAACTTGATAAAGGTCTAGTTGATGTGGTAGCTCAGTTATACATGTGTTGTAGTACCTTGTGGGATTTTAGTGTCACTAAATAAGGTATGGTAGTTCATTGATCACTTACAACTGGTATAAATTGGTTCTTATTTTTATAAGATATTAGTCCAATTGTAGGTTATAGTGGGTTTTATCCTTTACGAGGGTTTCCCACATATGTCATGTGTTATGTGATTGATCTTGCATTGTCTCTCCTACTCGTTACTATGAATGATGTTTTTGCTTCATGAATGTGTGTGGTAATTGATTAAGAACTTTAAAGTATTGAAATTAAGGTTAGATTTTATAGGTTCACTAATTCACCCTTAGTGATTGTACCTCTAACAATTGGTATCAGAGTAGGTCCTTTGGTAAAGGCTTGATAGTTTAAAGGTGATCCAAGGTATAATATGAGTAGTCATCAAGTAGAATTCTTTACTAAGCTAGCACTGATGTTTAATGGATAAAATTATTATTTTTGTAGTGTAAGGATGAGGACATTTATTGTGTCACTTTGGTTTGATATATGGCAATCTGTTATGAATGGTTATGTTGATCCTACTACTCCTCTATCTAGTGTTGTATACAAGAAGATATTTGAGAATAATTCTAAAGAGATTAATGATATCACTTGTGGTATTTCAGAGAATTAATATAACAAGGTAATCCATTATAAATCTACTAAAGAGACATGGGATAAATTAAAGACTATTTATGAAGAAGACTCAAAAGTTAAGTTGGCAAAGTTGTAGACTCACCAAAGATAATTTGAGAGTCTCAAAATGAAGGAAGAAGATTATGTGGAATCTTTTCTATAGAGAGTTGATGAGATTATGAACATCATCAGAGGTATTGGAGAGAATATCTAACAAGCTACTATAGTTCAAAAGGTATTATTTCCCCTCTCTCTCATGTTTGATCCTAAAATATCTGTTGTAGAAGAAATTCATGATTTTAATCGAATCAAGTTGGATGAATTTCATGGCATCATTACTACCTATGAGATGATAAAAAATGATAATATGACATAGAATAAGGAATCAACATTCAATACAGAGATGCAACTTAAGAAGAAGTTCCAAGGGAAGAAACCCAAGGAGTATAACATTTCTGTTATTGATGAGGATGAACTAATTGCTTTGTTACAAATAAATTGAAAATAGGTTCAAGCAAGTATAAGGGTAAAATACCCTTAAAATGCTTCAATTATGGATAGATAGGACATTTTTATAGAAAGTTCTCTCATAAGCATGATGAAGACCAAGATGAAGACAAGAAGACATATAGGTCTGATAAGAGGAAGAAAGTATTCAGAAGGTTTGACAACAGGAAAAAATACTTCAAGGATAAGAAGAGTCTCTACACCAAAGAAGATTAAAATTAATCATACGAGAGTGAATTAAGTTACTCAGAGTATGATCATGAAGATGATGGTCCTGTTAAAGATGAAGAATTGTTTATGGCTGAAGAAGGTAGTTGCTCACATCAAAAAGAGTCCACTTCGAGTGATTTAGATGATGATGAAGATGAGATGGATTATGAGACTTCATTAGAAAATGCTATTGAATAACTAAATACTAAGAATAATATCAATGAGAAAATGAAATCTAAACTGAAGGATTATAAAGGAGCAATTCAATGTGTTTGAGGCAAGATTGGTTAAAGACTCTAGAGAGCATGATGATGTCATCATGTTTCTTAATTCTAAGTTGGAATCTATGTTTGTGAGTCTAAGAGCTAAAGAATAAGAATGATCAAGGTATGCTTTTGATATTGTGTCTATGAAAGATGATTCAGAGAAGTCTGGAAATAAGGTCAAATCATTTGTCAAGTTTGATAATTTTTTTATTGATCTCGCTGATCTTTTAAAGTGTCAAAAGTCAGCTAGTGATAGATCTAGATTGGGTTTTAATGAATAGCCCAAAGTTGCTTCTCAAGTTTACATGAATGTAAATAAGATAAATGAGGATCAGCCTTTAAAGACAAATCATCAAACGAGGAATGAAGGTGCTGGTATAATGAAAACAAATTAGATCAGCCTTTAAAGCCAAATACCTTGAGGTATGCAAGTTTCAATGGTTACTATTATACATGTAATCAATATGGGCATAGAGCTAGAGAATGAAATATACCTATTAGAAATGAGTTTGCATGGAACTATTATGGGGGTCATAAATAAAATGGTGTGAACAAAGTTAAGTTCTTCAACTATCTTAATGTGGGACACTTTATAAAGCATTGTCCACATAATATTAGACATGGTGAGTTCTGTTCAAAAAGAGGAGGTTGTTTCATTTATTATGACAAAGGAAAAATTGAAAGTTTTTGTAAAAACACATTAAGACAAACTATGTTTCCATCAAGGAGTATTTTTTTCTACAAATGTGATAAGGTTGGCCACACTATTAAGTTCTGCAAGCAAAGGTTATCAAATCAGAATAAGTCCAATTAGGCACCTAAAGTGCAAGGAAGAAGGCAAGTTAACTCATGAAAACCAAAGGTGATAAATATGATTCATGATGGGTATATTGTTCCAAGTAATCTATTTTCTATGGTGGATAATTCTCTAGAAGTTGAAGAGTGCCAAAGGCTCTCATTCTCTACTCATATTGTGAATGAACATACCAAATTCAAGAAGAAAACCAAGGTACTCATTGAAGCTAGTCCTGAGATGTGTATGGATCCAAGTGAACATCCTACCATTTTTGATCATGTATCATATAAATAACATAAATTTTCAATTACTAGTGATGAGTTTCTAAGTTGCAAGGTTGATTATTTAAATGAAAATGTATGTCAAGATTTCATAATTGATCTATGTATTGTCAATACTTTCTTAAAAGAGGAGAGTGATATATAAAATTGACCAATTGTTTTAGTTCATACTAAGAAGAATAAGAAAAAAATCAATAAATATTATAGATATAAGAGGATCCTAGTGGTTATTGAGGAAATGTGGGCCACTCCTAGCTTCACTTTGTTTTAGAGCATTACTGTGAAAATGGTGTCTCTATCTATGCCTCTTAAGATACTCCTTTTAATGGAGAAGAAAATGTTTTTGTGGTGTTCTTCATATGGTCCTAGAAGGCTATAGATGGGTGTTTTTAGTTGGATAAGGTGTGTCTAGGTGGAACATATGTTATGGTGATGCCATGATGTTGATAGTTGTATATGGTCAATATACAGGGTTAGATTGAAGGTTTCCAGGTGAAATAATGATTTTGTTTCAATGTAAAGAGTATTTTTATGCTCAAAAAGGTGTGTTGACCTTATTCTAGATTTCTCTAGTTAGTTTTGTGGTCTAAATGTTTATTAAAGTCAAATTGGAGATTTTTGTTTACTCTCAGGTTTCTTAGTTTGTGCTTAAGAGTATGCAGGTCCTAAAATGGGTTATAGGGTGTATGGGTTATCAAAGATATGGAGGCTTAATTTTTTTTCGAGAAGTGTCTGATGGTTTTCTTTAGGTGTGTAATAATTTTTATAGGTGTGCATTGATTAGAAGGAGGTTTGTTGACCTTGTTTGTTTTGAGTTTCTAGGGTTTTAGGCTTTCCTTGAGAAGTGGCTTACCTTATTATTTGAAGTCTAAGGATTTTTAATAGGTTTATTAGTAGAAATGGGTTGTCAAATCATGTTTAATATGTATTTTAATGTTTCTGGTTTTAATATTATTCATTTTTTTGTCAAGTTTGAGGTATAATTAGAAAGTTGGTTTGTGAAGGAAGTATACTATAGTCATTGAGATAGGTGTATAAATTTGGTTTAATTAATGGGTAATGTTATATCACTCTAGATATGAATTTTTAGGTCTTGACTATGTGTCTACTTAAGTTTTTGGTCTCTGCAAGTTCTAGGTAGGGCTATAAGGAGCCTAGATAGGCCTAGTATGAAGATTTGATGTTATTACTCAATGTTTACAAAAGATAAATGTATGTATGTTTAAAAGAGATTTATTAGGTTGATTTATATCATGTTTCATATTTATTAAGTGTCATGAAGTTATATTTGTGGTCCTTGAGGTGTTTTGAGAGAGAAGGCTAGTAAGCCTATATGGTGACTCTTCATGGTGTGTGGAGATGCAAAGATCCTCAGGAGGTGAAATTGATCACAAATCTTATGGGGAGTCCATATAAAATGTTTATTGGTGATTTCAATCAGTTTTTAGTACTTTTTTGTGTTCTTTATTCATTGGTTATAGTGTTTGGTTGAAAAGAGTGTTAGCATGGAACAAGAGGAAGTAACAAGGCAATAAGAGGTAGGCTCAATATAAGGGGGGGTTTGTATCATATTTATAAGATAGTTCTCTCATATTGGTGGTATTTTTATGTCCTTAGGATTAGTTGGCTCTTACTTTGTCATTGTGTCGAAGGGGGAGAAATTTCCTCTTATGGGAGTGCTTGAAGAGAGAGAAATAAGGTGAGCTATATATTGCTATATTGATAGATGTTGACATCACTAGAAAAGGAGTGGATTATTTGCGTATTGTAAATGATGTCATGTTGATTTCATGTAGGTTTCCAGATGAGTGGATTAAGTGCCTTGATATTCTAAGTGACAATGACAAAGTGTGCAATATGTTTGTCCTAATATGCTTGAATTATGCTTCATTGATCTTATGTTTTGGCATCATTTGAGATGATCAAAGATGAGTATGGTGATTTGATCATGTGAAATGGGTCCTATAAAAATTTAAGAATGATTAAATATCTTATGTTTATGAGATTAATTCACCTGGTTCATCAATTTTCTCATCTAGACATTTTTGGTCCAATGGGAAAAAATTCAAGTAGGTAGTTTGATGACATCATAATTGTTGTGTGTTGATGAGTTAGGGGGATATGCTCATATGGTTGTGATCAAATTAGTCACTAGTTTCTATGTGAAAAGTCTCCACCCTAGAAATGAATCATGATAGAAGATATGAAAGTGTAAATTTGGGCTCTCATGGATTTTGACAGTGTTTTCCCATACTTAGAAAAATTTGTAATGTGGTAAGAAAAGCTGAGTAGGCATTTTGATGGTGGAATATCTCACACATGTGGAAATTTAAAGAGAAGGTGATCATATGGGTTTGTTTAGTTTTGTGCCTAGTTTATTTGTACTAACTTTTAGGTCAAGCACTTTATCATGACAAAAGCTATGCATGTGCAAATTTGGTCTTACCATATAGTTCTTGACAAAGTTGGGTCTGTAAATAGATAAATCCAAGGACACATTTTAATGTCATTATATCTCACACGTGTGAGATTTATAAGATCAGATTGTTATATGGTTGGATTATTATATATGAGGATATCATATGGTCAAATTTTCATAACTTGCACTTGAGTGAAGCAAATGATATGAAGGTGAAAAGTTGACCTTACAAACATATTACAAAGCTCCTCATACTAAGTCTATTTTGCATGATGTTAAAGATTAGGACTAGATGGAGATATAATGATTCATGGGAGATCATAAAGTGAAGATATATGGTGCACATCAAGTTAAAAATGTCAAAGTTTTTATTGGTTAATGAAGGTAAATATTGAGCTCCTTACAAAAGAATCAATAAAGCATGTTTGTTCCAAGGTCTTGGGAGGCATTAAAATGAGGAAAAGTGATCGATGGTTAAAGGTAAAGTTGATAAGAAGGCACATTAGGGTGCCAAGTTTCATGATCATGGGGGTTGTGAGAAATATTGAATAGTGAGTACTGCATGATAAAGAACTAACTGATCCACAAAGATCGATGGTGTCCATTGAGTCAATATTGCAAGATTGCATGAGATGAGGTCAACTATTTGAGGTTTAACATTTGGTAGTGGCACACTATGAGTTAAAGGTAAAGATTAATAAAAAAATATTAATGGTCCATTTTTAATCTAAATAGTAAGGACATGATATGATATCATGGTGATTGAAGTTTAACAGTGATCGTTTGAATTCAAATATTTGAATTTAACAAAGGAATGGCTGTGTCTAGTTTTTGGGCCATATCTTTTGATATATGTAAAATTTTCTCATGGTGTAAAAATGAAATGTGTAGAGGAATCAACGGCACATATGGAAATATATTTTTGAATATCTTAAATTTTGTATATTCAAATATATTGAGGTTCAAAGTTAATTGTGTTTTTGTGTATGTCTTGCAGGTGACTCTAGAATATTATTTGAGCCTGTTTTGATGTTGTTTCAATGTCTATTGATGAATTAGATATTAGGGAGTGTTTTATACTCCATGATGACCATCTATGTTCATTTTTAAGGTTTGAAAAATCATATTCAACATAAACAAAGGTTTAGAAGTTAACTATGTATTTGTTCATGGTGACTATGTATGCAAAATATTATTTGAGCAAATTATGCTCTAGAAAAAGAATGTTTTGATGAATGTAAGAATTTTAGGATTAATAAAGGGTCATGTAGAGTGGGAATATGCATTTCTTAGTGGTCTTATGTTTATATTTTTCTTGTTGTTGTGTTAATGGTGTGAATAGGTCTTCATGTGACCTATAAGGGCTAGTTTGGCCTAATTGAAGGAGGTTATTGCTTAAGGGTAAACCATGGGTGGTATGGCCAACCTATGTGTATGGTTTTGAGATATGTCTCGATGAGATATATTCCTTAAGGTTTAATTCATGCTTATTGGCTGAACAATATGGTGTTGATCATGAATGCTCTATAAATAGTGAAACAAAATGTGATGCTTTTTAGACTTGAGAGTGACTTGGGTGTGGAAATTACATTTGAGAGCATAGAGTATAATATATTAAGGACTATTTATAAGACCTTTAGGTCATAATTTTGTTGGTAGAATATTTTTCTTGTAGATTGAGTGTAAGGTGAATAGTGATAATCATAGTTCCATAATCAAGTGGTGAAGACATCAGTTTAAAGGTGGATGTGTTCATAGGTGTTGTTGTGGTGGATAAATAGCTAGGGTTTTATAGCTTCCTTACAAGGTGAAACTTTCTAAAGTTTTAGTTGTTGTAGTAGCTTAGCTAGATAGGTGTTGAAATACCTTGCAGGATTGTAGTCTCACTAAATAAGGGATGGTAGTTCCTTGATCAATTGTAGTTGGTTAAATTAGTTCTTGTTTTATAGGTTAATAGTCCAATTTTAGGTTCGAGTGGGTTTTTTACCCCAAGAGTGTTTACCACATATGTCATGTGTTATGTAATTGATCTTGCATTGTATCTCCTCCTCATTGCTATGAATGATGTGTTTACTTCATGAATACTTGTGTTAATTGATTCAGAACTTGAAAGGATTGAAATTAAAGTTGGATTTTCTAGGCTCACTAATTCACCCCCTAGTGATTATACCTCTGACAATTGGTATCAGAGTAGATCCTTTGGTAAAGGCTTGAAAATTTAAAGGTGATCCAAGGTACAATATGAGTAGTCATCAAGTAGGTTTCTTAACTAAGGTAGCACCAATGCTCAATGGATTTAATTATGCTTTTTGAAGTGTAAGGATGATGACATACATTATATCCTTAGGGCTTGATATATGAAAATCTATTGTGAATGGTTACGTTGTTCCTATTACTCCTCCATCTATTGTTGTAGATAAGAATTTGCTTGAGAATAATTCTAAGGAAACAAATGCTATCACTTGTGGTCTTTCAGAGAATTAATATACCAAGGTAATCCATTGTAAATATGATAACGATACATGGGACAAATTAAAAACTATTTATGAAGGAGACTCAAAAGTTAAGTTGAAAAATTTTCAAACTCACCAAAGATAACTTGAGAGTCTCAATATAAAGGAAGAAGATTCCATGACATCTTTTATACAAAGATTTGATGAGATTATGAACATCATCAAGCGTCTTAGAAAGAATCTTGAATAAGCTACTATAGTTCAAAAGGTATTAAGGTCCCTCTCTCTCAAGTTTGATCCTAAAGTATCTATTGTAGAAGAAAATAATGATCTTACTCAACTAAATTTCAATGAATTGCATGGCATCCTTACTAACTATGAGATGAGGAAGAATGATGATATACCACTAAAGAAGGAAGCAACATTAAAGACATAGGCGAAGCATAAGAAGAAGTTCCAAGGGAAGAAACCCAAGGAGGATGAAATTTTTGATATTGATGGGGATGGAATAATTGTTTTATTTACAAGGAAATTTAAAATAGGTTTAGGCAAGTATAAGGGTAAACTACCCTTAAAATTATTCAATTATCGATAGGAAATTATTTTAGAAAGTACCCTTATAAGAATAATGATGAAGATCATGATGAAGACCAAGATTAAGACAAGAAGTCATATAGGTCTAATAATAGGAAAAAAGTATTCAGAAGGTTTGACAACAAGAAGAAATAATTCAAGGATAAGAAGAGTCTCTACACCAAAGAAGATTTCAACTCATCAGATGAGAGTGAAGTAAGTGACTCAGAGTATGATCATGAAGATGATGGTCTTGTTAAAGATGAGGACCTATTAATGGCTGAGGAAGGTAGTTTCTCACATCAAAAGGAGTCTACTTGGAGTGATTCAAATGATGATGAAGATGATATGAACTATGAGAATAAATTAACAAATGCTCTTAAACTACTAAAGATTGAAAATAAGATCAATAAGAAAATGAAATCTAAAATCAATGACTATGAGGAGAAATTTAATGTGTTTGACACAAGATTGGTTGAAGACTCTAGAGAGCACGAAGGTGTTATCATGTTTCTTAAGTCTAAGTTAGAATCTATGTCTATAATTCTAAGAGCGAAATAAGAAGAATGATCAAGGTATGCTTCTGAGATGGTGTTTTTAAAAGATGAGTTATATAAGTCTACAAACAAGGTGAAATAATTTGTCAAGTTTGATAAAAGTTCTATTGATCTAGATGATCTCCTAAAGAGTCAAAATTTAGCTGGTGATAGATCTAGATTAGGTTTTAATAAAGATCCCAGATTCTCTTCTCAAGTTGACATGAATTTCAATAAGAGAAATGTGGATCATCCTTTGAAGACAAATCATTAGACCAAGAATGAAGATAAATCAGATCAGATAACCAAATTCCTTAAGGTATGCAAGTTTCAATGGTTATTTTTATAAAAGTAATCAATTTAGGCATAGATCTCGAGAATGCAAGAGACCTATAATAAATGAGTTTTCATGGAACTATGATGGGCATCATTAATCAAATGGAAGTTAAGTGCTTCAACTATATTGATGTGGGACACTTTACAAACCATTGTATAAATAAGATTAGACAAGGTGAGTCCTCTTCAAAAAGAGGAGGTCATTTTGTTTGTCATGAAAAAGGACACATTACAAGTTTTTTTCTAAATATGGTAAGAAAAACTATTCTTCCATCAAGGAATATTATTTTCTACAACTATGAGAAGGTTAGCCATATTGCTAATTTCTATAAGCAAAGGTCATCAAGTCAAAATAAGTTCAATCAGGGTCTTAATGTTTAAGGAAGAAGGCAATTTAACTCATGCAAACCAAAGGTGTTCAGTATGATTCATGATGGGTATATTGGTCCAAGTAATCTATTTACTATGGTAGAGAATGCTCCAGAAGTTGAAGAGTGCCAAGGGTTCTCATTGTCTGCTCATACTATGAATAAAGAGACCAAGTTCAAGAAGAAGACCAAGGTATTGGTTTAATCTAGTCCTAAGATGTGTGTGGATCCATTTGAACATCCTACAATTGTTGATAATGTATCATACAAATAACATCAAATTTTAGTGCCTAGTGATGAGGTTTTAAGATGTAAGGTTAATTCCTCAAATGAAAAGATATGTCAAGATTCCATAGTTTTTCTATGTATTGTCAATACTTTATTAGAAGAGAAGGAGAGTAATATAGAAAATTAACTAGTTTTTATAGTATATATTAAGATGAAGAAGAGAAAAATCAGTAAATATTATAGATATAAGAAGATTATAGTGGTTACTGAGGAGATGTGGGCCACTCCTAAATTCACTTTGATTTAGAGCATTACGGTTCAAATGATGTCTCTATCTATGCTTCTTAAGATACTCCATTTAATGGAGAATCCAGTGTTTTTGTGGTGTTATTAATATGGTACTATAAGGCTAGAGATGAGTCTTTTTATTTGGAGTAGGTACGTCTAGGTGGAAGATATGTTGTGGTGATGTCAGAGTGATGTGATAATGTTGATAGTTGTATATGGTCAATCTATAGGGTCAAATTAATGGTTATCAGGTGGCATAATGATTTTTTTTCAATGTTAAGAAGATTTTTATTCTCAAAAAGGTTTTTTGACCTTATTCTAGCTTTCTATAAGTGGTTTTATGGTCTAAAGGTTTTTTGAAGTCAAATTGGATATTTTTGTCTGCTCTTGGGTTTCCTAGTTTGTGCTTAAGATTATATAGGTCCTAAAATGGGTTATAGGATGTATGGGTTCCAAAAGTTATGGAGTATTAATATTTTTTCTATAAGTGTGTGATGGTTGTCTTCAGGTGTGCAAGAAGTTTTAGAGGTGTACATTGACTAGAAGGTGGTTTGTTGACCTTGCTTGTTTTGAGTTTTAAAGCTTTTGGACTCTAATTACAAAGTGGTTTTCCTTGTGATTTGAGGTATGATGATTCTTAATAGGCTTATTGGTCTAAATGGGTTTTAAAATAATGTTTCATAGATATTTTAAGGTTTGTGGTTTTCAAATTATTTATATTTTTGTCAAATGGAGGCCTAATTAACAAGTTAGTTTGTGAATGAAGTATATTGCAGTGGATGAGATAGGTGTTATAGTTTTGTGTGATTAATGGGGTATATTATATCACTCTAGATATGAATTTTTAGGTTTTGAAGATGTGTACACTAAAAGTTGTGGGCTCTGCAAGTTCCAAGTAGGGATATAAGGAGTCTAGATAGGCCTAGTATGCAGATTTGATGTTTTTAATCAATGTTTCCAAAAGATAAAGTTATGTATATTTAAAATAGAGTTATAAAGTTTATTTATATCATGTTTCCTATTTATTGAGTGGCATAAAGTTCTATTGGTTGTCCTTGATGTCATTTTAGAGAGAAGGATAGTAAGCCTATATGGTGTTTCTTCATGGTGTATAGATATCTAAAGATGCTCATGAGGTGAAATTGCTCAAAAATATTAGGGGGAGTCCCTATAATATGTTTATTTGTGAGTTTAATTAGTTTTTATTACTTTTTTGTGTTATTTCTTCATTGGTTTCCATGTTTGGTTGAAGAGAGTGCTGGAATGGAACAAGAGGATGTTGTCAAGGAAAGAAGAGGTAGGCTCAATGTAAGGGGGTGTTTGTATCATATTTATAAGATGGTCCTCTCCTTTTGGTGGTATTTATAGGTACTCAAGATTAATTTATGCCTAATTTATCATTGTGTCAAAGGGGTAGAATGTTCCTATTATGGGATTGCTTGAAGAGAGAGAAGGAAGGTGAGCTATATATTGCTATATTGATGGATGTTGACATTAATAACAAAGGGGGATATTATTGGAGTATTGTCAATGATGTAATTTTGATGTCATGGATGTGTCCAAATTATTTTATGAATTTCATTGATAGTCTAAGTTATAATGATAAAGTGTGCAATATGCTTGTCCTAGTATACTTGAAGTATGTTTCATTGATCTTCTATTTTGGCATGGTTTGAGATGATCAGGAATGATTATGGTGATTTAAGCATGTGAAATGGGTAATATTAGAAGTTAATAATTATTTTAGATATTTTTTGCATGATTATAATTCACTTGGTTCATCATTATTTTCATCTACACATTTTGGGTCTAATGGAAGAAAATCTGAGTTAGCAGTTTGATTGACATCATAATTATCATGTGTGGATGAGTTAGGGGGAGTTGGTCATATGGTTGTGATAAAATTAGTATATAGTTTATATGCACAAATTATAAATTTTGTTGATGTATAGATACAAAAGATATTTAAGTGCAAAGGTGGGCTCTCAGGCATTTTGACAGTGTTTTCCCATACTTAGCCAGATTTGTATTGTGGCAAGAAAAGTTGAGTACGAATTTTGATGGTGAAAGATCTCGTAAGTGTAGTTATTTTATGATAATGTGATCATATATTTTTGTTTATTTTTTTTCCTAATTGATTTTTTCTAACTTTTAAGTCAATCACTAAACCATGACAAAAGCTATGCATGTGTAAAGTTGGTCTTTCTAGACAGTTCTTGACATAGTTGGCTTTGTGAATAGATAAATATGAGGAGGAATTTTAATGTTATAATATATCAAACATGTGAGGGTTATAAAATAAAATTATTATATGGTTAGATTTTCCTATATGAGGATATCATATGGTAAAATTTTTGTAAATTACACTTGAGCGAAGAAAAATATATGAAGGTGCAAAGTTCACCTTATAGACAGATTGCAAAGGTCCCCATATTTAGTCTGTTTTACATAATGTTAAAGATCAGGACCATATGGAGATATAATGGCTCATATTAAATTATATATTTAATATATATGGTGTAAATTAATTCAAATAGGTCAAATTTTTAATTGGTTAATGAAGGTAAAGACCGAGCTCCTTACAAAAGGATTAATGGAGCGTGTTTGTTCCAAGGTCTCAAGAAGCAACAAGATGAGGACAAGTGATTGATGGTTAATAATAAAAGTTATAAGAAGGAAAAAAAAGGTTCAAATTTTAATTATCATAGGGTTTTTGAGTAATGTAAAATGGTGAGTGTTACATGATAAAGACCTGACTAATCTGCAAAGATCGATGGTATGTGTTAAGTCAATATTTCAAGATTGCACAAGTTGAGGTCAACTATTTTAGGTTTAACATTTGGTAGTGGTGAAATATGAGTTAAAGGTTGAGATTAATATAAAACCATAAATGGTTCATGTATAATCTAAGCATGAGGACATGATATGATATCATGGTGACCAAAGTTTAACAGTGACTATTTGAATTCAAATATTTGAATTTAACAAAAGAATGACCAATGTCTAGTTTTTGGGACATATATTTTGATCTATCAATAATTTGATCATGGTGTAAAAATAAAAATTCTATAGGACCCCAAGTGTATTTGGTAATATATTTTTTAAGATTTGAAAGTTTCTACAGTGAAATATATTAAGGTTTAAAGTTGATTATGTTTTCGTGTATATCTTGCATGTGATCCGAGAAGATTATTCAATATTATTTTGATGTTGTTTAAATATATATTGATGAACTGGATATTGTGGAGTGATGTAGAATCTATTAGTACCATTTTTATGCATTATAAATTTTTGACCAATTGTATGTAGCATAAACAAAGGTTTATATTTTGACTATGTATTCATTCATGGTGACTGTATACACAGAATGTTGTTTGAGCAAATTGTGCTATAGAAATTGAATGTTTTGGTGACTATAAGCATTGTAGGATGACTAAAGGGTCATTTAGAGTGCACCTATGTATTTTTAAATGGTCTTATGTTTCTATTTTTCTTTTCATTTTGCTAATGGAGTGAATAGGTCTTCATGAAACCTATAAGAGCTAGTTTGGCCTAATTGAAAAGGGTTGTTATTTAAGGGTGACCCATGGATTATATGGACAACCTATGTGGATGGTATTGAGATGTGTCTTAATAATATAGATGATTTAAGGGTTAATTTATGGATATTGGTGGACCAAGATGGTGTTTATTATGAATGCTCTATAAATAGTGAAACCAAATGTGATGGTTTCTAGACTTGAGAGTGACTTGGGTGTGGAAATTGAATTTGAGAGCATAGAGTTGTGAAGCAAAGGAAAGGATGGATGCCTAGTCGATGAGTTAAAGATTAGAACAAATTAAGGACTATTTTTATGACCTATAAGTCATGATTCTAATGGTAGAATGTTCTTATAGACTGAGTGTGAGTGAAGGTGAAGAGTGATAATTAGAGGTCCATCATTAGGTGTTGAAGACATTAGTTCAAAGGTGGATGTGTTTATAGGTGTTGTTGTGGAAGCTCAAAATCTATGGGGTTTTATCCTCCTTGCAAGTTGAAACTTGATAAATTTATAGTTGTTGTGGTAGCTCAGCTAGATAGGTGTTGTATCACCTTGTGGGATTGTAGTCTCACTAAATAAGGGATGGTAGTTCCTTGAATAGTTACAGTTGTTCTGAATTGGTTCTTATTTCTATAAGATAGTAATCCAATTGTAGGTTCTAGTGGGTTTTATCCCCAATAGGGTTTCCCACATATGTCATGTGTTATGTGATTGATCTTGCATTGTCTCTCTTGTTTATTGTTAGGAATGATGTGTTTTCTTCACGAATTCTTGTGGTAATTTATTAAGAATTTGAAAGGATTGAAATTGAAGTTAGATTTTCTAGGCTCACTGATTTACCCTCCCCTCTAAGTTACTATACCTCTAATAGGTACATAACTACATTACTCAGATATTAGGTCTGGGGCATGATGCAAGACACATATCCTCTACCCCACAGGCTTCACCAGGTTACACATATAAAATTGTAAGCTATAGCATTATCTATGTTCAAACTATCATATCACATGTAAATTATCATCATGATTTCACTAGGTTGGATCATATAGCTGACTATAGTAGTTGATTCATAGTTGTCACTAGACCTATCTTATGAAGGTTCAATGATAGTTTTGAACTAAAGAAGATTAATTCTTAGACTCAGTTACATGATAGAGTGGGGGAAAGTAGGTATTGTTTCTAAATAATTATAGATACTTCTTAGATTGAGTTACATGCTAGAGTGGGGAAAAACAACTCTTATTTATCCACAATTACAGATTAGTTGTGAGATTTAGTTACATGACAGAGTGGGGGAAAAAAGGGCTTGTTTCTTTATAGTTCACAAATTACATCTTAAACTCAACTACATATCAAGGTGGGTAAAAATAGGGATTTATCTATCATGATATATTCAGTTACTTAGATTTAATACAAGTGACACCCACATTATCATTTCCTTTTCATAGCCAATATTCCATACCCCATCCACTTCTCTAGCCAAGAAGTGGGCTAGATCTAGAGTACATCCATAAAGGTAAGTACATATATGAATTTTTATTTTTATTTTACTTGATTAATTTCACTTCATTGCATTATTATAATAAAAGGAAGAAAATGTATGCACCCTAATTTGATCAAGCAAACACAAGTACTATGTATTTTGTTGTTATTTCATGGGAAGGTATTAATGATGAATGTGAGTCTTGTTCACATGGTCATTTTGGACTTTTGATATTTCTTATGACTTGGTTATCCTATTTGTTGCACCTCCAGTGGTCCTGTATCAATTATCATAGTTATAGTGGCCCCTAAGCCTATTTTCCATGTTTACCATAATCTATAATCTAATTTTTGGTCTTAGGACACTAGCATAGTCGTAGACACCAGTGTGGTGTGCTAGTGTCCACTTCAACGCTAGTGTCAAATGGTCACTTTTAAACTTGTCATAAGTCATTACCTTCCTTGAATATCTTCTTATGATTTGATATTTCTTTTTCACCTTTTTGGCTAGAAAACAAGTATCTCAATATCCACTTAAGTTCCTTCCATATACATAAACTCATAATGTATTTTACATCTAGCACTTACTAATTTGGCACATAATTACTTAAAAATTAGTCAGTAGTATAACTCAACACTATATATTATTTAGAAACACACATAGAATTTCATGCTTGATTAAAATAGGGTCCTAAGTGAAATTTATTCAAGCATTCTGTGTGTATTGATTATGCATGTTCCCTAAGAGAGAACTACATACCCATGAAATATCTAGAACAATAGGGTTTTTATCCCATGCAATCATAACATCCCATAAATCACCTTTCCCCTTATTTTTTCATTTAATTCCATTTTTATTTCATGTGTGCAAGTGTTCATTAGGGTTTTTGAGGAGATATATACAAACAATGACACATAAGGATGATGGAAGACTCTTGAGCACATATACATGATTGTGAAACCTCCTCATAACATCCTTAGAAGTCTCACAATACTTGTCCTTAAATGGACACTAGCATGATGCCTTGGACACTAGTACACTATATTACTATACATCTGGATGCACTATTATCATAAATATTTTTCAACTCTAGTTCTAAAATGAATGGAATATAGATTGATCTCTAGACCTATTTTAGCCTTCCCATCATCTAGTGATGCCTATTTCACTCTAGTTAAGTAGATTTTCTCATTTCATTTACTATTTTAGGTAAATACATTTGATGGATCTATTTGTAATATTATCTATATTTATCCTCTATACACACCCACTTTAAAAACCTAGTATTTACATTACTAAGTCCTAAATAGTTAAAAAAAACTCATATTCATTGATGATTTCGCTTGTAAAACTTGGATATATTTTGTCAAGTTGAAAGGTGAAGTTTTTGAGACATTTAAGGATTTCAAAAGCTTTACTAAAAAATAATCATCACTTACTCTTAATAATATATTAATTGAAAATGGGGGGAATATGAGAGTAATGCACTTTTATATTTTTATATTAAGCATGACATCCAACATCATTTCATTGTATCATACATTCCCAAACAAAATGTTTTAGTAGAGAGGAAGAATCAAACAATGAAAGAGATGGAAAATTATATGATTCATTATAAAAATTTGGATCCATAATATTAGGTTGAAGAATTAAATTATGTAAGATACATTCAAAACCATATGCCTTATAAATTTTTGTGGAATATGACACCTAAATAATCTTTGTCAGGTATTATGCCCGATAGTTCATATTTTTATGTCTTCAAGAATCAATGTTTGGTGTTTTTCCCTAATGATAAATGTAAATCATTGGAGAAGAAAATACAAACACTCAATTTTTTTGGTGATTGTGAAGATATAAAATCTTACTACCTTTTTTATCCTAGCACACATGATGTGTTGTTTCAACAAGATGTACATGTTGATGAGATACCCACTCCAGATGAGTCTACATATAGTACTTATTCTCCTCCTCCTCCATCTATAGATGATGGTTTAAGGACTTTATTTCTATTATTCATCATGTCAAGGATGATTTTGATTTTTCACATGTTATACCACCATATCCATCTTCTTCACCATTTATGCCCAAGTGGGAACAAAGCATTGTATAGGTAGTTGGTTCCTTGGTTGGTGATCCATCTGATTCACATTTCACTCACTCATAAACATATAGTGTTTCCATTATGGGAAAATCCATTACTGATGATCTAGTGTTATTTTATTAGTCCATTAGTAAACCTACATGGGATGATATAATGTATAATAATTATTCTTCATTAGTGAACAATAATAGATGGGATATTATCCCTCCTCCTAAGGGAAGATAACTTGTAAGATGTAAATGGGTATTTAATACCAAATATGTTGTATACAGATCAATTGATAAATAAAAATTTATATTAGTATATAATGGTTATTCATAATTTTAAGGAGTTTATTAATTGTAAACCTTTTCCCCTGTAGGTAAGATGGATTCTATCAGCTTGTACTCCATCTTACCACTTCACATCATTGGTCAAATTTTTAGATGGATGTGGAGAGTGTTTTCTTACATGGTTTTATGAAGGATATATATATATATATATATATATATATATATATATATATGAAATAACATCTAGAATTTTTTTGTGACTATGTTGTCATGTTATTGTCATTGATGTCAAAAGGGTGCATTATGTAAAGGCATAATGGTCATTGATGTCAAAGATATGTTTGGTCAACAACTTAAATATGGTAGTGTATATGAGTATCTAGTTTAGAGTGTGTTCGCAGTTGGCAGCATGATGTCAAGGTTGATGTTAAAATATGTCAAAGGTGTATCATGTCAATATTGACTATGTGTGATATCAAGAAGAATCTTGTGAAGATTGATGTCAAAGGTAACTAAAGATAGATGATAGTATGTGATATGTCAATGTACATGAGAGAGATGAGTGTTATCATAAAAAGAGAAGACTGTGGTCATAAGATTTATCATGATTAAGGTCATTAATGAAAGAGAGAGTGTTTCATGAATCATAATTATCATGAATGTTCTGAGCATGGAAGGTACAGGTCATGGAAGAGTGTTTGAAGATAACTAATGTCTTTAAAGGAAGCATAGTGTATGAAGAGGATTGTACAAGTCATAGATATAATGATATGAATAGTTATATGATAAGGAATGTATGTGAATAGTGTGGTATAGTTATGAAATGATGAGTTTCAAGGTGAACCATGTGAAGAAAGCATAGTGAAATAAATGAGCAAAGGTATGTCATGCGACACTGATCATTGAGAAATCATTATAATTAAGGTCATTGAGAGATTATTCTCATTATAAATATAATGGAGAAGTGATATTTGTGTGTTATGATATATTATGTCTACTTCTTTGATGTTTTATTGAGGTCATGACATGGAAAGAATAAGTCAAGGTGTCAAGTGCATTGGAAGATTGAGCCTAGTCATGGCATGGTGAAGGTATGAGCAAGTGGCATGATGAGATGAGTGAACTTAGGCATGTGAGAGGTTGTGTGATCATGATAATAAGGATTGGATGCACTCATTAGTGTTTCAAGGTGAGTATTTTAAGGTAGGTCCTTTAGTCTTGATCTACACCTAGACCATTCTTTAACCCTACCTAGCCTAATGAGGCATTATGATGTATTTCAAGGTGAATGTGTGAAGGAGAGAAAGTATAGAGTTAAGTCAATTTGTTTTAGAATTGATCATGAAGTATAAGGTTGTGGTTTATATTAAATGGCATGGAAAATGGTTTTGAGGTCTCTCAAGTACATAGAATGAAGGTATGCATACCTGAGAAGGACTTTCAAGTGTTCATTGGCATGTGTAAACTCTACATGGGAATTTGATATGTTAAGGATAGTTGGGAAATATACCTAGATAATATCTACATTCATTGGTTTTTTATTTGAGGAGTCATCCTTTATGAACAATCATTAATACCAAAACTTGTGTTAAACCTCCCTAAAACTCTAATAAAGACCCAATGTGAAAGATGTTTTTCAAATAAGATTAGAATGGATTGCCATTATTAGGAAAAAAATTGGATCTTTTAAAATAATCTCTCAAGATCCTCTATGTGGTATTGAGTTGTAAGGTGAGTGAGAAGACATTACATGAAAGGGCTTGATTGTGAATAATTTTCTATAGAAGTTAAAATTTGACTTGGTCAAAGTATCTAAATTGATGGAAGAAGAAGTTAGAGACCCATATTTCATGTCCATGATGGTTTATGGATAGTTTATAGGCTTTAGGTGTTCAAACTTGGTGATCTAGGTAGGCTAGTCGTTGTCAGGCCTAATGAAGCAAATAATGCAAAACCCAGGTAGAGATGAGAAGATCAATTTGAGTGTGTTTTCATGGTATAATTATGAAATCATGCACATGGAGATGTTTTTTTAGGACTTTTATGTCATATTAATTATTTGAATAAGATTTGGAGATGAGTAAAAGAGATGAAAACATTAAATTCAAAATGGCTTATTTGGTTCAGTTTAGTCCATGAGATATAAGGTCATGAGATTGGTCTAAAATACCAATATTTTGCTATTAGACCATATGATTTTTGTATTTTTTGATGTTATAAATATGTCATATAATATTTTAAATGCATAGGTATTCTTTGAAAGTGTTCATATAGGTATTGGAGGTTAGATGTTTCATGAATGTGTTTTGAGTATTCTGTCAGTTTTGAGTGAGTGTTTTGATGAGTTCATCTTGAAGCCTTAAGCTCTATGAAAGTGTATAATGCATTTTTTAATCACATAAAGGTAATTTTGATTCTATATATGTATTATTTTTATCATTTTTTAGTGTTTTAAGTGTGTTTGAGCTTCAGTATTGAAAAATAGACTTCTTGGTGTCCACAAGCATAATAGGACTAAGTACTATTGAGGGATTTTATGAAGGGGATATATATATAAACGGTGTTATAGAGATAAATGGATGTTAGATAAGGTATATTTGAATTTTGTTTTAAAATTTTATTCTATTTATGGATATGTAATGTTTTTCATGAGATCAAATGGTAACATGTTGATAAGAAGGCCTAATGCAATTAGGTCTCCATGAGACCTAAAGGAGGAATAAGGATTATGAGGGGTTATGGCCAACTATTTATGATTGATTAATGTTATTAACATGTGTTAAGACATATTTTGTAATAAAACAAAGGTGATTAGTGTGTGTGTCTAAACAAGAGGTGTGTGAGTAAGAGTCTTGTATATAAGCAAGGCATTTTAGGCATATTAGGTATGTAACCAATGAGCAAAAAGATGATGCATGGTTGGTAAAAAAAGCATTTGAAATGAGTTTAAAACCTTAAAAGTAGAGTATATAAGTATAAATGATAATATTGTAGGTTTTTTAAATATGAAAATCAAACATACATGACCTAATAAAATTAGATGAGGATTAGACAAATGGTGTGAATATAGGGTATGCATACAAGTGAGTAACATAGAAGATATATGAGTAGAATAATTTTTTGTAACATTTTGTAAAACCTTAGGAGAGAGAATAGAATAATTTAATGAATATTTTACAAGTTTTATGTAGTTGAATATCAAGGTCATAAGACTTATTCGGTCTTAAAGAGGGATTTTTGAGTGAAGAAACCTGGAGGCAATTTTGAGAAAGATTAAGTGGAGTAGAGATTAAGAGTGATTATCATATGTTAAGTGTCTATTGAGAGGCCATTAGAGTCTAATAAGAGATGTGTTCTTGATGTATGATAGTGGATAGAGTTTAGATAGAGCATATAGAGAGATGAGTGGAAGAATACAAGAAATAAGTATGATTGGCTAAGTTGGTGCTTGGTCAAATAGGGAGATGAATATTCTTTAAACATTGGTTCTCTCAGAATTGGTCTTGGATAATTTTGCACTTTGTAAATAGGATTTGGATTTTACTTACAATTTTGTGCTTGTATAAGTTTTCTTTGACTGAGTTAGTGCTTAGTCATAAGGGTTTGTAACCTCCTAGTAAGTGGGTGCTTGCTAAATTTAAGTGGGAACTTGATAAATTTGGGGTTGGTGCTCAACTAAATTTGATACTTTGCCTTATATTATAGTTTGTCAAAGTTTTATTTTATTGGGTTTTATTCCCCATGAGGGTTTCATAGATACGTGATTTGTTATCTTATTTCATGCTTGGGTATGATGGTTTAACACTGTTATATCACTAAGTTACTTTGAATGATTCATGAATGTTTAAGGGTAATTGATTGAAAGTTTTTGAAGACTGATTCACCCCTAGTCATTGTGCTTCCAATAATTGGTATCAGAGCCTAGTCCTTTTAAGCAAGCCTAACATCTTAAAGGTGATCCTAAGAAGAATAAGATATCTAGTGATGAAGATGAAGAAAACATGTATGATGAATAAGTATACTATGATAATGAAGAATAAGTAAAGTTTCATATAAAGAAGAATCAGGAAATAGGATCAATTATTAAAGGTTATGAGGAACAAATAAATTTATACCAAGAGAGACTAAGAAAAAACACCAATGAACATGAAGATATCATTAAAATATTGTAAAATTAGGTTGAGATTGTTACTTCAAGTTTCAAGACTAAGGAAGAAGAGTCCACCAAGTTTAATACATAAGTGGAGTCCTTGAAGGTAGAATTGGATCAAACAACAATCAAATTATAGACACATCATAATTTTTAAAAGAGAAATGGAATTCTTGATGACATATTGAATAGTCAAAAGTCATCTCTCATCAAAGTATTAGATACAAGGATGACCAAAAGAGTCGTAAGGAAAAGTAGAATATTAGTAAGCCAAATACATATGTTGATGCTCTCAAGAAGTCTAACATTGTGAATGATAGTCATAAGTCAGAACAAGATAAGAGTACCAACATAAAATTCAACATGAGGAGACCAATAATAATCCTAATGAAATGAGGTATTCTAATTATTTCAATGGTTATTATTTTTCTTATCATATCTTTGGTCATAGATCAAGTGATTGTAGAATGGTCTCAAGAGATGAGTTATCATGGGACCATGGGAGGAGTGATCAATCAAGAAGTAATTAAGATAATGTTATTTGCTATAGTTTTCATAATATGGGACAAATTATAATATTATATAATAATAGAGTTAGAAGGCCCTCAAGACTTAACAAGGTATATGGATCTCCTAGAGTTCATGAGAAGGTTCAAGCATTGGTATAAAATCTAAATAAAGTTATGAATAGTCATATTAAGACTAAGAGTCAAGATGGATTATTTGATAAGGTAGAGCAAGGATAAAAAGTGAAGAAATGTCAAGAACACGTGTTATCTACATCTATTTACAAGGCAATCAAAGAGAAGAATAAGGATGACAAGGTAGATGAGTTGAATGCTTCAATCAATCCTAAGTGGATTATAAGGAGGGACTATCATTATCATAATTGTAAGATGGATAAGAAGAGTGGTTTGGAGATCTCATAATATCATAAGTTCATGTTGTTTTGAAATCCCTATAGAAAGGGGTGACTCTATTAAGCTTCATGGAGACACTCTTTTATCAGTAGAAGCATGAGGTTGTAGTCAAACAAGGATTCATCTTGAGAGGATCTAGGTTATCTATGTTGCAAGGTATGAGTTTTTTCATTGTAACTTGTATGTATATGACAAGGTGAAAGGAGTTTTGGTTAGCATGAGCATTGATTTTGTAGATCAATTCATGAGGAGTCATGGTATGGAATGCAAGTCTGAGTATAGGATTATATCTAGAGACATGGAATATGGATTGGTCTTCCAAACTAGTATTATCATATAGACAAGTTAGATTTTATTAATAGAGTTGGAAGCATGATTAAATATTTTGTAGTTTATTAGTATGTGAAAGGTAAGCAAAAAGTTGTTATGTGTTTCTAACATTTAATAGTTTGATTTGTGTTAATAATTGGTATTGGTATCAATATGCTTGAAGGAAGTTGAGGATGTTTTGAGAGTCCTTATGACTCAAGTGATGAGCATAATATGTGAAGATAAAAGGGGAGTCCCTAATTCTTCAATTGGTGTTAGAAGTGGGGAAGCCTAGTGAGTGATCAAGAGTTTGATCTATATCAGTCATAGTAAGGACAAGGTGAGTGTTCTTGTGTATCTAAATTCATTTGAAGAAGGTGTGTATGGAGTTAGGGATAACTTTGTAGCTTCATGTAGTGATGTGTCAAGATAGTGATGTAGAAGTCATAAGAAGCATGGTTTATTGAGATACAATTCAAGTATTCTAGAAGTCATCTATAATAAATAGTATGAGCCTAAGGTGAGTTTTTGTTAGAATTTCATTGTGTTGTTTATTGAAGTTTAGGTTCAAGGATCAGATGTCAATTTGTGGAAGACTATTTATCATTAATGTCAAAAGGGGGCAAATGAGTAGATAGAAAAAGTACCATTTTGAAGTGGTTTTAGATTGTAGTGTGTTTTCCATGAATGAAAAAAGCAGAGTTTGTTGGAATGTTGTTGTCAATGATGTCAAAAGGGTACATAATGTAAAGTCATAATGGCCATTGATGTCAAAAGTCTATTTGGTCAAGTGTTTAAGCATGGTAGTAGATATGAGTAACATATTGAGAGTGTGTTCTCAGTTATAAACATGATGTCAAAGGATGCCAAAGGTGTATATTGTCAATATTTATTGTGTGTGATCTCAAGAATCATCTTGTGAAGATTGATGTCAAAGGTAACTAAGGACAGATGGTAGTATATGATATGTCAAGATATGAGATAGAAGAGTGTCATCATAAAAATAGAAGAGTGTGGTCATAAGTTTTTTCATGAATAAGGTCATTATGAAAGAGATAGTGTTGCATGAATGAGAATTGTCATGAATGTTGTGATCATAGAAGGTACAGGTCATAAAAATGTGCTTAAAGACAAATAATGTTTGTAAAGGAATCATAGTGTATGAAGAGGTCTATACAAGTCATTTATGCCATGACATGAATAGGTATGTGTAGAGGAATGTATGTGAATAGTGTGGTATAGTCATGACATGAAGAGTTTCAAGGTGAGACATTTGAAGGAAGCATTGTGAAATAAATTAACAAATGTATGTGATGTGATAATGAACATTGAGAGAGCATTATCATTAAGGTCATTAAGAGATTGTTATCATAAATAATATAATGGTGCATTGATATGAGTGTCTTATGATATATTAAATATTATTTATTGATGTTTTGTTGAGGTCATAACATGGAAGTAATAGTTCAATGTGTCAAGTGCATTGTAAGCTTAAGCTTGGTCATGGCATGGTGAAGGTATGAGCTTGTTGCATGATGAGGTGAGTGAACTCAAGAATGTGAGGGGTTTTAAAGGTTGTGTGAGAATGTGAATAAGGTGTGGATTCACTTAGAAGTGTTTCAAAGTGAATCTTTGAAGGTATGTCGTTTAGTCTTGGTTTGCACCTATACCATTGTTTAACCCTACCTAGCCTAATAAGGCATGAGGGTTAAATTTCAAGGTGAATGTGTGAAGGAGAGAATGGATAGAGGTAAGTAAAGTTTTTTTAGGATTCATAATGGATTATGAGGTTATGATTTGTAGTAAAAGGCATGAAAAATGTTATTGAGGTCTCTCAAGTACATAAAATAAAGGTATGCAAACCCAAAAAGGACTTTCAGGTGTTAGTTGGCACATGCCAAATCTGCATGGGAACTTGAGATGTTAATAAGATATGGTAGAATGTCATAGATTATATATATATATATATATATCTATATATGCATTGGTTTTATATTGGAGGGGAAATCTTTTTCTGAACAATCATTAATACCAAAACTTGTGTTAAACCTTGTTAAAACCCTACTAAGGACCCAATGTGAAATATGTTGCTAAAATCAGATTATAATGGATTGAAATGATTAGGAAACCAATTTTAGATTGTATTGGACTCTCTAAATCACCTCTATGTGGTATTGATTTGTCAGGTGAGTGAGAATACCCTACATCATAGGGCTTGTTTCTGAAGAATTTGTTGAAGCTATCAAAATTTGACTTGATCAAAGTAGCTAAATTTATGGAGGAAGAAGTTAGAGACCCATATTATGATATTTTATGTATATTTTATAGGCTTTAGGTGTTCAAACTTGGCGATCCAAGTAGGCCAGTCACTAGCAGGCCTAATGAAGCAAATAGTGTAAAACCTAGGTAATTATTAGAAGATGAATTTGAGTGTATTTTAATGGTAGAATGATGAAACAAATTGCATGGAGGTGTTATTAAATAGTTTTATGTCATTTTAACTATTTTAAGAAGTTTTTAATATTAGGAAAAGAGATGAAAACATTGAATTTGAAATGGTTTGTTTGGTTCAGTTTGGTCTGTGAGATATAAGGTCATGAGATTGGTCTGAAAGACCAATATTTTTCTATTAGACCATAATATTTTTTTGTTTTAGGATGTTATGAAGATGTCAAAAATTATTTTTAATGCTTGAGGATTATTTGAAATTTTTCATAGAGGTATTTGAGGTCAAATGTTTCATGATTGTGTTTTGAGTATTCTGGTAGTTCTAAATGAGTGTTTTAATGAGTTGCTCTTTAAGCCTTAAGCTCTGAGTGAAAGTGTCTAATGCATTTTGTAATGAACCTGAGGTCATGTATATTTTTTATATGTATTATTTTGATCATGTTTGAGTTTCTTAAGTGTGTTTGAGATTTAGTATTGAAAGGTAGACATTTTGGTGTACACATGCCTAATAGGATTGAGTACTATTGAGGGGTCATGAAGGATTTGGACCTAAAAAATGTTATGGAGATAAGAGGAAGCTGGTTAAGGTATATTTGGATGTTGTGTCAAAGGTTCATCCTATGTATGGAGATTTAATGTTTTCCAAGCGATAAAATGGTAATGTGTTGATAAGAAAGACTAATGCAATTAGCTTTCCATGAGACCTAAATGAGGAATAAGGCTTATGAGGTGTTGTGGTAAAATAATTATGATTGATTCATGTTTGTAACGTGTTTTAATACCTATTGTGTAATCATCCAAAGCTGGTGAGTGTGTGTGGATGAACAAGATGTGTGTGAGTAAGAGTCTTATATATAAGCAAGGCATTTTAGGCCTATTTGGGTATGCAAACAATGAATTAAAAAGATGATGCATGGTTGAGTAGAAGAAGGATTTTAAATGAGTTGAAAAACATTATAGGAGAGTATATAATTCTACATGAGAATATTTTAGGTTATATAAATATTAAAATGAAAACTACATGACCTAATCAAATTTGATGAGATTAAACAAATGGTGTGAATATAGGGTATGCATATAAGCGAGTAAAATAGAAGATGTATGAGTATAAGAATATTGTTTAATATATTGTAAACCCTTAGGAGAGAGAATATAAGAATTTAATGAATATCATATATGTGTGCTATATTTGAAGACCAAGGTCATATGACCTATTCAATCTTGAAGAGGGCTAGTTGAGAGAATAATCCTGGAAGAAGTTTTGAGAGAAATCAAGTGGAGTAGAGGTGAAGGTGTGATCATTATATGTTGATTATCTATTGAGAATCTATCAAATTTGAATCAAAGATGTATTCTTTATGTATGATAGTGGATAGATTTAATATAGAGTAGATAGAGAGTTGAGTGGAAGAGTAAAAGAAAGAAGTGTGATTGGTTGAGTTGGTGCTTGGTCAAAGAGGGAGTTGAAGATTCCTTACAAGTTGGTGCTTATAGAATTGGTCTTGGCTGAGTTGGTTCTTGGTCAAGAGGGATTTGGATATAACTTACATATTGTTTCTAGTATAAGTGTCCTTTGACTGAGTTGGCCGTTATTCATAGGGGGTTGTAGCCTCTTATCAAGTGGGTGATTGATAAATTTGGGGTTGGAGCTCTATGTTGGGTTGGTGCTCAACTAAATTTGATACTTTGTATTATAGGAAATTTTGTCCAATAATTTTTTGGGTGGGTTTTATTCTCCATGAAGCTTTCCCACATATGTGATGTGTTATCTGGTTTCATGCTTGGGTATGATGGTTTATCACTATTAGATTATTAAGTTACTTTTAATGATTCATGGATGTTTAAGGGTAATTTATTGATTTTTTTTGAAGATTAATTCACTCCCCTAATCATTGTGCTTCTAATAGACTCAAAATTAGTTTTTAGACTATGTCATTCTCTTTATGGTCTCAAACAAGATCTTAGATCTTGGTATGATAAGATGGATTGTTTTATTTTGAGTTTTGGTTTCCATAATTATGATTCATATCACAATGTGTATATCCTAAAGTAATGTGAGGATATTTACTATTGGTTTTTGATTTTCATGACCTTATTCTCACTAGTAGTTCAGAATCCTTGATACAAGACATCAAACACAAGTTGGAAGATAGGTTTCACATGATAAATTTGGGACTTCTGCATTATTTTCTTGTCCTTAAAATTTATTATTCTTATAATGGCATCTCTATTAGATAACATAGTTATGTGATAGATCTTATTCACAAGTTTGGCATGGTTTATTGTAAGCCTACCCCCACTCCATATCATTCAAGTGTTGTGTTATCTACCACTTTCATGACTCCTCTTCTTGATGCAACCTAGTATAGGCAACTTGTAGGTACTATTTTATACTTGACTCATATATGTCCCAATATCACATTTTATATGAAACTTATCTCTCCTTTTTCAAATGAGCCTCATAAGAGTCATTAGATATAATCCAAGCATATTTTTTGCTACATTCAGGGAACCACATACTTTGGTATAGTAAACACCACATAGTTCTTTACAACTTGTTGGATATAATAAATTTTATTGGGGTAGTGATGTTGACACTCATAAATCCACTTGTGGATTTATACTCACACTTATTTTTGGTCTAGTTTCTTGGTCATGGAAAAATGAAACAACTATTGCATTATCCTCTACTAAGGTAGAGTATCAAGTATTCCTCAAATCTAGTCAATAGATACTTTGGATTTGATAGTTGCTTGCAGAGTTGGATTTAATTAGAATGATCCTACTATTATTATGTCTGAGAAAAAAGGTGTCACTTTTATCTTTCTTCGACATACAATCCACTAAGAGGAGGGGTTGAATCAGTGATGGAAAATAATCCAATTCAATTTCCAAACCCTTACAATTGCTTAAACATTCAACATAAAAATTCATGAAACATACATATCAGTCATAATAGTGAACAATGAACATAATACAAGATCACATACACAACACAAGATCTACATGGGAAATCCTCTTGAGGAATAAAACCCACTATCAATCCTAAAAACACATGGAATAATTTACTAAAAGATGATAATAAATAAGAGACTAATCAAGTCCTTCTAATCAGGAACCTTTGATCAGGTCCTTCTGACCTAAAATATTGATCAAGTCTTTTTGATCAAAGGTCTTTAATGAAACCCTCTTTCCTAAGGAGCAACTACCCCTACAAAAGATAAAGTCCTTTAGACCCTCCTTGATATGAACACTTACACCTTAGAGATGATGTATTCAAAACCTAATGATGAACCTCTTGATTATTTGACAACTGCACAAAATCTTTATCTCAAATAGGTCTCTCACATAGGAATGCCACAAACTCTTTCCTTCTTCACACAATCTGCACACTCAGAACTCTTCACATATTCAAAAACTATAATAACACTATACTAACATTATAAACATGACCTATAGGTCATACACATAGTCATATAACTATTCTTCTCATTAAATCCACCAATAAGAATACTACCTATCCTTCACTCCACACATAAGCCTCTCTCCAATATCATGCTTACCAACACTAGAACCTAACATATTTGGTTCAAATATATATGGAGATATCATGAATTATCAAGTCCATTAATAATAATTATCATCCATAATTCATGGCTTCACCCTTAACGCATCTCACATGGATCATACTTAAGCATAGTCCCCTTTCAAAATAGGTCTAAGTGACTTTTAGGTCCTATGGAGACCCATTCATCTTTTTGATACATATCTAAGTAAAATAAGAAAATAGGACCACTTAAAAACACATAGGTCCAGTCCTTATGTCTCATAAGACATTCTTAAATGATTAAAGACACCTTAGCTCACCTCTTCATATGCTCAAATAACTCAAATAGAGACCTTATATGTAGGAATGTCATTAATGAACATATAATAAACTTCTTAAGCAATGTTCATACTCAAGATAGATTTATCACACCTCCAAAATACTCATAGAGTAACCCTTAAGACTATAAAACACTCCCCAATAGCCAATTAACCATGAAACATAAAAATAGTAACTACATGAGCTCAAATATCCTTCTTGAGTCACTTGCAGAGCATATATAGAAACACAATTAACTTTGGATCTCAATATCTTTATCTATACACACTTCCAAATCATCAAATCCATATTGCTAGATGTGCCTTGGAGTCTTCTACCACTTTAATTTTTAATATAATAGAAAATTCATATTTTATCAAAAGATATGGTCCAAAAATTTGACATTGGTATTTCATTCACAAATTCAAATACAAACGGTCATAGTTAACCTTCAAAAATAGTGCTAAAATCTCATGTCCTCTCAGCTTAGGATCAATCTCCCACTTTCAATCTTGTATGAGTTTTAACACATAGAATGCCAATGCTAGATGTTAAACCTCTATCATTTTGATCTCATCTTGTGTATCCTTGAGATATTGACTCCACATGCTCCATCGATTTTCATGGATCAACTAGGTATTTAATTATCAACGATCACCATCGATCAATCTGCATGAATGCTTGCTCACCATTATATCCTTATCTTGTACCTTTGCTTAGATTTTAAACATAATGTACCTATCCTCATCTTTTTGCCTCATAGATTTTTTGATCCATGTGCAATGTTGATCTTGCTCAATATTTAACACTTACATAAATGACTATGGGAACCCTTTCAATATGCCCGAGTAGCCATTCTTAGACCTTAATAACTTCTTCTATGATTCAATGCATGAGCTCAAATTTGGACCAGATGATCTCCTCACATAATAAAATCTAACCATATACCAAATAGTTCTTATAAACCTTGCATGTATAATATATAGTTCCATTAAAATTCCTTCTCAATAACTTTTGTCATAGAGCCAACTATGTCCAAATCTACCTAAGAATCTAACTTTGAGCATCCATAACATTTTCTATGATTTAGTAGATGATCTCATATTTAACTCAAATCATCTATGATTAAAACTAAACAAAACAATATGATCATATTTTATTGACACCTTCACACATGTAAGATACAACATCATAAAAAATATCACTCAGAGCTTTCTTACTCATTACAAAATTGGTTAAGTATGGGGAAATATAGTCAAAATGCCTGGCATCCCAACTTTACACATTCATATCTCTTGATACGTTAAGTAGGTCTAAAACTAATCAAACCCATATGATCAAATTATCTTGAAATTATAACAAGTGAAAGATATTTCATCATCAAATTGCTTACTCAGCTCTTTCTGGCCATATTATAAATCTGGCTAAGTATGGGAAAACAATAAAATCTATCTTAGAAGACAACTTTGCACCATCATATATTTGACCATACTCAAATTATTGACTTTATATTTGGTTCATAATAACTAGGGATTAATATTATGATAACCATATAACCATATCCCCTTGACTCATTCACATGTGGTAATGGTGATGTCATCAAACTACCTACTCAGATTTTCTACTTCTGGACCTAAAGTGTCTAGATGAAAAATATGGACAACCAAATGAATTCCACTTATGAACACAATATATATAATCATATATAACATATTAGTGACATGTTTCACAAGATCCAACCACCATACTCATCCTTGAACATCTCTAATCATGCCAAAACTGAAGATCAACTAAGCCAACATAAATCACACTAGAACAAACACATTTCACACTTTGTCATTGTTACTTGAGATATAAAAGAACTTAATCCACTCAATAGGACACCTCCATGAAATCCACATAACATAATTTAAAAATATCCAACAATTTTTCCCTTTGTCATTGATAACAACAAACATCATATATATCAATATATAACTCACCTTCTCTTTCTTCAATCACTTTCACAACAAGAACTTTCTCCCCCTTTGATACAATGACAAAGCGGGTAAAAACTGATCCTAAGGACCTAAAAATACTATAAAATAAGAAAGGATTGTCTTAAAAATTTGACAAAGACTCCCTCTTATAATAATCCAACCTTTTTTTTCCTTGACAACTTCTTTTTGCTCCATGTCAACACTTCAACCAATGAAGACAAAACACACAAAACACTAAAATTCGATGAAACTTAAAAAGAGATTATGATAGGGAATATCACTAATATTTATGAGAAATTTCACCATTTGAACATATTAATATCTCCACACATCATGAATAACCACCACATAGGCTTACCAACCTTCTTTCTCAAAACACTTCTATGACCACCAATTCTGCACCTACAATATAGATTCTTTACAAACCTTTGGATCAAGCTTATGAACTTGTTGATCCCCCTTAACCATAGACCTTATATTTATTAATATATAAATAAATAACACCTAATTTATATCTTACATACTCAAAATTATCTTTTGACAGTGGTTTGGTCATAATATCTGCAAGATACTCTTTTGTAGGCACATGCTCTAACTTGACACATTGATTACTCAATTGCTCTCTCAAGAAATGATATATAATAGGAATGTGTTTAGTTTTTGAGTGCATAACATTATTATATGAGATAATAATTGTAATATTATTATCACAATAAATATGACAAGGTTTATTTTATCTTACCTTGTAATCTTCCAAAGTTTGTTTCATCCATATGAATTGTGTGCAACAATAGGCACCTACTATATACTCATCTTATGTAATTGATAGATAAAATAAGGATTGATTATTGATTATCAAAAACACTAAACATTCTATAATTAAAAAGACCCCACCACTAGTACTCTTCCTATCATCCACACATCTTGCCCAGTCAGCATTAGTATATGATTTCAAAGAGAATTCTTTACTCCTAGGATACCATAAACCATAGTATATAGTTTCTTTGAGATATCTCAAGATAATTTTGACTAATTTTAATTGAGATTATCTAGGGTAAGTTTGAAACCTTCCTACAAGACCCAATGCTTGCATGATTTTAGGCTTAGAATTAGTAGAGTACAAAAGACTTCCAATCATGGATCTATACAAAGTTTGATAAACATTTGGTGAGTCATCTGGTTTAGTTAACTTGCATCTTGTGATCATTGGAGTAAACATTGGTTTATAATACATCATGTAAAAATTCATTAGCATATGATTGATGTATTTATCTTGAGAAATGAAGATCTTTGCATCAAGTTGATTGATCTATAATCCTAAGAAGTAAGACATTTCTCCCAACATTGACATTTCAAACTCATTCTTCATAGTATCTACCAATTATCTACTCAATTTATCATTGTTAGATCTAAATATTATGTCATCAACATATAAAAAAACTATCAACTAATGATTAATTTCTATCTTAATGTATAAATTACTATCATCTACGCCCATTTAAAACCTTGACTCAAAAGATACTTATGTAGCCTATCATATCAAGCTCTAGGATCTTGTTTAAGACCATATAGAGCCTTCTTCAATTTACACACAAAATATTGATTACTTGAAATGAAATATCCTTTAGGTAACTCAATGTAGAATTCTTCTTCTAAGTTACCATTCAAGAATGTAAATGTTACATCCATTTGATATGCTTAAAACCTTTCAAACATGCATATGCCAAAAAAGTCTTATTGATTCCAACCTTGGCATAGGATCAAAAGTCTCATAAAAATCTATTCCTTCAAATTTAACATATCCTTTACACACCAATTTAGCCTTATTTCTTGTGACTTCTCCTTTCTCATTCATATTGTTTTTGAAAACCCATTTGGTACCTATCACATTTTTATATTTTAGTCTAGGAACTAAGTTCCATGTTTCATTCATTTCTATTTGATCAATTTCTTCATCCATTACATCATTCCAAATTTCATCTTTACTAGCTTCCATAAATGTTTTGGGTTCAATCATGGATAACAAAGTTGAGTCTTGTTGATTTTGATTGATTAACATTCTCCTTTTAGTCTATAACCTTGCACCAAAATTTTCAATAATCTAAGAGATTGGATGATCTTTCTAAAATATTATAGATGGAGATTTTGTATCTTGTATTTCTTCCTCCTCTTTATCTTCATCATATATTTGAATAGATAACTCATCGTTATTTCCAACAACATTCTAAATTGACTCACTTACCTACAATTTTGGCTTCTTAACTCTATTTGTCTCATCTACCCATACATTTGAACTTATAAAAATCTTATGAAGTCTATTTTTAAAACATCTATAGGTATTAATGATAGCATAATAACCTAAGAAGATACCTCCATTAGATCTTGAATCAAATTTAACAATATTATCTTTATATCTTTTAATGAAGGACATACTCCCAAACACCTTGAAATGTTTGACATTCACTGCTCTATTATTCCACAACTCATAAGGAGTCTTAATACCATTTAATATGATTTGACACCTATTTATGATGTACACAAAAGTCTTGGTTGCATCTTCCCAATAGACATTTGATATTTTTGCATCTTTAATCATGTTTCTACCCATCTCAATAATAGTCATATTCTTCTTTTCTACCACACCATTCTATTGTGGTGTTCTAGCAGTAGAATATTGTCTTCTTATCCCATGTTCATCACATAAATCATTGATCTTATGAGACCAAAAATCATCTCCTCTATTTGATCTCAAACACTTTATCTTTGAACCTTTATCATTTTGAACAAGATATTTGAATGCCATCAATTTTTAAAAAGCTTATAATTTTTATTTAAGAAGTAATATCTAAATCATCCTAGTAGAATCATCAATGAGAAGCATGAAGTAACTATTACCTTGAATAATTTTAGTTCTCATAGGTCCACATAGATCAGTATGGATCAAATACAATGTCTTTGTAGTGAATAATTCCTTATTTTTTTTACCTTCTCTTGGTTTGATTCACATGAAGACATGCCTTGAAAATGGAATGAGGAATCTTAGAAATCTTGGGCATATGAGTTACCAACCCCTTTGAATTGATCTTTACCATGTTATCAAAATTTATATGTCCAAGCCTTCTATGCCAAAGCCAACTTTATTCTAAATGACTTACGAAGCACTTTTCCTTCTAGGATTCATGGCATACATACATGTTATTATCTATTTTATCATATTTTACAACTAATCTATTAGATTTTTCCTTTATTAATTCACATAAATCATCAATAAAAGCTACAACATTTCCTTGTTTACAAATTTGGCTTACACTTAAAAGATTATGTTTCAAACCTTCTACATATAATACATTATCATTATTTATATGACCATTGTCCAAACTCATAGAACCTTTTCCAACAATGTTAGCAGATTTGTTATCACCAAATCTTACTTCAACTGGGTTGGTTTTTTTTAGAGAGATAAACTTGTTCTTGTCTCCACTCATATGATTTGATCATCCAATATCTATGAACCATCTCTTATTCTCATCTTCTTGAGTATGTAAGGATGATTGATTAAATAATGAATCTTCCTTTGGTGGTCTACTTGAATTTTTCTTCTTTTCTTATTTATATTTAGTTTCCTTAAACCATTTGATGGTGTTAATGGTTTATATATCTTTCTCTAAAATGCTCTTCTATATATTTTAGCTATATGATCTTGTTGGTTATAATTTTAGCATATGAGATCCTTTTTGATCTTTGGAGAGAGAAAAATCCCTATATCTATGATTTAATTGATTGTAGGAGAAGCAATACCCATTGAAGACATTGTTCATGTTTGATCCTCTTTTCTCTTGACCATTACCACTCAATGGATTTTAAATCTTGATTATTTTGGTGGATATGAAAGCCATATTTTCATATAAAAAGAGTAAATCTGAGTAAGTCATGAATTTATTTTGATTGAGATATTTACTCATTATGAACTACATATTTTTTACTATTACCTCTAGATTTTACACTTGTGTCTTCACTTCTAATAAAGCAAAAACTAGATTATCTTGAATACAATCCATAACCTCTTTGTCAACCATTGTACCTTTTATCACCTTCAAGTGGTTAAAATTTACATGAAGGACCCATTTTGATACCAATTGTTAGAGGTACAATCTATTGAGAGGGGGGGAGGGCGGTGAATCAGTGATAGAAAATAATAAAATTCAATTTCTAAACACTAGCAATCACTTAATCATTAAACATAAGAATTCATGAATCATATAGATCAATCATAATAATAATAAATGAACATAATGCAAGTTCACATACACAACACAAGATCTGTGTGGGAAACCCTCTTGGGGAATAAAATCCATTCTCAAGCCTACAAGCACATGAAATACTATCCTATAAGATGATCGTAAAAAAGAGACTGATCAAGTCCTTTCGATTAGGAACATTCGATCAAGTCCTTCTAACCTAACACCTTGATCAAGTCCTTCTGATCAAAGGTCTTTAGTGAAACCCTATTTCACAAGGAACAACTACCCATAAGTAAGATCAAGTCCTTTATACCCTCCTTGAGATGAACACTTCCACCTTAGAGTAGATGTCTTCAACACTTAATGATGGACCTATTGATTATCTAAAAATTGTATAAACACTCTATCTCAAATAGGCCTCTCAAATAGGCATATCACAAACTCTTTCCTTATTCACAAAATCTACACACTTAAAACTCTTTTCATATTCATAAACTACAAGAGCACTATCCTAACATTTAAAACATGACATATAGGTCATACACATAGTCAACCAACTATTCTTCTCATGAACACCACCAATAGGTACACTACCTATCGTTTACCTCACACACAAACCTCTCTCCAATATCATGCTTACCAACACTAGAACCCAACATATTTAATTCCACTATATATAGATAAATCATGAAATATTAAGTCCATTAATAATCATTTTTAGCCACAATACATGCCTTCACCCTTAAGGAATCTCAGATTGGTCAAACTTAAGCACAGTCCCCTTTCAAAATAGGTCTAAGTCACTTTTAGGTCCTATGGAGACCCATTCATCTTTTTGATACTTCTCCAATAAAAATAATAACATAAGACCACTTTGAAACACATAGGTCTACTCCTTATGTCACTTAGGACATTCTCAAATGATCAAAAACACCTTAGCTCACCTTTACGTATGCTTAAATAACTAAAATAGAAACCTTATACACATGAACACCATTAATGAACATATATTCAACTTCTTAAGTAATTTCCATACTTAAGATATATTGATCACACCTCCAAAATACTCATAGAGAAACCCCATGGAGTCTACAACACTCCTATTATCCAATTCACCATGAAACATCGAAACATCAACTACAGAAGCTTGAATATCCTTCTCAGATCACTTGCATAGCATATATAGAAATAGTGTCAAATTTTGAGCTCAATATCTTTGTCTATACACACTTCCAGATCATCAAATACATATTTCCAGATGCAACTTGGAGTCTTCTACCACTTTGATTTTTATTATAATAGAAAATCATCTTATATTGAAATATATGGTCTAGAAACCAAACACTAGTCTTTCCTTTACAAATTTAAATATTCAAATACAAATGGTCACGGTTAACCTTTGAAAACAATGATCAAATCTCATGTCCTCTCACCTCAGGATCAATATCACATTGTCAATTTGGTCTAAGATTTAATGCATATACCACCAATGCCATATGTTAAACCTATATAACTTTGACCTCATATCATGTATCCTTAAAATATTGAATTCACATGCTCCATTTATCTCTATAGATCAACAAGGGATTTAGCGATCAATGCTCACCATTAGTCAATCTATACAAATGCCCTCTCATTATTAGATCCTTATCCTATACTTTTGTTCCATCATTAAGCATCATGAACATGTCATCATATTACTTCCTCCTAACTTCTTAGAGCCACAAACACCATTGATCTTGATCAAGATTTAACACTTACATAAATTACCAAGTATGGGAACCATTTCAATATTCCTGAGTAGCCATTTTGTACATTAATAAATTCTTCTATGCTTTAATGAATGAGCTCAAATTTGGACTAGATGATCTCTTTACATAGGAAAATCTAAAAATATTCCAAAAAAATCTTAGAACCCTCATGCATGTGAGATATAATTCCATTAAAATTCCTTTTCAATAACTTATGTCATAGAGCCAACTATGTCCAAATCTACCTAAGAGGCCAACTTTGATAATCCATAACATTTATCACACTTCAGTGGATGATATCAAATTTAGAAAAAAAAATCTATGCTCAAAATTGAAAAAAATTCATATGATCAAATTTTCTTGACACCTTCACACATGCAAGATAAAACACCATAAAAATGCTAACTCGACTCTTTTTGCTTCATTGCAAAATTGGTTAAGTATGGGAGAACATAGTAAAAATGCTTGGAAGCCCAAATTTGCACATGCATATCTCTTGATGCACTACATTGAATTATCTAAAAATTATTGAAAATAAACTAGGTCTAAATATAAACAAAACCATATGATAACCTTCTCTTGAAACATCCACACGTGCAAGATCTTCCATCATCAAACTACTTACACGGCTCTTTCTGGCCATATTACAAATTTGGCTAAATTATGGGAAAATAATGAAATCTGTCTTAGAATCCAAATTTTCACCCTAATATATTTGATTGTGATTTGATGTATGAATTTATATCTAGTGTATATAAACTAGGGAATACTATAATCACAACCATATGGATAGCTCCCCTTGATTCATTCACACATGGCAATGGTGACATCATCAAAATGCCTACTCAAAATTTTTGCCACTATACCCAAAGTGTCTATAAAATCTATAGAAAACCAAATGAATTCCACTTATACACACAATCTCTCAAAACATAGATAACATCTTAGGGACCTATTTCACAAGCTCTAACCACCATACTCATCCCTGAACATCTCTAATCATGACAAAATTGAAGATCAACCAAGCCAAAATAAAACACACTAGAACAAGAACATTAAACACTTTGTAATTATTAATTTGGCTATCAAATCACTTCATCCACTCACTAGGACATGCCCATGACATCACCATGATATCACTAATAAATCTCCAACAATCTCATGCAATCTTGTTGAGCATCAGTGTAACAAACACATTGAGATTCACGTGCACTTCATTTTCAAGATTATTTAGTATAGAGTTATTTATTTTGAGTTTGTGCCTAAAACAAAGTAGATTTATGACATATTCTCTAAGACTTTGACTTCTCTTTGTTAACTTCAATTGTGAGATATGGTCTAGGTGAAGGAAGTTGTACATTAGGGGATTTCACATGAAGTCCTACTTTCCTTTAATTTTTAATTTTTTGATTGGTTTGTACATGGGTACATTATTAAGCCTAGTATCCATGACCCATATTTATTTTATACTCACTATGTTTCACTTATGAGAAGGTGTTGGAATAATGTGTGTTTAAGCTTACCAAGGATTACTTTATTTTACCTAGGGTAATTTATGTGTTACCTAGGGTAATTTGTTATTTTTATTGTTGAGATTATCTCAACAATATTTTGCACATAATAATTGAAAAATGAATATTTTTATATTTCTTTGTTAGCGGAATAATAATAAATAGTTTTTTCACACACAACATACTATTTGTTACATATATTTACAATCTAATAGATCTTATATTTGAGATAAAGGGAGAGAATTAATGGACATCATATTTTTTTTGGATTGATTAAATAAATATATTTTATTTATTCTATGGAATTTTTTATCAAGTTTCTTGTTGTATGTTCTATCTCCTATATTGATCTTGTGGGTCTTGTGTAACTCCTACTCATTTTTACAAAAATCAGTTTGGGTTAGGTTTGCATATCTATTTTTAAATTTATTATTTTTATCTCATTTCCAATTATGTTAACTATTGTATTTCATGGTAAGATTTGTGTACTTATATAGGTATAAATAATTTTTCAATATTTTATTTTTTCTTATCATTTTATTATTAAATAAAAATAACATTAAACACTTTATCACCAATATTCTATTTTAGCTATTGTTGACCATTTTTGATCCCTAAGTCAAAAGGCTAACCCTTATAACAAGAAAATTACTTGTCATGTTTTAATAGCCTTTTTAAAAACATTATCATCAATTATGAGGTCTTATTAGGATCTTTCTAATGTCTTATTAACAAAAATTAACGTTAATTTAACAACATTCAGGTAATGCTTTGTCTTTGTCTTAGACTAGTCTAGTCATGTCATGGTGTAAAGAGGTTGGTGCATAAGGTATCATAGGTTATTAAGCGCCTCTAAAATTAATATTTATTTCTTAAGCAATGTCACACATGTTTGTAAAGTTTAAGGTTTATTTCCAAACTTTAAGGTAAGTGAAATTGAGTAAAAAGGTGATTTTAACTAACTTCAATGCATGTCAAAGTTTATAAAATCAAAATTATCATAAAAATAACTTTTTAAAGTTATTGGAGGAGTTATTTAACTTCCACACATGTCATGAATTTTAGATGATGTTAGTCTTGTAGGAAATCACTCTAAGAAGGTAGTTTTAAGCACTTTTATAGATTTGGGAGACTCACTTTGTGGTGAAAATAGTTCAAAGGTGTCTTATAATATTCTAAAAGCCAAATTCATGCTTTAAATGAAGTTTTAGATCTAAAATATGAAAAATTTGCTTCCTTACCTTAATATCTCTCTTCACAAGCTCACAAAGTCAGTTTTCAAGTGCTCATTTCTAGTAAGATGTGAATTAGGGTCTAAGGTATTTTTCAAAGGAGGGACTACTAATGAGATATAAATACACATAAATATTGGTCATATTGGTTGGCCCTCATTTATTAACAATTATTAATAAGTTAGGGTGGCCTAAAACTACTTATAAACCCTATAGGCTCAACTTATCTCCTTGAAATGATAGCTTAAGAATTGTTGGAAGAATGATAAAAATAATATAGGATGTATAGGGTTTGTTTTATACATTTTAAAAGTCTCACTTACCACGTGTGATTTCAATTTGGCAAGAAAACTCTTCTCAAACATAGTTTACAAGATGATTGTCTTTTTTCTTGATCGATACAAGGTATTCAATAGCTTAAGGAATTAAATTAAGGTATCTCAAAATGTTTTAACTATTATGAATAAAATTAAGGGTCCATTAATGTCTCTATTGTCTATTCTAACATCACTTTTTCAAAGTAATACGTAATGATCTTGGTTTTTAACTATGTCATGGGTCTACCTGCATAAAACATGGTTGAGAATGTCTTGTCCTACCTTGTCAGAGGTGTATGAATTCTATGAAATTTTAAGTAAATTCAATGAATCAATGGAAATATGTTCTCAAGGTGGATATTATTAGGCTTTCATCATGTGAAAGCCAAAAGTATGGAAAATGTAGACATTCAAGTTTGCAGACCTATAAGTCTATATTTAAGGATAAAATGTTTTTAAATTTGTATCAAAAGTGGTTTGAAAACATAAATGCTTAGATATATGTGATGTATGTATTCTTTGATAATTCCAAGGCTAGTGAATAAGGTGTGGTTGTAAGACCCAATGTGAAGACACCCCAAACAGACTTATAGGAAACATTTAGGTAAAATATGTATGCTTGAGAAAATAGAAGGTGTCAAAAAACTGCAAAGGGATAAGTTTTGAATATGAAAGAGTATTAAATGAAATTAAATTACAATCATAACATCAATAGCCTAATTGAGAAATCCAAGATTCAAATCCTAATACTCAAAAGACTCTCAGCTCAACACCTGCAACTATGTATTAAACTATGTAATAAAAGATAAATGTATGATTTTGAGCTTGTGAAGTCTTGAAGGTCAAAAAATTCAAAATAATATAAATAAGTAATCAATACTATGAAAAAGATAATTTTTTTCTCAGTGATTTGTATTGAGGTCTTAAACTTCAAGTGTAGGAAATATACCATATAACTACCTACAGGTTGGTTTGAGTAACTCAAGCAATTTTCAGACTTGGGAAGATGATGCTAGGATTTGTGTTGGAGGTGGAGTTTGGGTGAATATTCAAGATGAAAAATACCACTAAAAATCAATAATAAATGAGATAGGATAAAATAAAATGATCAAGATCAATGCACTTGAACCCTGCAGTCTCACAAAAATATTGGCTCCTATAACCTTGTATAGTCTTCATTAGAAAGGTGTCTAGTTGGTTTTGGATATAAAAGGACTCAAAACCTAAATAAGTTCTTGATAAAATTATAAAAATTCTACAAAGGCAATCCTCTTCAACTTACAGTCATTAAGCCCTCTACCTTAGGGAGAATGGTCACTCATAAGAAACTTGAGTCCTGTTTATGAATAATTTCATAATGCCTACATGTTATGGGAGAACATAATTAATGAGGGGTATCTACATGGTGATGTAGATATAAATTAACATTTTATGAGGTTTCAAACTCTCCTCATAGTAGAGAAAAAGGGCAAATATAGTTTCTAGGGTCATTTACATTAGTTGGCTTATAAACCCTAGGCACCAAATAATGGTGGTCATAAAAAGAAATAATGATGGTAATAAGACTATTTAAATGGGTCATGATGGATGTTATAGACCCAAAAAACTCATGTCACCTCAAATCAAGCTCAAAACACCACATTCAAGCCTCATCTCTCTCTTGACCTCATAAAATACAAATTCAACCACCCAAGAAGCACCAAATTTTGCTTGGATCTTCCTTGACAAGATGAATGGTGGAAAAAGAAGTTAGGAGGTGTTGTAGGGGTCAAACCAATTCCATCATATGGCATTGGTCTAGGGAAAGAGGCTCTATACTCTATGAATAATCTTTAAGAACTTGACACATCTTAATCCCTCTTAAACCCCTTAGACCTTACAATGGATTGGTTTGGCCTTTTAATGACTTTGGTGACCTTATGAGGCCTCATGATCATATTCTCAAGCATTTTTTGTCACGTGTAAGGTACAATGTTGTATGAAATTACCCAAAATGCATGGTTGTAGGTATGTTTGTGTGTGTACACAATATGAAATGGCCTCTAAACCAAGTGTATATAAATTTTAATAATGATAAGAGGTTACATGATCATTCAAATAAAATTTAAATCCTCCAAAAGTGATAGATGACCTATTCAAGCCATAAAGTGAGGTCATAAGGTGAGAACACACTAGTTTGCTAGTCAAAAAGCCTATCTCAATCCTATGGAGTACAAAAAGAAAACTCTATTCCAATATGTTGAGTTGTATGATCATGTTTTAGGACTAAAAAAGCTATTTCCAAGATTTAAAACGTACAAAATTCTTGACAAACCACTCTAACTACCTCTCATGTATGAACAAGCGCTTAGATTAGGGTTTTGGCCATTTCATGGCTCAGCCATCCATATGAGGTATCATAAGAGTAAATTTGGCATGGACTATTTTTATGGGATGGGTAAAGTGAATCAAATAGTTTTCCTAAATTTCACATGTGTGTGATTCAATTTGAGACAAAACTTAGTTTCTAGGCATAAAAGCCTAATTGAGGCTTAATTATAGAGAGAAAAAGGATAATAAGTGTACTTAGACTCAATTTAAAGTCATGAAATTTTGAATAGAGATGTAAGGGGATAATGGGAACTAATAAATATCTTTATTTTCCTAGGATCATTCACATAGTCTTCCACACAAGAGTGTTGTGTGTTTTTAGGGATACAAGGAATTGAGGCTAAATGAGAGCTTTATGTGCAAGATAAAGTATTTGAGAGTGATTGAGGTTTAAAAATGAGTTATTTTATGTATTTTATGATATGGATATGCCTTTAATGGAGAGATATTACCTTGCTGAGGATAAAATCAATATTTGACACTTACAAGCAAGGTGAGGCATGGTAAAGTTAAAGGGTTTGGGATACATAAAGAGTTAATTTATGATTACCACTAAGATTTTAGTTTGGAGATATTATAAACTAATTAAATGTGTCAATTATTATAATAAGGCATCATTTCAACATGAATTTATGGTCAAGAGTGCCATTTTTCACCTCACAGGTCAAGAGAAGGGGCAATTTTGAACAACAAGATCAAGGTGTCAAGCAAGTTTGAAACTCCTATGCCACTTGGAAGAGGAAAGCATATTCATGAAAAAATTGTCCTTGGATAAATAATGGATTTGTTTAAAACCCCTTTCTTGATTTTAACTCTTTATTAACACTTTTTACCTCTCTATCCTATGCCCTTCTCTCTTATTCCCTCTCATTTCTCTATAGATTGAGACTTATTTTGTTATGCATGTATCCTTAACCTAGGTATGGTTAATACATACCCATTTACAATCCTTTGACAATGATAAACTATTGTTTTACCTCTTCCTTTGACTAGTTTCAATGTGTGTACATTAATAGTTGATCTTGTCAAGTGATTAGCTTAGCTTCATTGGCATGTTGTCATTTTATAGCATTCATATTCAGTATGAAATCTTATTTTTAGGTCTTGTGAAGTGTCTAAGTGAATTTTTAAGTTTTATTGAGTTTTATATTCACTAGTGTCATTTTATGACCTATTGACAAGTTCGCCTAGCCCAAATAACTTTCACAATCTTGATATCAAATGTTGACATAGAGAGGTAGATTTGGAGTAGTGTTTATTCATGTTAGTTTCATAGTTGATGTGCATATGCAATTGGTTGGTCTTTGTCAAATGTTTTGGTGCATCACCTCCATAATAGTATGTTTCTCTCTCTTTTCCTAATAATTTGATAGATTAGTAAATGAGCCTAAGTGATACATCAATGGGAGATATCCATTTAATGCATAGATTCAATCCATCTAAAGGTCACCCATAACCTAGGATTGTCTCCATTTTATCCCAAATTTAAAAGTCTTGAATAATATTCCAAATGTGTAAATTTTGGCTGTAATAGGTTTAGCATGCTTGGTAGGATAAGAAATATTATCAATTAAAGAGTTGTTGGTGTTGAACTTCAACATATCAACTTTTGAAGGCATTCTTATCCAAGCACCAATGGTGGTCACAAGTATCTCTCAACTGGTATAGGTAGTTTAAGTGACTAAACCTCATAATTGGTATTTATTCTTACTCTCTTGATCAAGATTCAAGGTTTGTTTCTATATATTATTAATAAAAGTTGCAATATTCATGTTTTTCCCCTAACCACTCTTTAAAAATAAACATACCTAGATTACCAAGACTTGTAATAGTCATACTAACTTCCTCGTACTCCAATTTCAACTCAAAATTATATTTTATCTACCACATCCTTGTTGGCACTCAATCCAAATATGATAAAGTCAAAATGGGTAATGAGAAAGTGGAATAGAGGGGTACATGTGATACCTTTTCACCTCATAAAAAATATGAGGAAGTCAATACATATGTTGAATGGAAAGTGGGTATAAGTTGGAGAGGAGAATAAATATGTTATGATTGATGAGTTGTGGGAAATGAGAACCTTCATCTAATGGTGGGAAGATAGACTAATAAGGTGCTAGAATTAAGAGATGCATCCTCAGAAATATTAGCCATCACATTCTACCCCTTCTCAACCTCCTTGTGTTCTAAGTCTCCTTTAATTGACACCCACCCTTATTCAAGAAAAAAAGATCACTTCATCTTGGAGGCCTTCTTAGACTATGAGTCCCAGTTACACCATGCCAACCCTTGTGGATGAATTTTCTCCTATACCCACCCAAGATCAAGAAATAAAAAATGTCCTAAAAACCACACCAAGGACTCTTCTTAGTTGGAGAGAGACTCTTCAAGTGAAAGATAGGGATAGCCTTACCATGTTATAGGTTTGATTAATATCTTCAAGATATTTTCCTAATCCTCAAGTCCCAATTGTCTAAGAAAACCAAGCCATATCAGACCTAGAGAAGACAATTCAAGAATGGAAAAGAAAAAAAGAGAGAGTCTTAACATAAGGCTTTACTTCCCTTTCCTGAGAGATTCCAAATAAGTCTTTCAAGGTCCTTAATTGGAAAGATACCCTTTCAAGTGTCAATCATCCAAGTGAACTCCCTTGCCCCACCTCCCCACCCCGCACCCCACCCCACCTCAACTCCCCCCCTCCATCTCCCCTTTGCCACACCATCTCCCCTTTGAAATAAGAACTTGTGGTATGGAAGATTAAAGTGGAATATCCAATTGAAAATGAATCCATATACAGTCATGATGAAGACATTTCAAGTGTATGTGAAAAGGATATTTTTATTGTTTGTTATAGGTATAATAATTGAGAGGGGGTAAATCAGTAAGCCCAAATAATACAACTTCAATTTTGATCTTTACAAATACTTAATCAGCTAGCACAAGCATTCATGAAGCATATACAACATTCATAACAATGAACAAGAAAGATAATGCAAGATCAATCACATAACACATGACATACATGGGAAACCCTCTTGCATAATAAAACCCACTAAATAATATAATTAAACTACTATCCTATAATAACAAGATATAATTTAGGCCAACTATAACTAATCAAGGAACTATAATCCCTATTTAATGAGACTCCAATCTCACAAGATGCTACCACACCTGTCTAGTTGAATTGCAACAACAACAAGACCTTTTAACAAGTTTCAACTTACAAGGAGTATGAAACCACCTTAGATGATGATCTACCACAACAACACCTATTGAAACACTTCCACCTATGAACTGATATCAACAACACCTAATGGTGGACCTCATCTTATTTCTCTACACCTTCGCTCACACTCAATCTATAAGAGCACTATTCTGCTAAAAACATTATGACCAATATGTCATAAAAATATTCCTTAATCTATTATGCACTTCAACTCATCCTTATGTTACTCTACCCCTCCTTATCTCTCAAAAAACACACACAATACTCTCTCTTCAATTGCTCCTTAGTCTCACATATAAAAGTCTAGAACCCATCATCTTTGGTTCCACTATTTATAGAGCTATATTGATAATCACTACTTTGGTTTGCCATTAAGCATTATTTATCCCTTAAGGTATCTCTCACATGAAGACATGGATCAATATAATCTTCATTGGTCATCCATAGCATTTATGGATCACCCCGAAGGAACTACACCTTTTAATAAGGCCTTTATAGCCCTTATAGGTCTAATGCAAACCAATTCACTCCTTTAGCACTTCCTTAAGAAAACAAAGAACATAGGACCACTTTCAAATATATGTGTTCACTCCTTATGTCCACTTAGACATCTTCAAATGATCATAATTAACTTAGCCTACATATATATATGCTCAAATAACTCAAACACTGACTTGGTGAGCACAATTACCATGAACGAACACACAATCAACTTCTTAAGCATTTTTCATACTCAAGATAGATTGAAAACACCTCCAAAGTCCACATAAATTACTCTCATGGAGTCTAAAACACTCAAAAATATCTAAGACATCATGAGACATTGACACAACATCAATACAAGCTTGAATATCCTTCTTGTGTCATTTATAGACTAATCATGAACACATAATAAAATTTTAGGATCAATATATTTGACTATACACACTTCTAGATCCTCAGATTAGGTTCATTAGATGTACCATGGAGTATTCTTCATCTTTGATTTTTACAACACTAGTAAATTTGACTTATATCTAAAGATATGGATGATATATAAATATATGGTTTTTTCCTGTGTAAATTCAAATATTTGAATAAAAATAGTCATAACTAACCTTCAAACACAATGATATAATCTTGTGGACTCTTAGCTCAAATTAAATATGCACCATTAATCTTGTCATATATTTAACACATAGACCATCAAAGCCAAATGTTAAACATATATCACTTTGACCTCATCTCATACAATCTGGGAACTTTGACTCAATGCAATCTATCAATCTCTATGGATCAGTCAGGTTATTATTTATCAATTCTCATCATTTGATCAAATATATGAACACCTACTCACCATTGGATCATTATCATGTACCTTTACTCATTCATTAAACATTGTGAACCTATACCCATCTCATTTCCTCTTGACTTCTTGGAGCCACATGCATCATTGATCTTGCTCAAGATTTAACACTTCAAAAAATGACAAGTATGGGAACCCTATCAATATGCCTAAGTAGCCATTTTTGATCCTTAATTACTTCTACTACCCTTTGATATAGAATCTAAAATTTGGACAAGATAATCTCCTCTTATAGGAGAATCCAACTACATAACACACTTCTCCTGGAACTCTCACATGTGTGAGATATAATTAAATTAAAGTTCCTTCAAAAAATATTTTGTCACAGAGCCAACCATGTCCAAATATATAGGAGAGGCCAACTTTGAGCATTAATAAATTTTGTCATGCTTCAGTGCATGATCTCAAATTTATCACAAATCATCTATGCTCAAAACTAAACAAACCCATATGATAAATTTTTATTTACACCTTCACAAGTGTAAGATCTAATACCATTAAAAGTCTCACTTGACTCTTTTTGCCACACTTTAAAATTGGTTAATTATGGGAAAACATAGTCAAACTTCTTGGGAGCCTAACTTTGCATATCCATATATTTTGATGCACTACATTGTATGATCTAAAATTAATCAAAAATAAACTAGGCACAAAAATGAACAAACCCATATGATAATTTTGTCTTAGCACCTCCACATGTTATAATTCTAACCTAGTCAACATGCTTACTCAACTCTTTCCATCCATATTATAAATTTGGCTAAGTATGGGAAATAATGAATTCTGACTGAGAACCCAAATTTTCACCATCATAACTTTGAATGTGCTTTGATGCATGAATTGATATATATAATATATAAAATAGGGAATATAATTATCATAACCACATGAACCATTCCCCTTGACTCATTCCCATGTGGTAATGGTGACATACTCAAACTGCCTACTCAGATTTTCTACCACTAGACCCAAACTATCTAGATGAAAACTATGGACTACCAGATGAATTCCACTTATGTACACAAACTATCCAAGCATAGATAAAATTGTAGGGAACTCTTTTATATTCTAAACCATCCATATTCATCCATGAACATCTCTAACCATGTCAATACTAAAGATCAACCAAGACACCTTCAATTATACAAGAACAAGAACATTGCACAGTTTGTCATTATCACATAGACTATCAAAGAGCTTCATCAACTCACTAGATCATCTCTATGACACCCCCATGACATCATGATTACAACTCTCCAAAAATCTCCCCCTTTATCATTGATGTCAACACACATCAATATAGAAATATATATCTCACCTTCTTTCTCTTCAAAGCACTCCTACAACATGAACTTTCTCTTTAATAGGAAATTTCTAGCCCTTTAACACAATGAAAAAGTGGGCACACACTGATCCTGAGGAACTAAAAATACTATAAAATAGGAAAGGACCATATTATAAAGATGATACAAACTTCCCTTACCTTGAGCCAGCTTCTACTTGTCTTAACAACCTCCTCTTGATCCATTCCAACAATCTCTTCAATCAAGCACTACAACACAAAATAATTGAAATCTAATGTAACTCACCAATAAATATCTAATAGGGGATCCCCCTTATCTCTGATAAATTACACATTTTGATCATCTTCAGATCTCCACACACCATAAAGAACCACCATGCATGCTTACTAGCCTTCTTTCTCAAGACACTTCCATGACAACCAAGTTTATATCTACACTATAAAAAATAGGAAAAATTCACTGAACAAACCTAATAATATATCTTCAGATACTCATACCTTTCTCTTTTGGAGAAACTGAGAAAAAAACACTCTTTTTCAAACTAGGCATGTCTAGCCTCCTTGTAGCCCTACCTAAAACTTGCAGAGCTTATAATTTTTAGTACACACATCTTTAGGACCTTAAAATTGATATCTAGATCACTCTCATATTCCCCCTCAAGCACACTAATTTGAATCACCATGCTCATTAACAAAACTACTAGTCAATTAGCCCTATATATTGATAAAAAATTGAATAAATAAAGAGCCAAAAACCTTAAAATCTCTATAAAGATTGATTTGACCACCCATTTGGACCATTCGACATATTAATAAGCCTTAATCCTCAATTCATAAAGCAAGCCACTTTTTTATCAAAGCCCAAAACCCTAGAAACTTAAAACAAATAGGGTTAACAAGCTTCCTTCTATTCAAAGCACATCTCTAAAACTTCTTGCACGTCTAGAGACACCCATCGAATACTTTTGGACCAAAAATTGAGCTTCCATACCTTTGGGAACTCATATATCTTATAACCCATTTTAGGCCTACTTACTCTTAAACTAAAAACTAGAGAAAACTAAGAGCACTCAAAAATCCTAAATTGGCACATACATACCTCCATACCTAAAAAATACCTAGATCGCACCACAAAGAAATGCACAAACCTTTATGAGCACCAAACACTTTATATTTTCATCAAAATCACTAAGCCACTTTTTACTATACTCCTTCACAAACCTCTAAAACAAGCTCACGAACTTATTTCTCCCCCTTAACCAAAGACCCTTTTTGATTGGTATTATAATCTTGAGCACACAAAATTTCTTATCCAATGAAAGGAGTCCCTTAAGAAGCATAGATAGGTACCCATTCTATACCTTAATGCTATAAAACAAAGACAAATACTCATCTTCCATCTCCTCCTTGCTCATCTAATATTTGTAGTTCTTCTTCTTCTTCCTCTTTGGTTTATGAGAAATAACTTCCTTATCCACTACAACATTATCATTTTATTCTATTATTGAATTGAAAATATATGAAGACAACAAATATTCATTAAATACCTTTTCATTTGAATAAAATTCCTTATAACTTGGAACCACATCATTAGGCACAAACAATTGATGTTTTTTACATGATACATTCTCAACAACAACATGTTCACTTGGATCCATATATACCTCAGGACTAGTCTCAACTAGTACCTTGGTCTTCTCCTTGAGATTACACTCTTTATTCTTAATATGATAAGATAATGAGACCTCTTAGGACTCTTTAACTTCATAATAATTCTCCATAATATAAAATAGAATACTTGGACCTAAAGTCTCATCATGACTCACATTTCTCACCTTTGGCTTCCATGTGTTAACTTTCCTTCTTTATTGAAATTTAAGGCCCTAATTAAATATATTTTATCTTGTAGGACTTTACTTGGAAAACCTAGCAATGTGACCTCTCTATTCATGATTGTAGCACACCATTCCTTTTTCAAGAAACATATCTTACCTTACCTTATTTGGACAAAAAATTATAATGTGTCCTATGTCATGACAAACAAAACAATCTCCCCTTTTTGAAGAGGAATCACCTTGTCTAATATTATGTGGAAAATGGTTTCCAAAATGTCCCATATCAAGATAATTAAATCACTTGATTTTGTTCACAACTTTTGACTGGTGACCCCTATCATACTCCCATGCAAATTCATTTCTAACAGGTCTCTTATACTCTCTAGAACTATGAACAAATTGATCACATGTTTAAAAGTAACCATTGAATCTTGCATACCTCATGGCATTTGGTTGTCTGATATGATTTATCTTTACTCTTCCATCACCTTCATTCCTTGTTTGATGATTTGTCTTAAAAATATGATTGTCCTGGTTCACATTAGTCTTCATATTTTCTTGAGTTACAATATTTTGTTCTTCTTCATATACAAGATTAGTTCTATCACTAACATGGTTTTCATGACTCAGAATATTATCTAGATCACATATGCTCTTTTAAAATCTCACAAATGTCTTCACCTTAATAGTTGTCTATTCTATCTTAGATTTCAAAGACTCATTTTCAGAAACATACCTCAAACATTCATCTTCTTTAGCTTTTAGGATTGTAGATAGAATTTATAATTAACAACTAAGATGATTAATAATATATTCATGCTCCTTGGAATCTTCATTCAATCTTGCCTTATACACACTGAGTTTCTCCTCATAGTCCTTAATCTTATATTTCATCTTCTTATTGATCTTCTTGTCAATCTTCAGTTCTTCAAGAGCATTCATCAAAACTATCTCATAGTCCACCTCATGTTCATAATCCTCTTAATCACTCAAAATAGACTCCTTATGATGTGATCAAATTCCTTACTTAGCCATGAATAGGTATTCATATTTAGAAGACCATCATCTTCATGATCATATTCTGAGTTACTATCTTTACTCTTATCTAATGAGTTATAATCTTCTTTGGTGTAAAGAATCTTCTTATTTTTGAAGGATCTCTTATTGTTATACTTTATCAGACCTTTCTTCCTATATGTCTTCTTATCTTCATATTTTATTTCATCATATTTCTTGTCATGCTTATAAGGGTGCTTCTAAACAAAATGTCCTATCTCTGCATAGTTAAAACATTTGAAGGGTAGTTTACCCTTATAATTTCCTGAGCTAGTGTTAAATTTTTTAGTAATCAAAACTATTAGTTCATCATCATCTATGTTAGATATATCATCCTCTTTGGATTTCTTACCTTAGAACTTATTCTTATTCTTCATATCTATCTTGAATATATCTTTCTTCTTTGGTGGTATATCATCATTCTTCCTCATCTCATAGGTAATAAGGGTGCCATGCAATTGATTCATCTTTAACTGAGTAGGGTCATGACTCTCTTCTATAGTAAATACTTTCATATCAAAATTGGGAGATAGAGACCTTAATACATTTTGAACAATATTAGTCTCTTCAGTATTCTCTCTAAGACTTCTAATGATATTCAAAATCTCATCAACTCTTTGTAAAAAGGATGCCACAATATCTTCTTCATTCATCTTGAGACTTTCAAATTGCCTTCTATGAGTCTACAACTTAGCAAGCTTAACCTTTTAATATATTTCAAAAATAGTATTCGATTTATCCCATATTTATTTGGTATTTGTACAATGAATCACTTTGGTGAACTCAATTTTTGTAAGATCATAAGTGATGACATTCATTGTCTTAGAGTTGTTCTCAAATAACTTCTTTTCTAGAACACTAGATGGAGGAATAATAGGAGCAACATAACCATCCAAAACTAATTTCCATATATCAAACCCTAGGGACATAATGTAGGTCTTCATATTAGCACTAAAAAAGTATAATTGGATACATTTAACATCAATTCTTTCGTAATAGAGAAACCACCTTGGATATTCTGACTAGCCATTGTATCTTGGATCACCTTCAAGTTGTCAAGCCTTTACCAAAGGACCTCACTCTAATACCAATTATTAGAGGTATAATAACTAAGAGGGGGGATGAATAAATGATCCCAAATAATTTAATTTTAATTTTTATCTTTACAAATATGTAATCAGCTACCATAAGCATTCATGAAGCATATACAACATTCATAGCAATGAACAAGAAAGACAATGCAAGATCAATCACATAACACATAACGTACATGGGAAACCCTCTTGAGGAATAAAACCCACTAAAACCTAGAATTAGCTAAGTATTCTATAATAACAAGATCAAATTTAGACCATCTGTAACTAATCAAGGAACTACAATCCCTATTTAGCGGGACTCCAATCCCATAAGGTGCTACCACACTTATCTAGTTGAGTTGCAATAACAAAAAGACATTTTATAAAGTTTCACCTTGCAAGGAAGATGCAACCACATTAGATGTTGAGCTAATATAAAAAAACCTATTGAAACACTTACACCTTTGAACTAATGTCAACAACACCTGATGATTGACCTCATCTTATCTCTTTAAACCTTTGCTTGTACTCAATCTGTAAGAGCACTATTTTTCAAATAGAATTATGACCTATAGGTCATAAAAAATAGTCCTCAATATATTCTAATCTTAAACACATCCTTAGGAAAATACACCCGTACTTCACTCTCAAAAAACACACACAAGCCTCTCTCCAATCACTTCGTAGTATCACATACAAAAGTCTAGAACCCATCATCTTTGGTTCCACTATTTATAGATCAATATGGATAATCACTACCTTGGTTGGACATTAAGAATGATTTAGCCTTGAAGGCATTTCTCACATGAATACATGTTTTAATACAATCTTCATTGGTTAGCCATAGCATCTATGGGTCACCCTTAAGGAACTACACCTTTTAATAAGGCCCTTTTAGCCCTTATAGGTCTAATATCAACCCATTCACTCCTTTAGCACTTCCTTGAGAAAAAAAAGAACATATGACCACTTTAAAATACATGGGTCTACTCATTATGTCCCCTTTGACATCCTCAAGTGATCACACTTAACTTAGCCTACCTTTATGCATGATCAAATAACTCAAACACTGACTTGGTGCATATAGTCACAATGAATGAACATACATTCAACTTATTAAGCATTATTTATACTCAAGATAGATTTAATACACCTCTAAAGTCCACACAACATTATCATGGAGTTTACAACACTCTCAAATAGATAAGACATCATGAGACATCAACATAACATCAATACAAGCTCGAATATCCTTCTCGGGGCACTTATAGAATAAGCATGAACACGAAGTCAACTTATAAGCTTAATATATTTTAATATACACACTTTCAAATCTTCAAATTAGGTTCATTAGATGTACCATGGAGTCTTCTTCATCTTTTCTTTTTACAACACCAAAAAATTCGACTTCTATTGGAATATATGTATGATATACATAGCTCTAGTTTTTACTATGTAAATTCAAATATTTGTATAGCAATGGTCATATTAACCTTCAAACACAATACTCAAATCTCGTGGACTCTCAGCATAGATCGAATACACACTATCGATCTTGTCCAAGATTTAGTGCATAGACTAGAAAATCTAAATGTTAAATATATATCACTTTGACCTCATCTCATGAAATATTAGAAATTTTACTCAATGCACTCTATCGATCTTTGCAGATTAGTCAAGTCATTAATGATCAATGCTCACCATTTTATCAGCTGTATGAATTCCTACTCACCATTGGATCATTATCCTATACCTTTGTTTAGTCGTTAAACATTATCCACCTATCCTCATTTCTCTTCCTTCTAACTTCTTGGAGTCATGCCCACCATTGATATTTATTGAGCTTTAACACTTCCAAAAATGACTAAGTATGGGAAACCTATCAATATGCCTGAGTAGCCATTTTTGATCCTTAATAACTTCTACTACGTTTTGATGTAGGATCTAAAATTTGGACTAGATGATCTCCTCTTATAGGAGAATCCAACCTTGTATGACACTTCTCCTTGAACACTCGCTTGTGTGATGTATAATTCAATTAAAGTTATTTCTCAAAATCTTTTATCATAGAGCTAACCATATCCAAATCTGCTTGAGAGGCCAACTTTGAGCATCCATAACTTTTTCCATACTTCAATTCATGATCTCAAATTTAGTGTAAATCATCTATTCTCAAAACTAAACAAACCCATATGATTAATTTTTATTTACATCTTGATGTGTGAAAGATGTAATACATTAAAGTGCTCACTTAGCTCTTTTTACCACACTGTAAAATTGGTTAAGTATGGGAAAACATAATCAAACTACTTGGGATCCTAACATTGTATATGCATATCTTTTGATGCACTACATCACATGATTTCAAATTAATAACAAATAAATCAGGCACAAAAATGAAAAAAACCATATGATCATTTTTTCCCAACACCTCCATGCATGTGAATTATGACCTCATTAACATGTTTACTCATCTCTTTTTGGCTATATTACAAATTTGGCTAAGTATGGGAAAATAATAAATTCTAATTGAGAAGCCAACTTTTCATCCTCATAACTTTGACCGTGATTTGAAATATGATTTTAGATCTGGTGCATAACAAATAGGGAATATAGTGATCATAACCACATGACCCACTCCCACTTACTTAGTCCCATGTGGTAATTGTCATTTCATCAAACTGCCTACTTAGATTTTCTACCATTGGACCCAAACTATCTAAATGAAAACTATGGACTACCATATGAATTCCACTTATTCAAACAAGATATCAAAGCATAGATAACATCTTAGGTACCTCTTTCATATTTTCAACCCTACATACTCATCCTTGATCATCTCTAACCATGTCAACACTAAAGATCAACCAATCCACCTTCAAGCATACAAGAACAAGCACATTGCACACTTTTTCATTGTCACATAGACTATCAAAGAAATTAATCCACTCACCAAAGCATATCCATGACACCACCATGACATCATCATGACAACTCTCCAACATTGGTACCCAACTTGGTGAGGACAAGGGTAATTTAACTTTTAGACATGATGAGGAAGTAGTGAAGAAGGATAATGATAAGTTGACTGCAATCTATTCTTAAGATGACCATGAATATAATCTCAATAATGAGTAATACATTATTTAATCATTTTCATCAAAAGTTGATGGAAATGTTGTATACTTTAAAGAGTTTCCACTTGGTGTGATTGAACATGAAAATGAGCAAGGTAAAGTAATTGAAATAACTTCAATGGTCAATTAGTCAGTTGACTATGACAAATAAGTTATAGATGATCAAGAGGAACAATTATTAGAGCCTCTTGATGAGTCTGAGGAGATTGATGTGGTGGATATTCATTTATATTCACTTCATGTTACTTCAAATATGCAAGAGAATGTAATCTCTTACTTTTATATTCCTTGTATTAGTCAAGACAATGAGTCTACATCTTGTTGCAATAAAGAGTTTGATGAATCATCAAGAAACCTAGTAGAGTTGTAAGTTAGTGAAGATCATTGTGAAGACTTATTTGAATCCTTGGAATCAAGATACTCACTTCTGCTAGGTGATTATGAGTTATTGAAGGAAATATGAGGTAGTTTTAGGAAGATAATTAATAAGGTAGAAGGAGATAGTCTTGAAAATCTGCCTTTTCAAGAGGCAACCTCAATAAATGATGACTTGTTAAAATCTTCAACATAGGTTATCATCCTTTAATTCTATTTGGAAAACTTGGCTAAGTATTGGAAGACAATGTGGATATACTTTGGCCTTAATCCCTCAAAGAAAAACAAACTCACTCTCTTGGAGATAATTCTACCAGTATGACATTGTGTCCATCTCAATCTAATAATTTTGGGTAGCTAATAATAATAGATGGACAAGTTGAGATCCTTCAAGAGGATACTAAAGCCAAAGTATGCTTCTTTAACCAATCATGTGAGGTTCATGTTGTATCAATCCCTACAAACCAATGTCTAAGCACCTTAGAGACCATTTCAAAAGAAGAAAAATAATAGAGGCTATAGGTTGAAGTCTTAGACCAATATGTGTTCATTGGAAATTTATTTGCTTATTTAGACTTGTTAAAAGGTGTGTCAAATGTGATGGTAGTTAGGAAAAAGGCTCAACCAAGCAAGAGGATAATCAAATATGATCTTTTACATCATTGCATACTTCATAAAGGAAGTAGTCCAAGAAACTTCCTCTTTGACCTAGGAGGAAGAAGAAAAGTTGAGGTCAGTTATGTATAGTTGTTTATTCCTTTTGTTTATTAAGTGCTTAGCTAACACATGTATGTGTGTTGTTTTATTTAATTTGTGTGTGTCATTTTTCTTTGCATATGTTTTTAGGTCACACTAGTTTGATTTATATTGGACAAGGTCTAATCAGGTCTATGTTTGAGTTTAAGTAACTCCATTTCCCAATGAAAGGATAAGTCTACTAGTTTAGTTAGCATTATAGGCATGCTACCCCCATGAATCACCAATTTTTTGACCATTTTTGAGCCCTAAGTCAAAAGGTCAACCCATATAGCAAGAAGCTTGATTTTCATGTTTTAATTGCCTATCAAATTCATATTTCCACTAATCACATTTCATAAACATTTCACATATGTTTGTAAAATTTAAGGTTTATTTGCAAAGTTTAAGGTAAGTGAAATTGTTTAAAAATGTGTTTTTAACAACTCTAATGCATGCCAAAGTTGATCAAGGAGAAATGACCATACAAATACCTTTGAAAAAGTTATTAGAGGATTTATTTAACTACCACACATGTCAAGAATGTTAAATGATGTTAGTATTATAGGAAATAACTTCAATAAGGTAGTTTTAAGCACTTGTACAAACTTGGGAGACTCAATTTTACGTGAAAATAGTTTAGAGGTCTCTTTTCAGCTTTTACAGGCCAAATGCATGCTTAGAATGATGTTTTAGGTATCACAGATGCATAAGTTTCTTTCTTAACTCCATCACTCTCTTCAAAATCTCAAAAAACTTGTTTTCAAGTACTCATTATGTATAGTATAGTGGGATTAAGAGTTTGATCCTTTTCTAGTGGAAGGGGTGCTAATGAGATTCAAATCCATAACAATAGTGGCCAGATTGGTTCCCCTCCTTTATGAATAATCATTAAGAAGGTAAGGTGGTCTAAAACAACCTATAAGCCCCATAGGATCAATTTCTCTCCTATAAATGATACTTTTAGACTGGTTGGAGGAATGATAGCAATCAAAGAGGATGTAAATGGTCTATGTAGACATCTCACATGATTTTCTATGTCCCACATGGTATGTGTGAGTTCAATTTGGCAAAAAAAATCTTCTCAAACACATTTTGTAAGATGATTGTCTTAATTTATTGATTGTTCCAGGGTCCTCAATAGTTGAAATAATGAAATGGAAGTCTCTCACCATGTGTTAAATTAATTATTACAATTATATAGGTTCATTAATGTCTCCATTGTCTACTCCAACATCACCTTTTCCAAGTAATATGCAATGATCTTGGTTTTGGACTGTGTCATGGGTATACTTGTACAAAACATGGTTGAGAAGGTCTTGTCCTATGTTGTAAGATGTGTATGAAGGAATTTCACTCATAATAAAATTCAATGAGTAAATGGAAAGAAATTCTCAAGATGGAGATTATCAAGCTTGCATCATGTGAAGGCCTAAAGTATGGAAAATACAAACCTATAAGTTTGTATTTTAGGATAAAATGTTTTGAAATGTGTATCAAAAGTTGTTTGAAATCCTAAATGTTGAGATATATGTGGTGTATTTATTCTTGGACAATTCCAAGACCAATGAAGAAGATGTGGTCTTAAGATCCAATGTCAAGACAACCCAAACAGACCTATAGATAGAATATAGGTAAAACATGTATGCTTGATAAAATGGAAGATTCCAAAAAACTAGAAAGGGATAAAGTTTAAATATAAAAGAGTCTTAAATTAAATTAAAGTAATATAAAAATGTTAATATCCTAGTTGAGAAGGCCAAACTTTAATTCCTGATACTCAAAAGACTCTCAGCTCAACACCCACAACCATGTACTAAATAGATGCAAAAAAGATAAATGTATGCTTGTGAGCTTGTGAAGTCTTGAAGGTTGTAGAGTTTAAAAAAAAGATAATTAAGTCATATATACTATGAAAAATGTCATTATTTTCTCATTTATTTGTATTAAGGTCTTAAACTTTAAATGTAGATAAGATACCATATAATTACCTACAGGTTGGTTTGAGTATCTCAAGAGGTTTTCAAACTTGAGAGGACGATGATAGGTTTTATGTTGGAGTTGGGTTTTTGGTGGATAGGTAAGATGAGAATGACCAATATAAATAAATAAGACATGAAATATGATCAAATATAATGATCAAAGAAAATGCATTTCAACCCTGTAGTCTCACAGTCATATTAGCTCCTACATCCCTATATTATCTTCACTAGAAATGTGTCTAGTTAGTTTTGGAGATAAAAGTATGTAGGAAGGATCATGTTTATGGAAGGACTTGAAAACATTAATAAGGTATTGATAACCTTATAAAATTATATAAAGGCAATTCTCTTTAACATGCATTCATTAAGGCCTGCACCTTAGCAATAATGGTCACTCACAAGCAACTTGAGGCATGTGTATGAAGAAATGCATAACACCTGAATGTTATGGGATCACATGATGATTTAGGGGTATATAAAATCTGATGTATTTTTTATATAAAATTTTATGAGGTTTCATAGTTTCCTCATAGTAGATAAAATGAGTAAACATAATTTATAGGTCATTTACATTAGTTGGCTTATAAACCCTAGGTACCAACTAATGGTAGTCATAGCAGGTCTGAATAAGAATGATGGAAAGAGGACTATTGAAGTGATTCATGATGGATGTTATATGCCCAAAAAATTCATTGTAAAATAAAATCAAACTCAAAATACTACCTTTAGGCCTCATCTCTCTTTTGACCTCACAAAATGCATATTCAACCACCCGATAGGAACCAAATTTTTCTTGGATATTCCTTGACAATATGCATGGTGGAAAAATAATTTGGGAGGTTTTGGAGGTATCTATCCACTTACATCCTATGGAATTGGTCCAAGGAAAGAGGCTCTTTCCTCTATGATCAATCTTTTAGAACTTGACACATCTTAAACCCTATTAAACCCCTCATAGTGACTTGATGAAAGTAATAGACCTTCCAATGGCTTATAATGGATTGGTTTGAAATTTTAATGAATTTGGTGAACTTTAAAGTCTCACTAACATATTATAAATAAAATTTTAGCATATTCAAGGTATAATACTATACAAAATTGCCTAAAATACATGGTTGTAGGTATGTTTGTGAGTGCATAGGGTATGAAATGGCCTATAAACAAAGTGAATAGGTTTCTTAAGCATGGTAAGAGGTTAAATGATAATTAGAAAAAAATTTCAAGCCTCCCAATTTGATACATGAGCTCTTCAAGCCCTTAAATGAGTTCATAAGGTGAAGATGCACTAGTTTGCTAGTCAAGAAGCCTATCTCAAGCGTACGGAGTAAAACAAGAGAACTCTCTTCAATCATGTTGAGTTATATGATTATGTTACATGACTCAAAAAACTATTTCTGAGTTTTCTAGCCTAAAAATTTCTTGGCAAACAAATCCAACTACCTATCATGCATGAACAAGTGTTTAGACTAAGGTTTTGGCCATTTTATGGTTCACCCATCCATATGGGGTATTTGAAGCTAAAATTTAGAATGGATCATGTTCATAGGATGGTTAAATTTAATCAAATATTTTTCTTAATATTCCCACTTTTGGGATTCAATTTGAGCCAAAACTCAATTTTTAGACCTAAAGGCATAATTGATGCCCAATTGGAAAGAGAAAAATGCTAATAAGTGTACTTATACTCATTTTCAGGTCATGAAATTTGAAATAGAGTTATAAGAGGATAATTAATACTCAAAATAATATTTATTTTACAAGGATCATCTATACATTCCTCCACATGAGGATATTTGTGTGTTTTTAGGGTTATAAAGAATTGAGGCTAAGTGAGAGTTTTAGGTGCAAGATAAAGTCTTTGAGAGTGAAATAGGTTTCCAAATAAGTTGTTTTAGGTATATTATGTTATTAATATGAATTTAATGGATGGATATTTGCTTTGTGAGGAAAAAAAAAGAATTGAAATATACAAGCAAGATGAGGCATGGTAGAGTTAAAGGGTTTCAAGACACCTAAAGAGTTACTTGATGATTACCACTGAGATGTAATTTTGATGAGATTATAAAATGATGAAAGGTTTAAAATAGAATAAAAATATGTCATTTTAACATGATTTGATTGTCAAGAGTGCTATTTGTCACCTTAATAGACAAGAAAAGGGGTAGTTTTGAAGAACAAGATTAAGGTGTCAAGCAAGATTCAAACCCCTATGCCACTTGGAAGAGGAAAGCATATTCATAAGAGAAAAAATTATCCTTGGTTACATTATGGAGATATTTCAAACCCATTTATTTATTTTAACTACTTATTAACATTTGTCACCTCTCTCTCCTATGCCATTTTCTCTTCTTATCTATCATTTATCTATAAATCAAGCCTTATTTGTATATGTATGTATCCTCCAACTTGGTATGGTATGGCATGTTGTCCTTTTCTAGCATTCATATTATGTTTGAAATCTTCTATCCAGGTCTTGTGAAGTGTCTGAGTGAAGAGTGAATATTGAGTGAGTTTTATATTCACTAGTGTCATTTTATGACCTATTGATTAATCTTCCTAGTACAAATATATTTCACAACCTTCATATGAAATGTTGATGTAGAGAGGCAGATTTGGAGTAGTGTTTGTTTAGGTTAGTCTCATGGTTGATGTGCACATGACACTAGTTGGTAGTGGTCAAAGTTTTTGGTGAATCACCTCCATTATATTAGGTTTATATTTATTTTCCTAAGAAGTTGATATATTAGTGAATGAGCTTAAGTTATACATCAAGGGGAACTATCCCTTTAACCTAGAGATTTAATCCATCTAAAGCCCACTTGAAACCTAGGGTTATCTCCATGTTATCCCAAATTTGGAAGTATTGAACAATAATCCAAGGGTATAAATTTGGGATATAAAATATATGATCTAAATATCAACATCATAGTACATGTATTAAATTTAAATGATCATAATATATCTTCAAAACATTAATGAAGGTTTATTGTTTAGAAAAGTGTATCATTTTTAGAAATATATAAATATATGTCTTCGTGATTTGTGTCAAATTTTGTGACCCATTAAATTCTAATATACATGAGAAGACATCACTTCATTAATATCATGTAGTTTATAACATGATATACAACTTAGCCATGTATCATCTTAAAATGAATCCAATGTATGACATAGAAACTATATAAAGATCAAAATGGTATGAAATTTAAATCATATGTAAATCCAACCTAGACATTTGTCTTCAATTTGTATTATATTATAAAATTAATTACTTAATTAAATTATTTTATTAATGATAAAACATGTTTTTTTTAACTAGATACCTGACATTATACAAAAAGCTACAGATAATGCCTCAAAAATCCTAGATAAACATGATAGTCTGCTACCAAGATAAAAAGTAAAGATTACTATAAAGAAAACATAAATTCATGTCAAATAAAATAAGAAATAAAATAATGACCTTGGATTCCTATGGCGTTTTTCCAACTATTGGTCATCCTTTCTATCTCTATTTCAAGTCGATGGAAAACTTGGGATCGATCAACCTCCCTATTACACTCACTGCAGTTAATTTTTTTTACCTCCTTGCTTCACACCATCCAAAATGCATCTAAGAGATTATATAATGGATATGATATGAATCATGGAATACTAGATAAAATTAGTCTTTATGTACCCATTTTTGAGGCATAAAAACTTTACCTACTCCTTCAAAGTTAAGTGATCCCTCATGAACCACCTTAAGATGGAATTCTACATATCCAATTCCTCCTTGAACTTTGTAATCCTTATTTAAGGAATCAACCTCTCATCAACCTTATCAAAATATTCATTATTATTTATCCTAAATGAGACAAAGTTCTTCATCGATTGGGGCCTAACCCTCAACCCTTCTAGAGCCTTACATTTCACCTGTTTCTTGTATTCTACACTAGTCATGGCCATAACTAACTGAAGCATATGAAGACCCTCCATTGCCTCTTCTTCTTTAGAAATTTGTTTGACCATTATATCATCCTCAAGATGACTATCATCCTTATTATTTCCTCGTATAGAGGGTCCCTAAATTTTATCTCTCAATGTGATTCTCAACCTATGCTTAATGCCACCTGAGAGTGGTGTAAATTAGCATTCATTCATGAAAATATATAATTTCTAAATGAAATTACTATTATGTAGTGTTGTGTTTTATTTTCTATCCCTTCACAATTACTCTAGTGATTGAGCATTGGTGTAAGTATGGGATCGAGTGGGGTGTAGAGATTTTTTAATACTATTTTGAAATGGGCATAGGATAAGAATTAGAACTTATCGTAGGCTTAAAATTTACATTTCCCCTTTGTATAATGTATATTATTTAATCTTTAGGTATATGTGACAAGAGTGCCTTGGCACCATGGTATCTTAGTGAATAATCATTGTATGTAAACAAGGTGTCTATCCTCTCACCCCTTGGTGATTGCTAAAATAACAATAGTTGTTATTTATATCTTGATGCAGTCTTATGAAATTTTTGGGAGACATATGGAGAGTGATGATTTTATATTACCTCTAGGAGGTAATCAAAGATTATATTTTTTCATTCTCCCCTTGGTGGATTCCTTAGCCACATGGTGTTTTAATGTGATTTTTTTTGAAATGATTTTTCCAAAATTTATTTTAGTTTGTTAGTAAATTTAAGTTGTTTTTGAAACCAATGCTTTTTCTTCTATTTGATTTAAGTTGTGATAAACAAGTTATTGAGTTTAGTTTCTATTTGAATTATAATATTTCATTTATGAATTTACTATGTGGTCACTTTAGTCTTGATCTAATGATGTTACTGAGTTATTTTATTTTAAAATTTTATTTCCTTGATTAAATAATGGTCTCATATATGTTCTTGATGTGCATAATGTCACCTTATATGGGTATGGGGGAGAATAAATAGCTTGGAATATAGCTCTTACATCAATATGGGAACCTTTATAAGAAGGTTCATGACACCATCCTTCCCACCCACTAGATGTGGTGGTTATAGGATACTATAGTACTTATTGGGAGGTATATAACTAGAGTTTTTATTGTGAGGTATAAGGATATTTTTTTCTCTTACACATGACTTAGACAAATAATTTAATTCATTATTTATTGAAAGGTATAGAGAGGATTTTTTTTGGAGTTCTAAATAAGTTATTTTCATTACATCGTGAATGATCTTTTATTTTAGCATTGTTATCTCTTTATTAAGTTGGCACTTGATTTTTCACAATACATTTTCACCATGAGATGACACACAATATTGCCCATTATTTCTGAATATTACTTAGTGGTGTCATCCCATGGAAAATTACTTACCTTAGAACATTGTATTTTCGACATAGGGTGGTGCTCATCTTTTTATATCATGATGATATATGTATATACATAATATTTTCAAAATTTAACACTTACTAACAATTTCTATCTTGTAGGAACCTGTCGAGTCTAAATCTCTTTGGTAGCATGCCCTAAGGGGTGCACCAAGAAAGGGGTGGCCAGACCATTGGTGCTTTATAGGATTGTTATCTGTTTTTGCCTCTTTCTATCTACACAACTGTCTACTAAAAACTATGCCCCTAAGCTTTAACTCATATTTTGTATCCTCCTTTATTATTTTACCACCTTCATTAGCCTTTTCCCTAACCTAAACCCCTTTTTGGCCATTTACATAACTATGTCAACCACATCAACCTTGTATTATTATTTACAAATATAACTAGGAACTAGGTTAGCCATGGATGACATAGTTCATAACCTAGTTAGTTTATTACCAGTTTTAGTACTAGGTCAAATGGTTTAACCTTATCGACCTAAATTTTTAGAAAGGTTTAGGGTTAGATCTACCTATATATACACATCCATTTCTCAATTTCAAGGAGAGAAGAATAAGAAGTAAGATATATTATGCATATGCTTATCCACTATTATAATTGAGAAACAAGATTAGGGTTTCATAATTTATTTAGAGATAAGGTTTTGTCTTGTGGAAAAGTCTTTTAGATGCATTGATAGGTTCTGTAGCCTAAAGCTGATTTATCCTTGTCATCTTTACATACCACAATAACCTCTTATGAAACACCTTGGCCAAGGAAGATATTGAGGATCAATGGGTTCATCTTCAAAGGTAAGTATTCCTAAATTTGTTCCTCCTTTGTAAGAGTAGATATATATGCTATTGCAATTCTCTTCCATGTATTAAGATTCCATAAACATTGATGTGAGTATATGTTTTCTATGCATGTTTAATTTTACTATTTATTACCCCCACTTTGTTCCAAAAACTTTAGTGAGCCCTGGATTAGATTTTTATACTATTAGTTTAGTGAATATGAAAATATAGGATCTAGTTAGGGTTATTATGTAGTTTTACTTGACTAGAGGATTTGGAACCCTCTCTAGTGATATTATTATGGTAAGATATCCCTTAGATAGATCTAATGGATCCATATTGGTCATGACCATGATTATCTAATGTATCCCCAATCATAATTTTAAGTAGGACACACCTTCGAGATAGGATTAATCTATAGATCTGCTGTATTTTCCATTACATACATTCTGGCCAACCTGACATGAATATAACCCTTGTAGGTTACTTTTCACGCTTTCATTTATATCATTTTATTATTTTTATATATTTATGATACTATGTTGACCTAGTTAGTATATTTATAATTTTTGTGTGTAGGTTTAACACACATTCATATTAAAATGGCTATGTTCTTTCTATACTAGTCTTCATCAGATATAGGTTATTGGATCAGACAAGTAGACATAGTACTCTTATTTAGTCCCAAATAAAAAACTAAGTTAGATAGGTCAACTTAGTATTTTATTTAGCATCCAAACAAATAAACTATGTTGAATAAGTTGACTTAGTCATTTTACATTACTTTAGCACACATGATTTGTAGAACTAGGTCGAACCAATTGACTTAATTTGTATAACTTAAAAATAGCATTCAAGGAACTTAAAAAAATAAATTTAAATCCTCATCATCATCTAACCTAGTTCCAAGGTTCCTCTCTTTCTCTCTCTGTCAATTCATTACTTCATTACAATTTTATTTTATTTATGTTTGCAGTCTTCAAAACTACAATCCTACAACAATTAATTTGACCTCATCGACTTAGTTCTATATCCTATCTTTTGTTTAAAATATTAACTTGATCTAGTCAACTTTATTCTTAAATATTCTTGCTTTCATAGAATAGTAGTGACCCAATTGACTTTGTTTTGTATTATTTTCATATAGTGTCATCTGAACTGAATCTGTACCATTCTTAATTTGGGAATTAACAATTATTTTCTATTAATTAATTAACACTTTTATTTTTAGTAGTTTGCATGATTAGAGTAGCTCACATAGTCTAATTAGGTAGTTTTTCAAATTTCTATTTAGTTACACTATTTCAGTATTTTTTCACACACTACGAAATCACATAATATTGAAAATGCATTTAACCTTTTTCTTACCAAGGCCTACCTAGTTGTATTTCATCACCAAGGATAAATTTGACTTGGTTTTAAGGCCAAGCATAAACACATGGTTAATATTATATACTGGCAAAGCACCCAACACCATTATCATTTTAAGATTATGAAGTGAGGGGGTAAGACCCGTTACCAAGTCAATACCATTACTAATATAGATCCCTTTCAGCCTAAACATATTCAAACTATCCATAGATTTCTTTCTAATTCCCTATTTTCAACCAACCTACTTATCATAGTTAACATAAGAGTTTATAATAATATAACAACACTAAGGATGACCACTTAGCAATTAATTTTTAGTAGACTATTTTCTCTCTGATCATTATGTGTTGTATTGAAAAAACTTTCATTGGCCAATGTTGAAGCAAGGTTTTATGTTGTGTACCCCAATTGGATTATTCTCATTAATCTAATTATTTTTGTGTTTGATTTCATTTCTTACTTCAATTACATTGAAAAAATTTCCCTACTTTTAGCATAGTATTGTTATGTTTGACACAATCTCCTAAAAATTGTGTTTTCCCTTGTCTAAAATATTAAGTTAACCTGGTCAACCATGTACTCTCTTTTTCTAGACAAGTTAAATTACTAAGTTAACTTGGTCGACCCTGTATCCTTATCAGACTATGTTTCTCTTGTCTTTAATTTTGAGTCAACCTGGTCGGCCTTGTACTCTTTTCTACCAGTCAGGTTACAGTACTAAGTCAACTTGGTCAATCTTATATCCTTATCAGGCTTAGTTTCATACCTTGTTTGTAGTACAAAGCTGACCTGGTTGACCTTATTCTATGTTTGGCTAATTATGTCTTCATTTTTAATCTTTTTATCTAAATAGTACATAGTCGACCCTATTGACTCTATAAACCTTGGAAGATACTATTCTATGTGGAGTTATCTAGTCTTATTTCATAATGATGTCATTTTTCCAACCTCTAATTAGTCAATAAAATTAAATAATTAAGGATTTAGATCATAACCTCACTTATTTTATTATTTTAGATGAAACAATTCAATTTCTTTCTTCATCTTTTCCTAATAAAAAACCAATCATAACATAATGTAATACAGTTTAGGTCCTTCATCCTAGTCTTCCTCCCAATATTAATTTTGGTAATCCACCGCCCAATACCCTTCCTCTCACCAACACTAATAATCCCAGTCATAATAGAAGTAATAACCCACCTTCAAATACTAATGCACAAATCGACACAACTCAAATTCTTGCACAAATATTTCAACAATTGAACATCATGCAAAAAATTAATCATTCCCAAATAATGAAAATGAAAAAACATTTATTACACATGACTATTCAACCAAAACTCAAATTCTTACACAAATATTTCAACAAATGAACATCATGCAAAAAATTAATCATTCCCAAATAATGAAAATGTAACAACATTTATTACACATGACTAGTCAACCACCTCAGATCATCATATCTCAATCAAATTAAAATTTGTCCCTTATCCTCTTAGAGATACCAATGGGTATATCATCCCTCAACCTAATTTTTATAACAAAATTTTTCAACATCTTCAAAATAAATATTTATCTCCATTTATTACATCCATAGATATTGGAAATATTTCTCCAACTATCATATATGATGGGACTAAGGACCCTAATATCTTTATTAAGTATTTTGGTATTCTATATTAGGAATGGGTCAAAACTAACACATTTTATACCACCAAGCTCTTAACCAAAACCTTTATTGGTGATGCACTTGAACGGTATAACCAACTTCCTAGACATTCCATCTCACAACTAAAGGAATTAGTTAATGTTTTAGTGAATAAATTACAACATGATGACCTTCCTAAAAATTACCTTATCCATTTCATCAATGCCAAAAATAATGAATCTTCTCACACTTTCATCAAATTATGGAATTCTCTAGCTTAGAAAGTGCACCATAACGTGAATGATTATAATATTTTAAATTACTTGTTATTGCTCTTAAATGTCCCCTTCAATACAAAGTTTGAATCTTCTCCTCTAAACATTTAGAAGAAGCCTTAGACCAATCAAAAAGGCAAGACAATATTATGAATCAATTTGAAAAACCTCAAATAACTACTAAAGGACATTAGTCATTTTTTCATAACATTTATTCATCCAAGCCTCCATAACCTCAAAATGGAGAATCTAATTCAACCAATTTTAACCCAACCAACCCTCCTTTGAGTCTAGAACAACTTAAGGAGAAATTTCCATCCTCTAAACACATGAGCTTTGATCCTTCCAAACCTCCTCCAAAATGGTACAATCCTAATAAATTTTGTTGGTAGCATGCTATTATATGTCATTCTCATGAGGTTTATCATGATCTTCATCAATTTCTTCTTAATTCGTTTCTTGGTCCAAATTTCAATCTTGATACTCTAATGAAGCAATTCTATCAAGACTATCTTCAAGCCTCAAACCTCTAATCTAAAGAATCATAATCATATCAACATCAACTACCTAATAAACAAATAAATTATCCCATACCTACACCTCATCCACTAATGTTATTCAAACCATAGTTGATCCTTCTTGCTACACCAATTAGGAAAGAGAGATAACATGAATAAATTTAACCATATAGTTACATCCATTGAACCTCAACCTCTTAGGTCATATGAACCAAAGGAGTACCTAGTTCAAATCCCTACTCCAAATCATATAATACATGGTCCTCCTTTACCTCTTCCTACCTATCCTACAAATCCCATGTCAAATTTAATATCCTTAAAATCTAACAAACTTACCCATTTACCTATCACCAAATGCACCTATCAACCTTGTAAATCATTCTAATGGTTAAATGTTACCTCACTCCACCTCATACATTATGGTATCTTGTGATGCCCATCCACATCTCATTTTAGACATTGGGGAATCTTGTGATGCCCATCCCTCCCTACATCCACATACCCATTGAAAAAACTTATGATGCCCACTCTTATTCTACAATACATAATAACAAATAAATTAAACTTCAAGAAATATTTCAAGACTTATTGACTTGTTTTTCACATGCTCATCTTTAATATAGATGTTAACATGGGTCTTATTTTTAAATTTTTATCTCAAGTTTATTTGTTTTTGTGCACTTTATTTCTTTTAGTTTTATTTTACTAGTACCATTGTTTTCCTTCACGTTCTTTGGTTTTTTTACACATTAATTTGGTATTTGTTTTCATTTTGGTTACTATATATCTCTTTCATTTTTGTCTTTTTATGCCATTCTTTGCCTTAGTAGCTTTATGATTATTTTCCCCCATTATTTTCACCTCATTGGTGTTCACTTTGTCAATTGCAGTGTAAGACCATGGATATGACTTGGCTTTCTTCACAAATTATGACATTAAAAAATATTTAAATCACTTTTTGGGATGACTACTGCTTTCATTGATTTTTGTTCTAGATCTTTTAAAGGTTAGTATGGATTCTCTAATGACATGATTATCATAATCATATCCTCATCCCTTTCATAGTAATATTTTACCTCTTTGTGATTAGCTATGAGCATAGTCATCATTGTATCACCTATTACATAAATGAATATATCATGATCCTACATTTCCATTATTTCCTTTAATTTGAGGCTCACATCAATGAATTTTGAGATTACACACTTACTTGTGGGAAAGTCTCGGAGTATTTAGACACCTTGGTCTTGAGGTCCTTTTCTCTAGTGACCAAGTGTAATCTCTCTTGTGTTTGTCACCTATTTCACTTAGGTTTGGTTCTCAAAATTTATATGGAGGAGGAGTAATAGAAAAACCTAAAAAAATTTAAAATCCAAATCATAAAATATAAACAAAAGATAATCATTAAAAGGTAAAAACAATTATAAAAAATATATCACACCAAAAAACATAATCTATATTTGGCACATATCCTATCTTAGTCTAAGCTCAAACTCCAAATTTGACCTCATGATAGAGACGAGGTCCATTGGGGTGGGATAGGCTAGTATACTGGGGTTGGAAGTCTCATTATATCACATCTTATCTAGTGCCACCTACATTATCACATAAGAATCCAATATTCATAGTAGACTGATGGATATGTAAGGGGTCTTGAGGAATAGAGAACACATTATGGGAAGGTAGGTCTATTTTAATTTTCATGCATATAGATTTCATGGGTTGATATATGTACTTCACTTATTAACCCAAGCTTTGTGTTCATTAGTAAAAATATCCTATGTGCTCACTTGCCTAATGTGTCTCATTCTTACTAAGGATGTTAATACACCCATGTAACATCTCATGTTCCCAATTTACATCATATTTTCTTTAGCTGATCACATTCTTGATCACATCTACCTTCTTATGCCTCTTGGTTCATAGTTTTTAAGTTGCATTGTAAGACCCTGGATAGGACTAGGCCTTCCTCACAAACACCCTTACATAATTGTTTTACTACACCATCTCATTATCATACTAGTCATGTCATTAGGTTCTTGTAATTTTTTATATTACACCTTATAACAAGCACTATGTTTGAGTTTTCATCCTTGAGTGAAGTCAATTTTATTTTATTCATCATGTTCTTGTTTGATTTTTATGGACTTTACTTATCTTACATATGACATTGTGAATTATTACATGTTTCTCATTATATATGACTTCTTCATGTTTGTCTTACATCTTGACTTACATTTTATTTTTAGTCATTCAAATTTTTCTTTATGTTTGATTTGACATGATTATCTTACATGGGGTCACTTGTCACTTATATATATATATATATATATATATATATATATATATATATATATTTCTTGCATTCATATTTCATTTGTCATTCATGTTTTACATGCTTCCTAACATGGTTTAGTATGTTCTACATTCATTTTTACCATTTATGTTTTACATACTTCCCAATGTGATTTAATATGTTCTACATTTCTTTTTTTCATTTATGTTTTACATGCTTTCCAATGTGATTTAGTGTCTTATACAATCATTTTTCCATCGTTTATCATCATTTTATCATTTACATACTTGATATTTTGCTTCTAACCTTGAATTAAAAATCATAGTTTGCCAACTTTTCTAAGTAATTCATTTCTACTTTAACCATTCTATGTACACATGAATTACTTCTATTATTAGTCTTGTATCCTTAGGGTTTATCACATGCAAGTATTACACCCTTCATTATCAAGATTAGAATGTTTGCATACAATCATTCAGTAGAAAAGTAAGTTAAGGCATGTATATGGTATTTTTAGTTACTCTCATTTTGTTTTATAATTAATTTTTGTATATCATTTTTAATTATCTCAGTTTTATGTGTTTCTATGTTATTTCTCGAAGCACCATCCCCTATTACACTCACATGACATGCGATGAACTTCAAGTGAGGCATATATGTAGTTAATATTTCCAAACTTCACCACTTACTAACACTTTCCTTCAAGCCATCGAGTCTTAATTTATCTGAGATCATGCCATAAGGGGTGCATCAAGAAAGGGGTGGGAAGATAATTGGTTCTTCATATGATTGTTATCCCTTTTTTCCACTTGTTATCTACAGACTTGTGTACTAAAAACCATTCCCCTAAGCTTTGATTCATATTTTTCACCCTTCTCTTGTATTTTAACACCTTCATTGTCCCTTTCCCTAAGCTGAAACCCTTTTTGGAAGTTTACATAACTATTTTAGCTACACCTACCTTGTATTGTTATTTATAAATCTTATTAGGAACTAGGTAGGACATTGCTAACATATTTCATAACCTAGTTAGTTTTTTGCTAGTTTCAGTACTAGGTCAATCAGGTCGACCTTGTGAGTCTAAATTTTTGGAAAGGTTTAAGGATAGATCTGCCTATAGAAACATATTCATTTTTACATTTATAAGAGAAGAGAAGAAGTAAGATATATTGTGCATCTACATATCCATCATTCTACTTGAGGATCAAGTTTAGGGTTTCATACTTTCTTTGGAGATATGGATCTTATCTTATAGAGAAGTGTTTTAGATGCATTTATAGGTTATGTAGCCTATAAATAATTTATCCTTATCATATTTATATACCACACCAACCTCTTGAAAATCACCTTGGTCAAGGGAGAGAATGAGGCTCGATAGGTTCATCTTTGAAGGTAAGAATTCCTAACTTTGTTCCTCCTTTAGAAAAGTAGATAGATATGCATTTGTATTTATCTTCCATGTATTAATATTTTGTATACATTTATGTGAGTATATTTATTATATGCACGTCTAATTTTAGTGTTTATTACCCTCACTTTGTGCCACAAGCTTTGATGAGCACTAGATTAGTTTTTACTTTACTTGTTATTAGTTTAGTGGATATAAAAACGTATGATCTAGTTAGGGTTATTGCATAGTTTTGCTTGACTGGAGGCTTTGGAACTCTCCCTAGTGATATTATTTTAGTAAGATATCCCTTGGATAGGTCTAGTGGATCTATATTGGTCATGACCCTTATTATCTAATGTATCCCTAATCAAAAGTGTAAGTAGGATCCATCTTCTCTAAACTAGGATTGATTTGTAGATCTGTTGCCTTTCCTATTGCATAGAATATAAATCATATTAACACTTGTACTCACATGATATTTATCATTATTATTTGGAAGGATATTTTTTTGAGGTTTTAGTTATATTGTGATAAATTTGGATGACATTTTTTTTGCAATAGAACTATGTGAATAAATTTGAAATTGGCAACTTGGCTTAAATAGTTTGGAAACCATTAAAAGATCACTTCTTGGAGATAACCCATTTTATTGATTAATAATAATAATAGTAATGTTCAATAATGTTAATCTCACACATTAAATAAACAAAAAACTTATATTAAGTATTAAAATTGGAAGAATTCGATGAAAATATAAAGTATGCAAATATATTATTAGAAATTATTTATAAAATTACGTTCATTTGAAAGAACCAAAGCAAGATAAAACATTAATTGATGCCATGGGTAATCATGTGGCTTTAAAATTCAAGAACCATTTTTTATGTTAATACAAATGTACATATATTGTGATGTATTAAAGTATTTTAAATATAGTCTAGATTAGCATAAAATTATCTACGCATCTTAGATGATGTCTGTTACATTATGGATGATACCTTTATAGGAGGGGAAGAATGTAATACCCATCATGGTGAGGTAATGTTCCTTTGTCAATATCAACGTATTCTTATTATATGATATATTTTTTGACTCCTTTATGTTTGTGTCATCCTTAAATTACTCCATGGTCACTATTAGTCCATAGTTTCTTTAGTTCTAATTTTTGTTAAAAATAAATTCACAATTAGATTTCAATATATTTTGAACCCGAGGTATTAATCTGTATAAATTAATGCCATTTTCCTTATGTGAAGGGGATATTTCATAAAGTAATGGATTTTTTAAGTAAAGTGGTAGGTGAAAAATCTTTGATAATCACTATGATATTTGTGCCTCATGACATATTTCATATAAATGTATTTAAGATACCTATATTAGCATAAATGATTGTAGTTATAAGATTTAAAATATTTTAGTATGTGCATAATAATTTTAATCTATGATTGTTGAAATTTGGATAATAATATTTTTCTACATATTTCAATTTTAAATTTTTATTAATGTAAAAATTTGGATTATCAAAATCAACCAATCACCTTATTCTTGTAATCATCCTTATATTATTGCTATTGTTGTTGATCTCAACATTGGGAGTGAAAGTGGATTGACTTATGTTTTAATTATAATGGGTGAAATGGCATGGAAGGGCACATGGTCTTGGATCCATCCATACCCTACCATCATAACATTCAATGAAGAAGTGTGGTGCTTGGATTATTCCACTCGACCATGTTTCTCATTATTTTTGTTGACAATTATTTATCCTATACTAACTTTGAGGTATGATAAAAGTCTAAAATAGGATGAAATATTAAATTAGATACAAATAATTATTATAAACATGGATAATTGTTATGTTGAAAGTATTTTTATTACAACTATAGCTGAGATTCATACACAAGTATTTTGAGGTTATTTTAGATGTGTGACAACTAATATTGGTAACAAATGGTATGGATAACAACTGAGTACACACCAATCATCATTAAATGAACTTGACTATTGTCTCTAGATATTCTATGGTTTTTTATGCAATGTAAATCATGAGATCAAACTGAGCCTATGGACATGAGAATGTTCAACAATTAAATGCCATCCAAACGAAACCTATCTCATGCCAATATTATATCAGGACCTATAAATGTAAGCATATGCATTTGGGAATGTATAAAAATATTCTTACAATACAAGACCTTTTTTTTAAATATCTGGAGGCATGACATATTTATTAGATAAATTCATACTCAAATCTGATCTACAACATCTTTCTTCTTCTTGTTTAATAAGACTAGTTTTGGTATATTAATGATAAAACATATCAAACACACTTGAATCTTGTTATTTATTAAATAAGGGGATCAAATCTACTTGTTTTTTTAAAGATTGAACCCACTTATTTATTTTATTGAATAAGATCAGACCCACTTCGCATTTGATCTTCAAGGCACCTTTTTTATAGCTAAAAACCTTTCCAAACTCCCAATTCAAATTTACCTAATATGGGATTACTTTCCTACTCATATGTGGTCACCAATAAAATCACACAGTAATCAAGTGACTAAAAATAATTTCAAACTAATTACAAACTAATTTGGTTCCACGTCTGACTACTTTATATTTTGAAATAGAGCTAATGCTTCCTCATAAGGTTCACCCTTGTATAAAAATAAATTGTGACACTCCAAGACATGACATCTCGTCAAGAAATTTTACATAATAGTCTACTATGAACTAAGAATTTGAGTCAAGAGAGGATGGTCAATATCATGTTAGTTTTAAAATGAAAACAAAATGAAAGAAACACACTAACTAGCATAACATATCTTGTCCTAGATACTAGGGAGAGCTTAGTTAAAAAACATGAATAAAAAAAACAACTAAAATTCAAAATAAACCCTCTTTTACCTTCCTTGGATGCTCTAAAATACTTGTTGTAGTGGATTGCTCAAATTGTGCTCATGAAGTCTTCATCAAAGGAGGTTTGGCTATCTCTTCTTCCCCTTGGCACCTTGTGGCTTTGGCTTGGATTGGAATTAATTTGGCATGGTAAAATTAGTTGCCTGAATATTTGTAATAAATTATACATTATAAATTTGAATACTCATGTGTTAAAATTCATGTGGTAAGGCCTCCTATTTATATATTTTTGTAAATGTCTAGAATTAAACTGAACCATCCATCTCAGGATTGAGATGTGTGTCTAAGGATTAATCCAATTATGCAATTAAAATTGATAAATAAGATCATCAATATTTGGGATAGAGGAGAAATTAAGAGGCATGGAGAGATTTGATGAGGCATGGGAGACATGAATCTTGATATTTGTAGCATTTATGACCTAGGGATGTCTTCCCAAAAAATGAGGTCACTTGATGATGAAGATATTCAATATTCATTTCCAAAAATAAGTATTCAAAAAGTTTCCATGGAATTCTTAATTAGACTCTAATTTGGTTTAATTAGTTCTTAAGCATGATTAAGTACTTTGTGCACAAATTACTTAAATTGATCATAATGCCTTGTTATTGGTCTAAAATTTGATTGGATTAGAATTGGAAGTCAATGTCAGATGCATTAGATCTATATTATTATTTAAGATTTTGTCAATAGTAAATAACAAATGCATGTGTATTATGCAAGAGATTTGATAGAAAAGAGTAATCCAAAGCACCTAGGTGTAAAATTGTCATTTTGACTTGAAATTATCTTATCAAAGTTAGCTAGCCCATAAATTGCATTGCCCCATTTAATACTACTCTAGATAAAATCAGAACTTGAAAATGTCAATTTCACATCTTTTAATATGCTTTAGTGATTTTAGGCCAAATTGTGTATTTTGGGTAGAAATTGGTCAAAACACTGGTTGGAGGTTATCGGCGGCCATATTTAAGTGTTTACAATTTGCCCTTGTTTGGGAAGTCATTATAAACCATAGGTAAAGCAATGTATTCTCAAATAATGAGATACGGATTGTATGCCAAAAAGAAGATGATGATTAAAGAACAAATCTCCAAATGGTGTTTGAGAAGCATATGATGATGCCCCCTCGAGGGAGTGGCCGTCATATTTGTTGATGGGTGGTTGATCGAAAAGAAATAAGAATCAAGGTGGAATTAATCCATGGTTGAGATTAATCCAAAAAGAAAATACTTGCATGTATTGATGTAAAAGGGATGATGATTTTCCCAAATATAGTTATAATCAAGAATAAAAGTTAAAATAATGATTTACCCATAGGAGGTTATAATCATTAAGATGAACTATATTGGCTAAAACTGATGGTGCCCTAGTTAGGGATGATTAACAATCATAACTCAATGATATAACCTATAATATGAATTAAAGATGAGTGGGTGCCTAGTGATGAAAGAGATGGATAGAGGAATAAAATTGATCATTAGAAATGATTCAGTTGTACCTACTAATGAGGAGATGATCATCTTTATTAGTAATGATATAAATAGAATGGTCAATGGGTTGATTTGATCAAGGATGGGATGGGAGGATTTTCCAAGGTGTCAAGGAGAAACTTCTATAACTCCATTGATTATAGACCTTATTGAAGCTAATTTTTACTATAGCATGTGATGGTAGGATTCATGATAAAACACCATGAAGTGTTGGCTAAAATATGCATAAAAACTAACTCTCGATCTAATAAACACTCAAAAATAATAAACCAATAATAAAAATCATGATGACAATATTAATGGATGAATATGGATAGACTTAAGAATAATGTACTTGAGGAATCACCTAATAAATGAATATAAACCAAGTCAAGGCAATAGTGCTAAAATAAAAAAAACAAGAAACCAAACAAACAAACAAACAACTTGAAATAAATAAACAAACAAAAATCTTGAAAACAAGAGCAAATGAAAGCATCTTAACAATGATCATGCCTTAGTAAGGCAGATCATGGATAAATGATAAGGCTTAGAAAAGATACATGTTTTTGGATTTTTGAAACATTATGAATGATTTTATTATTTTGAGGTATCTTAACTCATTAGAGAATGCTAAGATACCTGCTCATAAAATGGTAAGAGCATTTGGCTTAGGTTGCTCACAAACTGGTGAGAACGTATAGAAAAGGGGACTGAGGTGACCTCAACATGAATTGAGCATGACCCACATAGTCCTAAAATGACCTCAAACCATAGTAATTCCATCGACACAAAAGGCAGGGAAAAATGAATTAGGTCCCCCCAAGTTATCAAATCTGGCAAATGGCTAGTCAAACAAAAATAGTAATGGCAAGGTGATGCAACAATATAAGATAAACAAGTGTTTCCCCTAGTTTATCCATAGCTGATTATAACTAGGATACAATGGAAAAGGTCAATGATACTTATTTTCCCATAGGTAGTTATAATTAGTAGCAAGACTAGTGAGACACTGATTTGCTTATAGGCAGTTATAATTAGGGTGACATAAAAAACTTGATAGGTGAAAGATATATTGCCAAATCAAATATCACACTACTTTAATATACTATCATTTAAACATGGATTTGATTTATTTTTGAAAACTGATTAGAATCCTCTCAAAAAAAGTGTGGGAAGAACCAAAAGAAATAAGATAAAAAATAGGATTAGGTGGGATGACTAAAAATAGGCTTTGGTCTAGATAGGAATAGAATGATAGGATGGTATGGTTTTACTAAGGATAATGATGGTTTTTGATATATTAAATAAAATGGTAAGAGATATTTCCCTAAGTATTGGGGTAAATAGTAGGAATATGTGATAATGACAAGAGGATATGTAATAACGACAATGGCATGGCAATGAATTGGCATGTTACATGTTTTTGGTTTGGGTGTGGTTTTTGATTTTATTATTCCTATTGATGGGGAGATTTTACATGTCCTAATCAACAAATTATACAAATAAAATACTTGATCATGTTAATTGCTAGCCCATACCTCATCTAAATAGATGCTTCATCAAGAACTCGATGCAAATTTAGATGCTGAGAATGCTCTTGTGATCTTTATTGGTCATTGATTCTAATCCCTTCAAATGTCAATACAAGGTATCTTTGTATCCTCTATAAATAAAAGCATGACCATGGATGGTAAATAATGACAAATAATGGATGGTAGGTTTTATTGTGAAATAACATGGTAGATGATAATGGAATGTATAATGGTAGGGAAATAAATGAAGATTAGGACTTTCAGTCACATGTAATGTTGATAATTCTAGATTTGACATTATTTTAGTTGTGGCAAGATTGAAGACTTGTTATCTTGATAGGACAACCATATTTTTCTATTGTTTGATCTTGAGAGTAGCTACCATCTGATTAGGCTATAAATAGGAAGCTATTTTGATTTGATATTTGATTTTGTCTTCATCAAGTAGTGAAGAACTTTTGTGCTCAGCTATTGGTGCCTCAATGAGGTTTTCACCAATAAATTTATATTTATTTTCCTAAAACACCTTCGAGAAGGTTTCACTAATGAACATTGGATTTTGACTTTAATTTTCTTCTAGCACTTTTGAAAAAGTTTCATTAGAAGATGATGAGTGTGAACCTTGCTTCTCCCCTAGTGCCTCTAAAAAAGTTTCACTAGGAGAGTGTTCTTCTACTATATGAATGTGGTCTTGGCCTCCTTGCTCTTTTTCAATTGCTATGCTACCATGGATACAGTTCAATAAAATGTGATTCTGTCGATCCCAATCAACATTTGTGGGAGATAGAATGCCAATAATATGGCTATTTTAGTTGATGGTAATGGCCTATGGAATACTAATGGAATGGGGAGAGGCCGCACAATCCTCATATAAGATACTAAGATAACTTGTGTCGAAGCTAAAGTACTCATCCTAAAAAACCATAGAAAAATCACAAATGTATTCAAATTGATATGCAAGGTATGTGTAACTAATGTTGTAATAACCATGAATATATTCTTCTTGTAAATATGATTATAACTCAAGGGACTCTAAATTTGATGTTATGATTGGTGTTGATTCTAATTTTGATATTAAATCTCATGTCGATTAAAAAATAGTACCCGACTCTGACATTGATTCTTTATTTAATGGGTACTCTGTCTTGTTGAATATTTTATTTGGACAAGTAATAGCCTATGATGGCATAATGGGCTCTACATAAATTAGTTTGTCAAAGTGAGACTCATCTAAGATGGAAAAAAGGTCAAGAGACAACTCCTTAGAGATTGGCTTGTTAATAAGATGCTCTTGAAAAATAGGCACATGGTTTAGATAATGATTTACCTAAAGATAGTTATAATCATTAAGAAGTGACTCAATAAAGACTGGCTCATCAATGTGAGACTCCTTGACAAATAGGATAGGATCAATAGGTGATTTATCATAGGATAACTTATCATAAGTGGTTGTTTCAACAAAAACATCTTGTTTTGATAGGTTTTCTTGGCTTTGGTTTCTAATGAGTTGAAAAATACCAGTTTTGAACACAAGTTGGTCTTTGAATGATTGGATCGGTTGAGGTTTGGTTGAGATTAGTAATGGATGAGGAATGGATTACGATTGGATAATGGTAGGGCCTTGGAAAGCATGATTGATCACATGAGCCAAAGGATGAAGTATTTAAATGGTAGCAATAGGGTGGTGTGGAGCTTGATTGCTCACAAAAGTCAAAGCACTAGGTCTTGGAATGATGAAAGAGTGTTGTGGAGTTTGGTTGCTCACACAAGCCAAAGGACTAGGCCTAGGAATGGTAATGTTATTCCTTGGATATTGTAGAGCTTGATAGATCGTATAACCCAAAGGAGGGTTAGAGGTAGTCGATGATTGGATAAAAAAGGACATTGTGGATCCTAATTTCTTGCATAAGCTAAAACATCCAAATCCTCTTGATAAACCATATCATCCCAGTGTTGAGTTGGCTCATAAGTTGGTTCTTGACTATTTTCCAGGTAATAATTATTGTAAAGAGGGTATGGATTCATATTCCAAACAACATTATCTTTAGTTGGGTCTTCAAATTCCTCCTCACAAGCTTCTTCATGCCAATCAAGGTATTGATTTGGATTTTGTTGATTTTGACTATGTTTTCCATATGGAGTATTGAAGAGAGAATAATAAAAATCCTTAGAAAATCTTTCTCTATAGGGGTTCTTAGTGGATTTTATGTGGCCATTATATCATACGTTGGATTATACCTGACTTCACCATAAGTGTAGCTAGACATATCTGTGTAAATGATGAAAGCTCTAAAACAAAAAGGCTTAGAGTTATAAAAACTTTGAGAAATTATCCAAAAGCATAAATGGTTCAAACTTGGTCTAACTTGGTTGAAGGGGTGGAGCTATATCTCTAACATGGTCTGAAAGTGGAGTTGTATCTCCAAAATATTTTGTGATAAGACTTGGCATAAAAAAGTCTAACATCAAATGTCTAATGTCAAATTTTATACAAATAAAAGGTCAACTGTCTGAATAAAAATTGGCATGTCAAAGGTCTAGGTCAAAGTGTTCCAAATAAGGTCTAAACTAGGAAAGGGAAAAATTGAGTTACTAGGTCTTTTCTCCAAACACGGAGTCAAAAGCTAGGCTCAAACAAAGAGGCATATGCTAAGACTTTTGGAAAAATGACATCAAAAGCTAGACTTGAAACAAAGGCTGATGTGATTTGATTTAAGCTAACAAGTTTAGAAATAAATTTAACATAGACCTGACACATGGAATAAAACATAAACATGATCAATTGGTATAAGGCATAAGGCAAAAGGAATTTTGAAAAAGACTATATTCTCCCAAATAAAGGTACAAATAATGATGAAGATAGGCATTGAACTAACAATAGTTTTCAATTTTGGGTATTCAATTAAATGAAGTTATGCCACCCAAATGAGAAAGATTTGTGTATTAGCCCCATGAATTGAGGCTTAGATATAAATCAATGTTTGGTTCCAAACTTAACAAGGTTAATTGAAAAATAAATTTTAAAAACTAGGTTTTGACCAAAAAAGCTAGACAAGATTGAACAACATGATGACACAATATAAAGGGCTAAATGGTATACATGACATAGTTTGAAACAATGGTTTTTGGTGCAAGATAAACTAGTCTTAAAACAAATTGAGCAGCCTAATGGTGCAAGCATGCTTGAATGATGTGATCTATGTTATGTTTCAAAGACTCAAAAGGCCCAAAATGTTTTGACATGATTTGAGAAACATAACACTACCCTCTGCAACTCAAATGACACACACATAAACAAGTTTAGCAAAAATTTCAGTGCACAAGTGTGACGTAAAATGACCAGCTTAACACCTCTTTAGATAAAAGAGTGACATATAACAATTGATTCTAACATAGATTATAAAAAACTAAACAAGTTTTAATCTCAAAACATACCAAGAAAAAATGACCAAAATACTCTAAGTAAAATCATCCAAATCCTAGCAAAGGTATGGCAATGTGGGGTTGACTAAACTATCAAGTTTTGAATATTTTTATGGGAATCAATTTAAAAATGACTTTCACGTCAAATAATGAAAATAAAAAAAACATATTTTTGGTGACTATAGCATTGGCTAGTTGTAAAAAGGTCTAGTCCTTTTTACAACTACTACATCATGTTGTTCACTCATTATAGTATGATGTCCAAATATAGATACGTCTTGTGTACAACTCAGAAGGAGTAAGTGAAGTCAATGCTAGGAGATGAAACTTTAGGTCAAATCTTCCCTAAGGAACTCATGGGAGGTAATGACATCCCCCTTGTAAGCTAAGATGTAATGAAATGAAAGAAATCATAAAATATAGACTTTAGGGTCGTTTCAAGGTCATCCAATACTTTTACGAGGTTTTTGGGAGTGATTTAAATGATATTTTTATGTCTTAGACTAGGCAATTTGCAATAAGAATGGCACTTTTAATTTTAAAGGTTTTCTAAAAGGGATAAATATAAGAGCATACATGCAATACCTCTCTATTTGACAAACAAAATTAGATCAAACAACTATTGAAGACAAATTATTTTTAGAAAGATGAGTTCATTTTAAAGCACCAAATTTGAAAGATTGGGTGGTGTTCATTTGACCCCTTGGTCTTAATATTGTGAACTTTGAAAGCCTAACTTATGAAAACATTCACTTAAGCACCTAAATGTTTCATTAAGCACTAAAAACAAGATTTCTAATTCATTTTAAAATCATGCCAAAGATGTCTTAATAGTATTTTTAATAAGTTCCAATTTTGTTGGTTACCTATCTACCCTTAAGGCATCACCCCAAAAGCAAATATGTTAGATTAAAAATATTTTAAATAGATTTTCAAAATTTTATGAAAAATATATGAAACTTGAAGCTAAAATAATATCAAATTTTTAAAATTTAGGAGAAAACACATGATTTAAAAAAAAATCATTCAAAATGGAGTCTGTATGATCCCAAACCAAGCATTTTGAAATGGCCTATAAGCTCTCGTATTTTGTGTTTTTAAGAAAAACATAGTGATCGATGTCAGTTCTATACAAAGCAGATATCCAAAAACATTGAGAAAATAGTGAAAAGATTAACTCAGTGAGCAAAATTATACCAAAAAAACAAGTCATGTTCAAATATATGCTCCACAAGCCAATTTTAATCAGTACATAAAATAAATGTCTGGGGCTTCCCTAACACACAAATCCATCAAACTTTGGCTTTGGCTAATTTGCGCAATGACGAAGATGTGTTTTTCCATCTATATGTGGTTCTTGGTGGAGGGTGAATCGTTTGAGTTTGTTGTTTCACTAGTTTATATAGTGTTTTTGGCCATATCCAAATTATTTTCACTGATCATATCATTGACAGATTTTTGGTGTATACCCTGATTTTTTTATTTACATGTTATAGTAGTGGTCTTGCTTCTTACAAGGCAGAGCTAATACAAGACATTTCAGAATACAAATTCAGGACATTGAACTATATTACATTGAGATTTCAAGTAAAAATTTACATTAAATAGATATTTATAATGGATAGGGATATGGAAAATTACAAGTTAAGAAATTTTAACTTTTAAAGCATTTTCAAAAAATGTTATAGCTTTTTTACAATTGAAAATTACACAGCTCTAAAATATTTTAAAAGAAAAATTTAATTTGTCCATATCATATCTTAATTGTTTATATTAAATAGAATAGAATAAATTTATTTATTCTCATTTAGGGATTTATACAAGTAATTGATCTACTATATGCAACAATTTCTTTTATTGTTACATGTTTCAAAATTCTTTCTCAGTAGTGCATCCTTTCCACAATGGATTTGACTTTTAGAATTTTAATGTAATCTCTTCCCTTTTGGACATCAAATATTTTAATGGTTTTGTATTTATTCCCTGGGGTTTTATATTTTTGTGCTTCTACAGTCATTGTGCTCAATCCATATATGATTTATTGAATCCTAACTTCCTTGGTTGTTTAGATAATTATCTTAGTATACAATAATGGCTAGAATCAGAATGAAAAATTTGCACTTGTTGGAGCACAAAATCAAAGGCATTTTGTCCTTCTCTAGCACAATCTTCCTCTACCCTGGCACTACGAACACTGGAGAAATCACATTCGCTATGGATTTGAATGATATCTCAAAGTTATGACTGTAATTTGTAAATTAATGGCATGACAATGTAGGAGAAAAGTTATTAATGGAAGGAAATGTGCAAAAGCCATGGTGTCATGTGGGACATGGTGACACCACCCAAAGGAGGAACTCTTTCTATGTTTTTTCTTTGAAGTGGCCCATCATGATAAGGGTAAAACTTGTTAGGGCAGAGACAAATATAAAAAATAGACAAAAATATGCATGAACCTTGCTAGAGCAATAACATATTTTATTGAATATGCTTTTATTTATTTATTTTTTTAGTTCTCTATGTGTAAACAATGATCATAGATCTACATATATAGAATTAAATCTGAAACTAAACTAATGTTTATTCATGCACTAAACTACTATAACTGAAACTAAACTGCACTAAACTAATGTTCATGCAAACTATTTGCATGATAGAATCTAACCATGCGATGTGGAGAAATTAGAACTATAGTTCTAACACTCCCCCTTAATTTCTACCACTAACTACTTCAACATTTACAATGCTTAAATTTTGTCTAAGATAATTAAAACTCTCATTTGCTAATGCTTTTGTGAATATATTTGCCAATTGTTCTTGAAATCTGTAAAAATCCAAATGAGTTTCTCCCTTGTTCACTAACTCTCTGATAAAATGAAATCTTGTATCAATGTGCTTGCTCCTCTTGTGAAAAACATGATTTTTTGACAATGCAATTGCTGATTTGTTGTCATAAAAGATTGGTGTTGACTCTTATGCTTGCAATAAATCTCTCAATACTCTCCTCATCTAATTTCTTGACGTGCTGCTGATGTGGCTGCTACATACTCTACTTCAGCTAATGAAAGTGTCACTATGGGTTGCTTTTTGGATGCCCATGTGACCACACCTGTTCCAAAATGAAAGGCATGTCTAGAAGTACTCTTCCTATCATCAATGCTACCTACAAAATCACTATCATTATAACCAATCAAACCAAAATCATTAGTTGTGAAATATAAAATTGCATATTTTGTTGTTCCTGCCACATATCTCAATATCCTCTTTCTAACTTGCCAATGTGAGTCTTTTGGTGACTCCATGAATCTAGAGATTAAGCTGACCCCATACATGATATCTGGTCTTGTAGCTGTAAGATACATCAAAGTACTAATTAGTATTTTGAATTTTGTGGAGTCAACATTAGGCCCTTTGTCTTCTTTGCTAATTTTGGTCCCTGTAGCAATTGGTGTAGGTGCTGATTTACAATTCAACATCTTAAACCTCCTTAACACATCCTTTGCATATTTAGTTTGACAAATAAACATTCCCTTCTCTGATTTTATAACTTTAATGCCCAAAAAATACTTCATTAATCCCAAATCTGTCATCTCAAATTCTTTCCTCATTGCTGATTTAAATGTGTCTACAGACAAATTTCTAGTGAAAATCAAATCATCAACATATAAACACACATTCAAAATCTGACCTTCTTTGTTGATTTTTGTGTACAATGTATGCTCACTATTACTTCTACTAAATCCATTGTTTTCCATGTATGAATAAATCCTACTATACCATGCTCTTGGTGCTTGCTTGAGATCATAGAGGGCCTTCTTCAATCTATATAATTTTTCTTCATGTCTATGCACTTCATAACCTGGTGCTTGTTTCACATAAAAAACCATGTAAGAAATCTGATTTGACATCCATTTGATATACTTTTCAATTATTTTTTGCAGCTATTGATAAAACCATTCTATTACTATCAAGTCTAGCAACTGGAGCAAATATTTCATTTTAATCAATTCCATGTTCTTATGCAAAACCTTTTGCTACTAACCTTGCCTTGTGCTTTTCAATCTTACCTTTTGCATTAAATTTGGTCTTATAAACCCATTTGACTCCTATACAATCCTTACCTTCAGGTACATTAATTAGATCCCATGTTTGATTTCTCTCAATAGCATTCATCTCTTCATCCATTACTTTTATCAAATGTTCCTCATTAACTGCTTCTTCATAATACACAGGATCATGAGAGAAAAAGGCAAAATTTGAACACAAATCTATTTTCTCTTCTTCTTTATCATAAATCTCATTCAAGTTTCTCATTTTATTAACTTTAAATTTTGATCTTAAGGTGGCAAGAGATGGATTTGATTCATCACTTACTTGTGAATTGGGAGTAGGATGACATGCATGACCAGATGATTCACCTTGTGCTAAGATTCTAGGTGTTCTTATTGGAGTGCTTTTTATTGCTTGTGGAGAGAATTGATCACCTTGAAAATTTTGTTCTTTAGATTTTTCTTCTTTGGGGAATTGGTGTTCCAATTGTGATGGTTCTATCAATGCTTCCATCCCATGCTTCTTCTTCCTTAAATTCCACATCTCTGCTAATAATCGCTTTATTTGAAATGGGGTTATACAACTTATAAGCCTTTTATTCTTCACTATAGCCAATAAAAATTCATTTCTCATGTCTATCATCAAGTTTTATTCTCAATTTAGAAGTATAAGACAATATGCAATACAACCAAAAATTCTGAAATGATGTACACTATGCTTCTTACCACTCCAAGCTTGTTGTGGAATTCAATCCTTGACACTCTTTGTTGGGCTTCCATTCATAATATATACTACACATGCTACTACTTCTGCACAATATTCATTTGGCAAATGTTTGGCCTTCAACATGCTTCTAGCCATCTCCACGATTGTTCTATTCTTCCTTTCTGCTACACCATTCTACTGTGGTGTGTACCTTGTAGTTAGTTGCATTTTAATGCCATGATATCTACAAAAATATTGAAATTAATTAGACATATATTCACGTCCTCTATCTGATCTAAGTACCTTGATGTAAAGGCCACTCTGCTTTTCAACCATATCCTTGAATTCTTTTTTCCAAAGGCTTCAAACTTTTCCTTGAGAAAATATATCTAAGTCTTTCTGCTAAAATCATCAATGAAGGTTAGAAAATAAGAACTACCTCCAAATGATGGAGTTTTAATTGGTCTACATAAATTGCTATGAACTAGCTCCAATAATACCCTTGCTCTATATGAAGCTCCTACTAGAAAGCTCTCTCTATGGTATTTTGCCAAAATGCAACTCTCACATGAACTTCCTGGCTGATCTATTGGTGGTAATCCCTTCACCATATTTTTCTTTTGTAACAAGCTCAAACGTCCAAAATGTAAATGTTCATACCTTAAATTACATAGCCATGATTGGTCTAAATTCATGGTTTTGAAATGGGCTTCCTCTTCTCCTTGGATGCACTGAATTTGAAGAGGGAACATATGATTCTTGGTCATCTCCACTTTGTCTATCAACTTGTCATTTAGAAATTTGTCTAATATTGTGCAAAAATTATCCATAAAAAATAATCTATAACCTTTCTATACTAACTATTCAAAACCCATAACATTATTCTTTAGTCTAGGTACAAAATAAACATCAGGAATAAATCTTCTTTCACCATTTTTTGCCAAAACTTTTATTACTCCTTTACCCATTACATCCACTTTATTATCATTTCCTAATTTCACTTCAGATTTTATGGAATCATCAAGACTAGCAAACAATTATTTATTCCCTGTCATATGGTTACTGCATCCACTATATAAAAACCAAATATATCTAGCATTTTCTAGAGCCACATGACAAGTGAGGAATAAGCTTCAGGAATTAGAATTAGATTCATTTGTGTAATTAGCATTCTGCTTATCCACATCTCCTTATTTCTTTATGCATTCACTTGCATAATGTCCATATTTTTTGTAGTAATAACACTGAATGTTAGATTTATCAAACCTCTATGAATTTTGTTGGAAGTGATTGTTGCCACGTCCTCTATTGTTATAGTTTTGATTATTGTTTTCACCTTGATCTAGATTGTTCCTTCCATTTCTGCATCTGTCTCTTCCTCTAAAGTTTGACCTTCCTCTTCCTCTTCCTCTGCCAAATGATACTTGAGACTTAAAAGCATTCTAAAAAGAAGTATTGTTATTCCTATTCATTCTAGATTCATGTGTTAACAAAGATCCCATTAATTCATCTACTGATAACTATTCCAAATCCTTGGTTTCCTCAATAGCTACAACTATTGCATAAAATTTGTTGGGTAAACTCCTGAGAATTTTTTCTATGATCTTCTTATCTGTTATTGTTTCTCCATTAGATCTAATTTGGTTCACAATACTCAATACTTGACCCATAAATTGGTCTATAGACTCCAAATCATTCATTTACAAATTTTCAAAATTTCTTCTAAGAGATTGCAATTTAGCTACTTTTACCTTTGTATTACCTTTATAGATAGTCTCCAAAGTTTTCCATGCTGACTTGGATCTCATTGATACTGCAACTATAGGAAAAATGGATTCATCCATTGCCTATTGGATTAGGAATAGAGCTTTTGCATCCTTTTTCTTATTTTCTTTAAGCTCTTCCTTTTGTGCTCGAGTTAATACTTGAAGGGAAACCTCATCCTATGGTTTTGCAAAGCCATTTTATGCCAAATCTCAAACCTCTTGTGAGAAAAACAATGTTCTCATTTTAATTTCCCAAAAATCATAATTCTTACCATTGAAAACAAAATCTGGGGCTAAGAAATGCTATTGTTTATTGCCATGTCTCAAGCTAAACTTTTCAGAAAGGATATAAACTTCTTTAAATTTATAATCAGTGACTAATTTATGACTCTTTGACTTCTTCTACCAATGGCTCTGCTAGCCCTCTGGTGCACCTTTCCCTTTTATTTAGATCACTCCACTTATAAAGCTCATTCTCTCATGATCTGCACTTGCACGATTCTATTGTTGCTGTAGTGTTTCTCATTACTGGAACTTCAACTTGTCTTATTTGTTGGGTGCTTATTATTTTAACAACAGCTGAGATCTCCTTCGGCTCTGATGAGTAAAATGATCTTCAATGCTGACTGCACTCTTATCATGCCTTTCTTCTCTGCCTGGATCTAAAGGCTCTGATACCAATTTGTCAGGGCAGAGATAAATTAAAAAAATATGCATAAACCTTGCTACAGCAATAATATATTTTATTGAATCTACTTTTATATTTTATTTTTTAATTCTCTGTGTATAAACAACAATCACAGATCTACATATATAGAATTAAATCTAGAATGAAACTAATGTTTATTCATGCACTAAACTGTTGTAACTGAAACTAAACTACACTAAACTACTATTCATGTAAACTATTTGCATGATAGAATCTAACCATGCAATGTGGAGAATTTATAACTATAGTTCTAACAAAATTGAGAGCCATTTCCAACTAGCATAAAAAAAAATTAAGATTGTTGTATTTGATTTGGGTTTTATGTTGTTTATTTTTGGGTATTCTAAATGCTATATTCAATTCTTGGTTATTTGCCACCACTGATTTTCCTTCATTCATGCATTGTTGGGAATGAATTATACTGATTGGAATATTATTTCTTGGCATCCAAAGTCTAATAATTTGATCCAAATTTTCAGCTTCGACTACAAGTAAGTGAACCCTATGAATCTCTAGGTAAGTTAACTTCATATCCTTATGCTTCTGAACTTCAACTTATACAAATGCTCTTAGTTGAAATTCTTAAAAGTTATTCATCCATTAAAAATCTAGTAAAAAGACATTTAAATAATTTTAATGCCTCTTCAAAGAGTCGTTGGAAGCATGTGTACAACATTTTCATGGAATTTTAAGAAATTGTGAGTCATGTTAATCAATCTAATATATAGTATCTTGTTGATTAACAAATCCAACATTGTACAGATGTTCAAAATTATCTGTAGGGACTTGACACTTCATACACCTTATTTTATTATATAACATAATATACTAATACAATATTTACACACACAGACACAGACACAGACACAGACAGACACACACACACACACACACACACACACACACACACACACACACACACACACACACACACACACACACACACACACACACACACACACACACATGATGAGATGAGTCGGGTGGTGATGGCAGAACCATATTTAGGGTAATAGTTAGATTTACATGATTTTAACCATTGCAAAGGGGTACACAACTTGGAGGATGGCAGGTTATTTGATTGGATGTTTTCTATTGTCAAGGGTAGATGATGATGACATGACGATAATTTAATTGTGAGAAATATCCATGCCTAATGTATGACTTAAATTAGTGGTTTAATGCCACTGATATGAAGACAAGACATTGAGGTTCAAAAGTTTATATTTTAGCTTATGTTAGTCTATGATGCCAATATATTAAAACCTAGAGAACTTACATTAAGGTTAAGAATATACATAAACACCATACTCATATGCGTTGAATAAAGGGCAAGGCCATATAGATAGTGCAAGTGGTGATAAACATCAAAGTGAGTTGGGTGGTGATGATGAGGGGAAATGAAAGGTATTTTAGGTAATATCTTACACAAGAGGGCCCATATCATACATATGCATTGAATTCAAGGTAGTTGTTGGATTTATGTGACCTATACCTATTATAAAGAGTTTATATTTTATAGGGTGGTGACATCTTTTTTTGACCATTTTATATTTAATTATGGAAGGATTCCACGTCTGATTTGTAGATATAATCAACAATGTAATTTTATTGATGTGGGGTCAATACATTGAGGTTATGGAGTATATCTTGTTCATTTTGTAGAATTTGAAACATAACATTATACTATGAAAATTGAGTATGTACCATGAAATATGTAGTAAAAAATAATATGAAATGGTGAGGTAATCTACCCTGTTAAATAGGTTTTTGGTGATCTTTTGGGTTTATGTATTTAGTTACTCAAAAATATCTTAATGGAAAAAATAAACAATCACAAACCATAGCACAAAGAATGATTGCACTCAATGAGCCCTTTTATTACATTCTATTCAACAAATTCAGTGATATTACCACCATATAAGTTTTATGTCAGGGATGAATTTCAACTTAAATGGATACTTCTCTACCAATATAATTGGAAAATAGATGTCAATTTAAAATTGGATTCATTACATACAAAGTGCTCCTAACCAAAATCACACACTTTGAATTGACACAAGATCAATGACAACTTACAACTATTCAATACGTATAACCTTTGAATGGAAATTAGTATTACTGGATTGATGCAAAATGAAAGTTATAAATATTTTGATGCAAGTAATCTCCAACACCTACTATAGTCTAAAACTTATCACAAATCTCAATTTTAATGGTCTATAGGGAGCTTAGTGTGACAACAATTATTTTCCATGACCAAAACCACTAAGAATTTAATCATCTGACTCTTCATCATTACTAGCTAAGTATATAACTGTGTAATGTTTTATGTCTTCAATAAAATAGGGTATAGAGGTGTGGAGAGGAGGGAGTAAGAAACACATGTAGGACATATAGGTGGGACATTTGGAGGACCAACACACAAGGGAATCTTGTAGGGTGGCATATAAAAGTGTAAGATGCATGCAACATGAAGATAACACACTTTTGCGATGACTCATGTTTACATGGGAGTCATGTTTTAACATGATCTTAGTTTGGGTTTATTTGGACAAAAATATATGAATTAAAATTTAGTTATTATAATATTACATTTGTATATGTTGTTTCTATAATGATATTAGTGTATTAAATAATTTGAAGAAAAAATATTATGAGTATTTTGTAACATAAAAAATTCATTGCATAAAGTGGATTTTATGGTTGACTGAAACTTTTTTATTATTTTGACATGGTGTGTGATAAGGGTTAAAACTAGTAGTTGCCCCAAAGATGCAAGTTATGCCAAAATCAATGTAAATTTTAATTTGGTAAAGTGGGTATTTTAAAGGGAAATAATGTAAATCAACAGTCACTCAAAATTCATGACTACCGACCTCATCTTACATTTTGTTCACAAATCATTAGGAAATAGAAATTGGATATTTTTTGTGAAAGTGATATTGAAAGATTAGGTTGTATAATTATTCATATGGTGTGGCAATGTGTTATGTGGGGAGGAGAGATTTTATTTTACAGTGAACTTGAGAAATGACAAATTGGTTGGGAAGGGCAAGACCATACATAAAATTCAAGTGGTGAAAGATGTCAAGGTGAGTTGGATGGTGATGGTGAGGGGAAATGAAAAATTATTTCAATGAGAGACTCAAAGAAGCTTGGGAAAATACACATAGTAATTTCAATGATAGTTCACATCTGAAAATGCAATCTATAGCTTCCACCAAACTATTTCAATTAACCAATACATGATTGAAATAGGTGTCAGATATAAAATGACTCTATTAAAACATAGAGAATACACCATGTGTTAATTTAGATAATTCTAAAAATAAATTGACAAAAAATTTAATAGTGTTAACTAGATCAAACCTTATTATATGACTCTAAAACTAGTTAGACAAAAAATGGGAAAGGCTTTTTAGATGAAAGATGCATCTTATATAATATAATTGAGTAATCCATAATTTCATATGAAAATAGATATGGATATATATTTAAAATATTTTATTTTTCATTCTCAGTAACACTAACAATAGTTATTATATTTGTAACAATAGTAATTTTTTTTTCTTTATTTGGTGAATGGAAGAAAGGTAAAATTTATGTGAGGAATACAAGCACATCGAATTCTAGGTATTATTTTTGATGAGGGTAAAAATCCACTCCAATTTATACATTCTCTTTCCAATCTCTATGGTAATATGATCCATCGTAGCATAATCATGTACAATCTAAACAAAAAGGAGTTTGAAAGGGTTTTTTCAAACTCTTTGACCTAAAAAAACAATCTGAAACACATGGTCATCATGATAATATATGGTTGAAAAAATACCTCAAGGAGACATATGATTTCATTGAGATGATACTTGTTTCAATCATGTATTGATTAACTTGGAAGATACATATTGCATTCACATATGTGACATGTCCTGAACTTTGCATGTGTGTTTGTTTAGGTTTCTTTAAGTACATCGCTTGAAATACTCTATCTTTACCGCTCACCATGACCACCCACCTCACCTTAAAATATTTTTTTATTTTCATGTTCTATAAGGATTTCCTCTTATTCTCAAAACAAGGTCAACAGTCAAGGGTATTACATGAGAAACATCTATCAATTTACACTCTATTGTGTACTCCTCATTTTTTTTTTACAATTTCCTTACATGTTATATTGATTTTTCCCAGTGAGAATATTTATTTACTTATTGCAATCCAAAAGAGTAAATTTCTTGAGCATTCACCTGAACTATGAGTTTACAGTGACTAGTCTAGAGGAAAAGGTGGATTCAAAAATGACCATATTAGAGGAGGTAATTTAAATGGAAAACATATTAGTCTATGTAGAGAAGGAGAAAATTGGGAGATGAAAAAAGAATGATATGTTCAAAAAGACTTTTGTTTTACACGTGAGTTTGAACTTCAAAATGTGCAACAAAAGATAGAAGGTAGAGGCATAAAATCATCTATGGACATGTAATTATTTTCAATGTAACAAATGATAGTAATTATATCTCATGATGGCTCCATACACCCTTGACAATAGAAAATGACCAATCAATGATGTCAACTCTGTGTATGCTACAAACCCTTATATCATGGGTGAAGGGCATGGAAAGTCTTGAATTATTATTATTATTATTATTATTATTATTATTATTATTATTATTATTATTATTATTAAGACTCATGCACTAATGCAAGGTTCTAATTTACATTTATTTTGACAATTAAAGGAAAAGTCAAGTATCAATTCACATGAATTAATCTAAGATGTAAATGATAATGATAGACAAATTGTGCCTAAAAACAAGGGAGATGGAAAAAGGGTTTGTAAGTCATAGGTCTAATAATATGCCATTAATTGAAAGACATGTGGAATGATTTACATGGGATTTTAGAGTAGCTTGTTTGTAGTGAATCATGTTTTATTTCATATGGATCAGACTATGTAAGTAATTTAAGGTCTGATGTTTTGGGCTTTGGGGAAAATGAGGCCTCACAATAGAATACATTAAATTCATCTTGTCCAGATGTAATTTTATTTTATACCTACATAAAATTAAAAGAATACGTCTCACTCACAATATTTTGATGTGGAAAAAATGTAGGCTTTATTGCATGAAGATGAACCCCAAAATCCAAAGGATTAATGATGTGGTGATGGTGTTCCCTATGAGAGTCTTGAAGAAGATGAATCTACATTGTATTTTTATTAACATCATAATTTCACACTTAATGGTACCAATGCATTTGTATTTCTAAAAATAATACGCATATGACTATTGGAAATGGGAGTCAAACCATCGACGAAGGTAAGATTAATTTTTTTTGCCATATGAATTAGCCAACACATAACCCAACAGAGCAGTGAATATTTTTCAAACATTTTAGGCTTCAGATGGAATATGGCTTCACAATGGAGAACATTAAATTCAATTTCTGTGAATATGACATTGTTTATTACCTATGCAAATTTAAAATATTACATTTCACTCATGAGAGCTGATTTGATTGAAACAAGAATCCACGTTTGATGTGCATCTCAAATCAATGATATAATACTGCTATTGTGGTGATAAGATATTAAGGTACCAGAGTCTATCTTTTTACTTCCATTCATCCATATTGCCAAGATATTACCACCTGAAAACAAAAAATTACATTTCTTCCAACGTTTCTTACACCATTAGGGTAACTACTAGTTAGCAATCTATCAAACAAAAAATCACTTTGATTTATATTATTGTAATGGTGATTAGACAGGGTGGTAAGGGTAAGATATATGGGTTTGTCAGAGGAAACCAAGTGCCCCATAATAACAATGAGGGCATTCAATGGGAGGTTGGACTTTCCTCGAAATTGTACTATTATGAATAAATGAGAGTGGAAAAACATTAATTAAAATAAAATGACTCAAGAAAGTTGTGAAAGGGGTTTCTCGGGCATGGGATCAGGAGTGGAGGAAGATGTTTAAAAAGGGTCCAATCCCTGGAGGGAAGTGAAGGATTCGCTTGTGATGGGAGAATGAATCAAGAGGAAAGTATATGAAATCTTTGATTTTGAACATTGACAAGCATTATTAGTTGGATTCCATTACCAAATGTATTCGTTACCAAGACATTAGGTTAGGACAAATTTGATGACCCATGAAAGCTATAAGCCTCAGTTTTTAATGATGGAGATATTATTTTTAAGTTATTACTTCTAAGAAATAAATATCTAAGAGTGGAAATAATTTTGGAGAGAGGATCTATTTGAAGTGAATTTGGATGATTGCATTGAAATATACAAGATCTGAATGTTACCGATTTGAGGTAGGATTTGTATAAATCCTTGGTATCTACAGAGAAAAGAGTAAAATAATTATAAGCTATGGCATTGTTTAGAATGGTTTAGAGATACAGATAAACATCCATTGCTAAAAAATAACATTGAATCTATGGCATTGTTTAGAATGGTTTAGAGCTATGGTCATTGTTTGTAAGGACTGGGGATATCTTGAGAGTGCAAATCAACTATGCATTGTTTCTTTTTAATGTATAGTCATTTCTTTCCCCTTAGATATATTTGTTAACCCATAGGATCATGTAACATGGTTTGAAAACTTCTTCCCACACATATTTCACTCTGAGATGTATTTTAAATGATGGTTGTAAATTAATTTTAAAATCTCAAGTCCTCCTTGTTGATTCTAATGTTTGACCATAAGAATGTCTCATAACATTTCTATGATTTCCAACTTAATCTTCAAAAACTAAGATAGAAATTTCGCTGGTAGAAAAATGATTAAATTATAGTTTAACTAAACAAATCGATTATCTTTTACAAACATAAAAAATGGTTAAATTATAGTTTAACTAAACAAATCGATTATCTTTTACAAACATCTATATGTTTTCTGAAAGTCTTAATGAATCTATCATTTAAATAAAATTATTTGATTATTTTCATTTTTTAAATTTGGGAAGCTTCATCTTTGATCGTAAACAAGTACTGATTAACATTCAGTGTGTATGCAACATTACAAAGCTACTATCATTTAAATTGTAAATGTGTATTTATCAATCCTTGCCTTGCCAAAGAACTAATGGTTTTACTTTCCAATTAACTTATATTTGCTCAGCCAATCAAACTTTTAAAAATACATATAATTTTAATAATTCCAAAAATTTCCAATTTTTTTTAATTAAAAATAATGAAATATTCTCAAAAGTATTATTTGAGAATATTCCTTGAATTTAATTATATTAACAACAGATTATTTTCTATTATTTTTTAATATTTTTAAAATATTTTTTAATATGGTAACAGTAGTGCGACTGTTTTTCCCGTAAAAAACCAACCAATTTTTTGGTAGACCTTAAATATCGATCCATCTGGTATGCACATCATTGATGCACAACCAGCGCATGGGAAGCAAGCAGCCTACAAAGCGGTAATGGTCAGTGGATGTTAAGCGTGTCCTACACAACACTCACAAGTGCCCTACTAAAACAAAGAGGGAGAAAAAGCTTCATTGATTGTTCAGTGGATTTTGACATATGAATGAAAAATGCGTCGCTAGGCAAGCAGAAGTTTCCCTAACGTTGTAATTTTAAGAGATTCAGATACCTCCAACGAAGAGAGCTCAAAAGAAGAAGAAGAGTAGTTTGATCAACTCCACCAAGTTGAAGAAGAATATGATTCAAAGGAGGATCAACAAGAGTAGGGGAAGAAGAAAAAGACTCCCATTACAGTAAGCCTCAGACAAGTCTGCAAGGTATGCATGCTTTGTATTGAATGAGCAACCTCGTTGCCACTATTAATAAGTTTTTCACCATTGGAAAGAGTTTGAAGTGAGTATAAATTCTGGGAACTATCTATCGCTTCATTACTCATTTCATACGAATTTTTTGTTATAGGCATGAGTCCAACTTAGGTCTTTCTTTCTCATTATTTCAATTTCTGGGAACCATCTCGAATGGAAGACTAGTTAATTACTATCACAACAACTATGAACTACAGTATGCTGATTTCAACAACATTGTGAAACCAAAATCTATTTCAATTGCATTTCACACTTCTCTCGGGTGCTGGGTACTTCTGGGATTTTTCACATTCCATTAAATAATTTTGGTGCTTTCATTGATATTAGAGACTCGTAATGTTTTTGTAAAAGTTTTAACAATTTTCTTAGCTTTTGATCTATTATTTATTCCACTTTTTGGAGATGGCATTATATTATCTGGCCATCTTATGATTTTTCCGTAACGACAGTGATGGCTACGGGTCTCGGGGACTAAATGACTCCCTACCAAGTAACTGTTCACGGCAAAGGGGACTTTATTCCTCCGCACTAAGTCATTGTACTTAAGATTCAAGTCGTTTGTCTGTAAGGTGTAGATTTTCTTACTGCAATAGGTTTGTACCTATGTAGATATTGATATGATCATAGAATGTGTCTTTATAGAAGGCTTCCATACTCAAGTATATGGCTAAGAACCTTAATTGGGGAATACGAAGTTAGCTTACATCAGTATATGCCCAATTGTATTCTATGTACAAGTGTTAATATCATAGATTCAATAGCCTCTACAGACTGTCAAGTGGCTTCTTGACATCTTTATGGGGCTTCTTCATAACTTTATGACTAGTTTTTGGTCCAATCATGCTGTCATAAGGCATTTCAAACGCCACTCTAGCTATATGAGTGTCAATTTTATAGTTAACTATCAATTTCAAAGCTATTAAATTTATGGCCGTTTGAATTTGGATGAAAGACCTTAATGAAATTTATTGATGATACCAAAAGTATACATCCCATTTTAATATAAAAGCATATGGATTTCAAGGAGCATTGTTTATTTAACTGTCAAAATTGTTGTTTGTACATACCGTTCTGTCTGATTTGCAGGATTCATTTTTCTTAAGGAAGCTGTCTTGCTATCTCATAATGTATTCTGACAGAAAAGGCCCATAATTTTATTTTTACATGCAGATGTTGTTGTATGTATATTTTTAGGAACAAAGGTGTCAAACAGATCCCCCTCTAGTAAATTGTGTTCTACTAGAACTACATCAGTACTACACTAAATACCAAGTATAGTAGATTTGACATTGTGTGATAAACCTATGTAGTTGTCTAGAGGTTATTTTGAGCATGGAAACCATTTTTTGAATTTTAATTTATTTGAACCCTTGTCATCATTTGATTGCAATGTAAACACCATTAGTCGAGGTTAAATCCAGCCATTGACACATACCCCACAACTAGTAGTTTTATTTGCATAACTGTATAGATTTTAAAATTTAGTTGATTTGTGATCAAAATTGAACAATTTTTTATTTTTATTTTCAAATTACACTCCACAAAATCATTCACCTTTTAAATATACAAATATATAATTTTTTAAATCTTTGTTATATCTACTTATTCACCTCATCGCTTGCATGCCATGACTTTGATTATTCCCAATACAAATACTTTTGACATGCGACATAATAATATGTCATGTCTAAACATGGTGGCTTACATAGTTCGGAAACATGTAACATAAAGTTACTTTTATTGTATGTAATCATGTGGAAAGCTATTAATTCTAGGACAATATTATTTTCTATACACTTAAGATATTTTAATTGGATTTTATTATATATATATATATATATATATATATATATATATATATATATATATATATATATAAAGCTATTAATTCTAGGACAATATTATTTTCTATACACTTAAGATATTTTAATTGGATATATATATATATATATATATATATATATATATATATATATATATATATATATATCATATTGTTTGTGGTACTAATCAAAATATTAGAAAAAAAAAATTTACATGTATAAAATTGACAAAAAAAAATTTACATGTATAAAATTGACAAAAAAAAAATACTTGTGTAATACCAACACTTTGTATGTGTGGAAGATATATATCAAGAGATATTGCATATATGCTAGATACATATCAACATACATTTTACACGTGTATAACATGCATATCAAAAAAAAAAAAAAAGCTTGTCAATGTCTCATTTCAATTTTGGGTAATCACTCCAAATTGATAATTTCCTATATAACCACGTTCACAATTATATAACAAGACTTATCTGTGTAATACAGATGCAACTGCACAATTAAATCTTGCAAGGACTTCAAGGCAACAATGTTCATTGTCCTTTATGTCATTTATATAGCTCTTATGCCTATTTTTATTATCTTTTACATTTAAATTTTATCTACTTTGTTATTCATCACTTTTCATATTTGCATTTTAGCATATTCAAAATATTAACAACTTTTTTTATTCTTATGTACTTAATATCTATAAGGTACAAACATTAGCTACTACTCTTTTCCGTAGATTATTATATTTCCCCTATTTAATTTTTTAATTTCCTACCTAAAATTCGTTGCTACAATAAACTTACATTATAAATTTACATACAAAGATCTAATTATGCTTATTTGTAGAGGAATGTGAATTGTCAATACTTTGATGTGAGGAATCAATAGTCGACATTTGATCTACAAGTCCGCCAATAGACATGTCATCATATATTTTATATTGCGATAGGTTAAAAGTTTCATTCATCTTTACTACATTGTACAAAAAATGTAATCCTATCACTTACATGAGAGATAAGATTTGGAGTTCAATCCCAACTCCAAGGGACACTACACTAGATAGATAGATATTTATTAACCTTAAAAAATTCATTCTGTACATTGACATCATGAACAAAAAATAAGGTGTATAATTTACTTTGAAACTTTTTTTTAATATTTATAACTACACACTTTTAACTAATTTTCACTCATTATCTCATCTTGCATAGATAAATAATATTTCCCTTATATTTATAATTTATATAAAAATAATGATTAGTTATTTGACTTATACTATATTTTCTTTTTTCTTATAATGTATAACAAAAGTCAATGATTTTTATAAATCAACTATTGACACATGTACCATACTACATGCTTTTATATTTTGCATTTATTTTTCTCATATACAAATTGTGCTATCATCATTTGGATTTTATTAAGTTTTCACATATACATTTAATTTTTATCTTTTGTCACATTCTTTGTTAAAAATTGCTTTCATCTATTTCATATTAACACTTCAATTTCAATAACACAATGATTAAATGAAATCTATTATTTAACATAAAAACAGGATCTAATTACTATGTGACTTTTATTTTTCACTAATAATCTAATATTAAATTAATAATTATAAAAAAAACCCCTAAAACTATATAACTTCAATCTGATTTTAATTATGAATACGCTATAATTTATTAATTTAATTCTTAAGGATAGAAGGACAAATAGAAGAGGATAAGTGAGTTGCTCTTCAGTACAGAAAGAAAATCTGAGTATCGATGGTTTTGTAGAGTTTAACTACACCTAGGATAACACTCACTCCCCAACCAAAGTTATCTCCAATTTCTAGTATATAATTTAATGTGTGTACACTTTCATAATTTATTATTTGTTAAATTTGAATATTTTAACTTTTTGTCTTCATGTAAGGTTGGAATTTTCACATCAAGCTAGTATTGTAAATCTTACTTGCGTGCTTTGATTGTTGTTAGAAAATGCTTGTAGTAAATGGGCTTATGAAATGATCATAATGGATGAATGAGACACATTTTAACCTTCTCGTTACACCACCTTGAATATTTAAAAAATATATATGGGTTGATGGACAATTGTTTCATTAATGTTAGCTACCGATTTAACTGTATTAGTTATTAATATAGAATGTTAAAATTTGTAATGGGTATTGAGTGATAAGCTCTAAATGTATATGAGAGGAACTACATATGTGTGGTTATTGTGAAAGCAATTGACATTTAATGTGTTTGGTTATGCAATTACAAATTACACGTATGTTTGAATACATGGGTTATATGTTGATTTTATATGTTTTAATCTAATAAATCTTCACTTTCCCAAGAGTAATATAAAGACTTAGCTTCTAAGTTAATTAAGAACACTTACAAATTAAAGTAATATAAAGATCTAGTAAATTAAATGTTAATATTATGAGATATTATTAAGGTAAGATGTTGAGACCGTAAATTTTGTATTTATGTAAAGTTTTATAATTTATTTATATTAAAACTTAGGTGAATTTTTGTAAAGATGACACGTACATGTAGTATTTATTAATGGAGGTAGTTACTTAATTTTATAATACATTGGTTGTAAATATATGTAGTATAACATTAGTTTAAATTTTTTATATAAATTGTTTTTAGATTTTTTTGAATTTATATGAATCATAGGCATGAGTTTCTCTTACAAACTTTGCATGGGTCTTAATATGTATTGATATTAGCTTCAACAATTTTTAGTTTAATGTTATCTAAAGAAGTACAATTATGATTACCATCACATGTGAAAGTATTAGAGGATGTTTCTAAGTTTAAAAACATTAGATTATGTGAGGTTGTGACTTGCTATAGTTTAAAATATGTAGCAGGATTTTAATGTTGCAAGTATGAAAATAATAGATAAATATAACCTTGTAAATCCCACATCATATTTTTATATCCATGAGTATGGAAATATGTAAGGGAAATATCTTATGTATTGGAGATTTATAATTTGAAAAAAAAAAAAAACTTAAATCTATCTAGAGTAAATGTAAGACCATCTCATATGCTTAGAATAACTATAAAATGTATATATGTGAAACCTTGGATCTAAAAGTAATAGGAATTAAAAGTTATTCATATTTATGACTGGGAAATATATAAGAGTATCTTGTGAGTAGGAGACATTAAACCTTAGATAATGTATGATTTGAAAACAATATTTATAATGATTTTAACTTTAATATAATGGTATTGAACTATATAGAATCATTATTATGGATCAATTTTAAGTTTGAAATTTTATTACTTTCATGTATACGATGGGATATATGTTTAAAACCTATGTAATAACTATAAAATATTGGGTTGTACTTGAGAATATATTGAAGAGTGAAACCTTAAGGTAGTATTTGGAAATTATGTTAGTTTTAGTTTGATATCATAATTTTATTTGGTTTCCATTTAAAGTGTCATTAACAAACCTATTTATTAAATTTATTAAACCCTATGTAAGGTTTAACCATGTATGATAAAGTTAATGGTTGTAATGTTGCTGAAGGGGAAACTATGAAAATAAAATATATATGGTTAGTGTCGAAGTCCAATCACCATCGTTATAAATATAACATTATTTTTAATAATAAGTGAACAACATCTAACATTGATTTTGCATATGAAAGTGATCATCACAAATATGTAGGTAGCTCAGAGAGTAGACACAGACATAAAAAACTAAACATTAGAATGCCTTCTTAATATTAGAAATTGATAGCCAATTTTAAACTTTCTTTGAAACACATACTTTAACAACTAAAATATTATAACTCTCCACTTAACATGAGTTATAAAGTATTATTCCTTACATATATATAGTATTTTAATTTTTATTTGTGTAATATGTCCAAATGTATAATTGATGTTGGGTAATGCACCTCATTGAATATGTTGTAGGTGATCTTGTGTTCTTCTATCTCAATAACCTAACATGATGATAACTTAGAACTCAAAATATCAATCATAAGGTTGCAAATGAATTATAAAATATAAAAAACTTGACCTATTTATATCATTTAATTTTTGACTACGCATTATATCTAACATAGATTGTAAACTAATTCCTATAAATATTTTGTGCACAATATCTCAAGCACGGTATGTCTAAATCAATCTACGTTAGCTGAATTAGAGAACACAAAATGTGTTCTTCAACATGATAATATTTTTTATACGATTAATGATGATTGATAATATGTTAAAGTATTCTTGATTACTACCATATCACACTAACACGATCCAAAATTCTTTGAAATGGGGGCAAATATTTTGTCAATTTTTGAAACATGCCATTTCCTTTGGAAATTATTCTATGATATTCGAGGAGAACATATATAGATACATAATATCTCTAAACCTTATAGGAAATTGAGTCTCACAGAATCCAAGTTTAAGATACATATATGATAGATAATAAATTTGAATAAAATTATAACAATTTCGTTAAGATTATCTAATTCCATTTATCTTTCGATATGATCAAATATGATAGTCGCATCCCTCACATCGAAAGAGTGCACATATTTTAGGATTATTACAAAATTTCATAACGTCATATTTTGGCATTATTGTTAGGGTATTATTTTTGACATAGTTAATTTGTTTAGGATGGGGCATAATTTAGATAATTTAGATGATCAAAGTTTGTCATATTATACATGATTCATAATATTATATTTAGAAAATACACATGGTTTAAATATTATATCATGTAAATTCAAGATACATATTGGTATATTGATAAATATTATATTTGTAATATTTTCACTCAGATCTATCTTGAAATACAAATTTTTAATTAAAGTATAAATATTGATATAAGATTACACCACGGTGTGAGAATTAGATCAGAGATCATATATCAAATATTGAAGTTGATAATTGTAAATGAAGAATACTACATTACACATCATCTATCAACATGAAATACACCATACTGTGTATAAAAAGTATTTACAATCTTTCAACCACAACTAACACAATCCTACGACCATGAATGTCAAAGTACTATATTAATATTTTCAATAATAAATATCATACAAAGTACAAATGTAAGATAAATTGATCCAAAGAGCATTAGTTTCTTGAAAATCTAGTAGATATGATAATCTTAAGTGTCATCTCCATGTATGTACTATTGTGGGGATGGAGAGCATCATCTGAATGCTTTTTAACGCGAATCATAGACCAAAAATTACATGCACAATCTCCCATCAGGTAATGAACCTCCCTTCATGAATGAGTAAATAATAATGGTGTAGAAATCTAGATAGACAAACTAGTACCCATGTGCTATATTATTTCTAAAACACATAGTGTACGATAAATAAATCCATTCTAACATGATATTGCAAAAACATATAAATCACAAACATGAAATGAAAATGTATAACTAAAATTGATTTGGCCAAAGTTTTTAGTAGTTAATGATCTCTAGGATTAGTCAATTTCAAACACACCACTTGATCAGATTACTTTCATCTAGCATGATGATGCTTAGTAAGCTAGTGAAACCCATTTCACTACTTACATAGAATCAAAAATGCGAGATTGAGTTATTTCATATATAACCACATATTTGCACAGATTATCTCCTAAAAACACACACACACACACACACACACACACACAGACACACACACACACACACACAGATATATATATATATATATATATATATATATATATGTTAAGTGTATAAATAACCATAAATATATACATTTATTCTATAAAATGTATTAATAAATCTAAATAACACATATATAATAGGAATAAAATTCATAGCTTTTACCATCTAGGTACATTATATGTCTAACAAAAAGTCTCTAATTATGATATAAATTTTCCATAATATCATAGTTCACAATTACTCAGATATAAATAATTAGTCATAACAAAGAAAGTCATTGTTATTACAAAACATATAATCTCCTGTTTAACTTGTGCCATACTTTTAAGAGGTTGTATGCATGTTTAACTAAGATTTTACTATTCAAAAGTCTATGACTTAGTTTTGACTCCTCAGTAAAACTATTATAGATACACCTTCTGTGGTATATGTATAAACTATTTATGTAAAGGAGTACAAATATTCTCATAAGGAATACTTAATAATTAAATCATTAATAAGTGGAAAATTATAATAGAACCTTCCTAGTATGTATTAGGTTTCATATTTCATAATATAATATGTTGTTAGAACATTGTTATTATTGTATATCCATACGTTTTAGTTTCATTGTTCATTTGAACTTTATAAAAAAATGCTACACTATAATATATATATATATATATATATATATATATATATATATATATATATATATATATATATATACAGTTATATACTTGTTAAAGTGTTATACATATGGTAGTGATATATTCCTATATTATTTCCAATACAAAAATACGATTTCCATAATAATAAACATATCGAATATTAATAGATTTCAACAATATGAATATAGATCATGACAATAACCAAGAAATAATTTAATATGCTAATCTAGATTTTAATATAATAAAAATAAATTTGATATAGTACTATTATGGTCTATACAGAGCACTACAACTAACTAATTTTATAATTATAGCCATATTATTATAGCAATTTGAATTTATAAAATCAATAGTAATAATATAGTGCTTATTTTGTAATACTAACAATCATTATGTAGCAATGAAATTTAATAATATCAATAGTAAAAAAACAACGCTCCATTTCACTACCATTCATAGATGCAACAAACTAATTTTTAAAAATATTTATTCATAGAATGATTCATTATAATAATATAAAAAACACTCTCCATGCTATAATACATGATGAATACTCTGATTTAGTAATTTAACTCATAAATAACTATGTATTTATATTGCCAATCACTCATTGATACATGTTATAATTACAAATCGCCCCATGTTAATATAATTTGGTATAAAATTAAGTAAATATTAAATAGTCCATGGTAAACTGCATGCAAATTAAACATACAAGGTTGTATATGTATACTATAGAATCTAACCACTAGACTATATTAGATCACTTAGCTTAGTAAGTTGAGTAGAAAATAATTAAGGCTAGGATATGTTATATAGGAGACCTAAAAAATCACTTTTTTTGAATTGTTAAGTTCCTAAATAAATTGAATTACTTATTATATTAAATATTTTGTATATATTCCTAATTCATTTCAACTATTGCTATATTTCTTAAATATTTGTTTATATATGTCGATTCTATCGATAATGGATAGTTATCAATTTATAAATATCTTCTCAGGATAAATTGCTTTTATAACATGGAGTCTAGTTATAAAGGAGCATTAAGTATGTTTTATTTTCTATATGTACATATATTTTTGTAACTTTTATTGATATATGAAAAATTTACCATAGTTTTATAATATTCAACTCCTAAATATTTATCTCTCTTAATTATGCAGATTGGTATTTAAGTTATATTATCGCATATAGAAAAAAGAGAAATATTTGTGCAAACCCTTTACCTAAATTTTTGAGTTTATTGCATAATTTTATAATTCATTAAATAACTAGAATTTAAATACAACACCTACCTAGAAATGTACTCCAATATTCATTTCATATTTTTTTTCTCCCCTTCTATTCCAACTGTGCCTCTTCTTATTTTTCTCTTTTTTCCTTATATCATGGTATGCCTTTTTGCTTCTTATATATATATATATATATATATATATATATATATATATATATATATATATATATATATATATATATATATATGGATGTGGTCTTTTTTTTATACTTTCTCCCCAAGCTTACTACACTACCTTCCTCTTTTGTTTCTTCTTTCTAAGTTTGGCATGTTTTCTTTCCTTACTTTCTTTTATGGAAATATTTTTAATATTTTTTTCTTTCTTTTCTATATTTACTCATTTCCCTATTGTTTATTTTATTCCATTTATTTGGATATATTTTATTTTTGATTTTTACATTTATCTAATTATTTTAATAATAAATAGTTTACCTAATTAGTCAAATCAATTTAATGAAAACACAAAACTAATATTTACATAAAATTAATTACATATCCTTACTATGATAATCTAATCATGCATATTATACTTTTTAAGTGTAAATAGTATAAAATCATACTATGTTAACCATTCAATTATGCATCTAGTCATTTCCTAATAATGTGGTGTGTGCAAGGCTTTATATAGATTCTCTATCTTTTTCCAACATCATTGTCTACATCACCTTATCCAATGATGATCTCCCTCCATCATGCTTTAAGGGATGAATTCTCCTATGTCCACCTCACAACAAGTAGGTAGTTAGACCAAAACATCATGATATTCATATATCATAAAATATAACTCTAATAATAAATCCACATGATCATAATGTAAAAATAAACTAAAAATAACTCATAAAAATATAATCAAATCAATAATAAACTACCCCATATATATATATATATATATATATATATATATATATATATATATATATATATATATATATATATATATATATATATATATATATATATATATATATATATATATCTCAAAGCATAGTTAAAAATAACTAAATCATATATGACACTTAAGTATCCATGAATAATTAAGTAGTTTGCTTGGCAAGAAATCAAGATGTAAAAATATTGGCATATTCCACCATATTTAAAAAAATTATAGGAAATTGACACATATTCATATGCAATTGGGTGCTATGTATGGGCATAGGTTAAAATACCCTTTTTAAGGGATATTTTTTAAAACACATAAACTCAAAAAAAAAAAAAAAAAAAAAAAAAGAAACACTCAAACATCACTAATCCAAACTACATAGATAAGCTCTAATGATAACTACATCCTAAATCAGTTATGACACAATAAATTTCATATTTATACAAATATGATCACCCAAATATCACATAACACTCTCTTATCATATATTTTCTATAAAACTTATTGAAACTTAGTCATAGAAAAATCTGCGTAATACCAAATACCCAAGACATAATTTTTCATTATGTATAAAAGATTACACATATAACAATGGTGGATACAAAAACACAATAATCTCAATACTATCTTATTACAAAATGATATTTATAAACTCTTATAAATAGAATGAATAAACTATGATAAACTTACAACCATTACAACAATAAGTGAGGCATGCTCCAATGAAGTCCATGTTTCACTCCTATATGAAACCAACTTTAGCTAACTAGGGAAGAATCTTTCACCATCAAAGACTTGGAATATTTTAAATATCTCTCCTCTAAGATAGCAGTTGAACCAATGTTCAAGATCAAAAAATAAGGGAGGCAGTTATATTTTCAAAATATATGTTACAAAGGGAGAAGTGTCATATTTATAGAAATACAAAAGAGAAGGAGAAAGAGAGGGAAGAAGATGAGAGAGAAAGATTTTCACAACACTTTGAAGAGGGAATAATCTTCATCAATAGTGCATGTTGTCTCTCACATGTACAAGAGGTCTTCACTCACATGTCTAAGGGATATTCTTTTGATCTTCTCCCATGTTCCTCTATGTTATTACAATCAATTTGTCTCTCACATGTGCAAGAGATCTTGAATCACATGTGCAATGGATATTATTTTGACTTTCCCACGTGCCCTTATGTGATTCTCAATCAATTTATCTATTTCCCATGCTTTTATTATTCTTCCATATGGTCAAGTGGGAAAATTATGCCCCACTTCTCTTTTCTCAAATTTGAACGTTAAAAAATCATTATGTAGGCCAACCTACATTACCAAAGACATTTCATCACTATGCCACCCTCAAAACTACACCAAGTCACCCACATCAAATGATCTCTCCATCTTGTGCCTATCAGCATACTTCTTTTGCTAGTTTTGTGCTTGTGGCATATTCTCCTTGAGAGCTCTCATTATGTCTTAATTCTCTTAAATCCAATTAGGAGATTTGGGATTTTGAGCATCTGCTATCACCATATCAACAAATGAGGAGGCATAATACCCATAATGCACCCTAAATGGTTTCATGCCAATGCTCATATGATGGGTTGTATTGTAGTAATGCTCACCCAAGTACAACCACTTAAACCATGTTTTTTGATGGACTAATACATAACTTTGTAAATATCCCTCTTTCTATTTGTTCAAAATCTTAGTCTGATTGTCATTCTATGGAAGATAGATGGTACTTAGTGTCAACTCTATACCTACCAATTTGAATAGCTCCTACACATATTTACACATGAATCAACTATTTCTAATCATTGACTATGTTCTTAGGTAATCAATGTATTCTATAAACCTCTTCAAAGAATAATGTTTCTACCTAAGGCTAATTTTACTTGATTTATTTTGAAAAGAAATGAGCATACTTGGTTTAATCTGTCAACCACAATATAAATACAATTCTTACCCTAAGCCTTTGGCAAGCTTGTAATAAAATCCATTAAAATTTTCACCCATTTCTAGTTTAGAATGTGCAATTATTGAAGTAAACCTTCAGGGAATGACTACATAAATTTACTCTAATAAAAAACCACAAACTCTTTGATACGATTGAGGACATGATCCTTCAATCCTCTCCATGAAAATCTCCCCCATATATATATGTAAGTGTTGAAGTACCCTTGATATCTTGCCAATGGGGGATCATGTACGACACTCAAGATATTCTTCTTCATTTGTGACTCAGGCACAAGATATTCCCTACCATTTTATAATATCACATCATCCACAACATTATAGCTATCATCCTGTATCAATCCATCCATGATCTCACAAGTAAAATGGTTCTTGGAATACTCAACAAAGATAGGAGCCTTCCAATCTACTAAAATCTCTTAGATAGAGCAAAGGGAAGGCTAGCTGGATAATGCATCAACTAATACATTATTCTTCCCCTTTAGATACTCTGTATCAAAATCATAAGCTTGTATCTTTATTATCTACTTCCATTGATGATCATCGAGGTCTTTTTTCTCAATTAAATACCTCAAACTATTGTGATCTATTTGGACCACAAACTTGTTACCCACCAAGTACTATCTGAATTTGACGAAGGCATGTAAAATTACTAGCATCTCCTTGTCATAAGTAGAGTACCGATACTCTACCATACTCAGATTTTGACTATCATAGGCATTGGGATTTCCATTCTACATCAATACTGCATTGATACCCATACCCAAAACATCGTATTCAAGAATGAATGGCTATGAAAATTTTGGTAATGCTAACACTGGGCATGTGTTCATCACCTTCTTAAGGTGATAAAATACCTTTTGTGAGGATTTTGATAAAGAAAATGCCCCTTAATCAAATATGTCAATGGTAATTTAAATTGAGATTACCCCTTCATAAACCTCCTATAATAAAAAATTCCTAGGAAGCCTCTCAAATGAGTCAAGGTCCTTGATGGTGGCTAATTAATGATCATTAAAATCTTAGCTTGATCCTATTTGACTTCTAATACTCCAATCACAAATCCCAAATAGAGGACCTCTCTCATCCCAAATTCACACTTGGAAGCCTTTTCATAAAGTGATTGCAATCCCATAAAAGTCAAGACCTCATCATGTTATCTAAGGTGTTCTTCTCATGTTCTACTATATATCAAGATGTCACCAAAGAACACTAGAACAAATTTCTTAATGTGGTGGTTGAACACATGGTTGATACAAGAATAAAATATATCTAGGGCATTAGTCAACCCAAAAAATATAACCAAGAGATCATATTTTCCATAATGGCACCTAAAATCTATCTTGTATACATCTTACTCCTGCACTCCAATTTGATGGTATCCTGAGTACAGGACAATCTTGGAGAAGAACTCTAATCTATGTAGCTCATCAATCAACTCATCGATCCTTGAAATGGGATAATGGTTCTTGATCAAATTTTTATTGAGATCATGGCAATCAATACACATCCTCAAATTCCCATCTTTATTCTTCATCATCACCATAAAAGAAGCAAATGGACTAAAACTAAGCTGGATATGTCCCATGTCGAGTAGCTCTTTGATAGCCTTATCAATATCTTCCTTAAAATGGTGAGGATGATAATAAATATAAGTGATAACTATTCTCCCCCCTTCCTCCAACACTATCACATGTTGAAACCCTTAGTTAGGAGATCTCCCTAGATTCATCTCACCAAAAACTCTATTATGCTTATCCACCAAGGACTGTATGTCGATGTGGTAATCCTACTTCCCGCCACCTACATTTTTAATTGAAATTAACTAATGAATTTCCCAAATTATATCATTATGCATGAATGTCCTCTCCATACTTTTTTCCATAACCACCCTCAGAGCTTCATTAGATATTCCACTCAATAACATATGCTTCTTATTCACTTTGAACTTCAGCTCCATAGTTTGGAAATTTTGAGTGAACTCACCAAACAAATTTATCCCTTGAACACCTAACATAATGTTTTTATTCTAAATACAAATCACATAGAAATCATGGTCACTATATGGATGCATAATGTAATACTAAGCTACGAGACACACTTGGTGAATGTCAAAGTGAGGCCATCAACTATAACCACATTGAAGCCATGAAAGTCTTTAACTTGTATTCCCCACAACATGACTAATGCCTTATCAATGAAGTTATGGGTTTTCCCACTATCAATCAATACTAACATCAGCTACCCTTGAAGCACATAATGAACACTAAATGCATTATTAATGGTAGTACCAGATAGTGTATCAATGGAACCTCTTAGAATGGGTGCTTATGTCTGTATAGTCTCTAACTCCTCATGCTCATCATGTTCACTATGGTCATCTGACACATCGCTATCTAAAGTCTCACTATCCTCTTCTATGGGCACCTCAATGTAGTGTATTTTTTGCTTTCCATTAGACCGGTGTCTTAGTTCACATGGGTTATTACATGTAAAACATAAATTGTTCCTCCATAATTCATCTTTAGCCATATTTGGGATGTAAGTCTCTTTTTTGACAATTTAGGTCCCTTATCTTTCTTCTATAGAAAAGGTTTATTAGGAAACTTTGACTTGGGATTACAAAACTCCAATTCCTATGCTCTTCTAATATCCTCCTATAGGGAGGGTGTACTAAATGCCTTCACCCAACCTCGTAATAGCTCCATCAATCAATCAATAAATAAGGAAGTTAATCTTCTTTTATAAACATATGTAACCATGAGTGACAACCTCTAAAATTTTAAAATGTAGGAATTAAGCATGGCAAATTGCCTCAAATATATCATCTCTCTAAAGAATAATTCAAGATCCTTCCTATCAGACTTGTGTACCAACCTCTATGTGAACTCTCCATATATATCAATGAGCTTGTGTCTTTGGGTTATCATCCCAAAGTGTTACCAATAATGCACCTCACCTTCCAAGTGCAGAGAAGTAAATTGGATGGCATCCATCTAGAACATGGGGTACAAACAAAAAATATTATCCAAGTTCTATATCCATGCATGACTAGTGCATTTTACTGAACCATAAAAAGGTGAAAGAATCACCTTACCCATATTCCACAACAACTCTTAGTTGTGCCCTTTATCTACTCTAAGATAATTTATTAATATTAAATCAAAAAAATCATTTAATGATAAGGCTACTTTTGATTCCTCATCCCAAGATTAGCACTTATGGATATAATCACCAACATTTAATTCTATATCTTACTGCCTATCACCTTATGGCCTTTGTTCATCTAGCAAAATAGGCATAAATGGTGTGACTGTGGATGCCTAATTATCTGTAGTGTGATTAGTTGCTTGGATATGGTTTCCCAAATTACTTGTCTCACTATTGGATCCACCATTATGATTGGCATTGTTGTTGATCATAAACTACTATAAAAGTTTACGCACCTCTTGTAGGTCTCTAACCATATTATTTATGGCATCTTTAAGGTAGCATTCATCATAGTTTCAATCTCCCATGTTATTTTATACCCTCTTAACCTCAATATAAGGGTCAACGTATCTTAGGGGATCACCAAATTTGCTTCAAAAATTATATCTAAAATTGTGTTCTCCAAGCTATATGAGTAAGACAAAACTTGTCTACATGTGATCTATAAAATATCAATTTCCCAACAGGCTACCAAGATCACCAGCTCTTATGCCACTAAAATATCTTTATTAGGGGATATTTTATAAAACACATAAACTCAAAAAATAAAAACACTCAAAATTCACTAATCCAAACTACACAAATAAACTCTGATTGTATCTACGTCTTCAATCACCTATGACACAATAAATTTTAGATTTATAGAACTATGATCACACACAATCATATAACACTCTCTTATCTTATTGTTGCTATAAAAATTATTGAAACATACTCATACAAAAATACACATAATACGAAATATCTAAGACATACTTTTTCATTATGTAGAAAATATTACACATATAACAATGTTGGATATAAACACCTACTACTCTCAATACTATATTATTAAAATAATTTTTTTATAAATTCTTACAAATAGAGAGAATAAAATTTGACAAACTTACAACTATTACAACAAGTGAGGCATGGTCCATTGAATTCCATGTTTGGCTCTTGTATGAAAGTAACATTAGCTAGCTAGGGAAGAATATTTAACCATCGAAGACTATCACTCTTGCGAAGATCTCTCCTCCAAGATAGAAGTTAAACCAATTTTCAAGATAAAAAAAGGGGGGGGGGTTGTGTTTGTAAAAGATATGCTAGAAAAGGATAAGTACCATACTTATAGAAATAAAAAAGAGAAGGAGAAAGAGAGGGAAGAAGATGAGAGAGAAATATTTGCACCACACTTTGAAGAGGTAACACTATTAATGAATAGTACATGTTATCTCTCACATGTGCAAGATGTATTTACACACATGTGAAAGGGAACTTATTTTTATCTTCTCCCATGTGCACCCATGTGATTAAAATCAATTTGTATCTCACATGCTTAAGAGGTCTTCAATGACATGTGTAAGGGATCTTACTTTGACTTTCCCATGTGTTCCCATATGATTCTCAGTCAATTTGTCTCCTTCACATGCTTTTACTATTCCTCCATGTGGCCAAGTGGAAAAATTGCACCCATTTCTCACTAGTCTAATTTCAACATTAAAAAATCATTATCTGGGCTAAGACACTCCATCACTATGCCACCTCAAAAATATTCTATGTCATCATGCATAGTCAATCATGAATAGTGATATGTGAATAGTGCCCATGAATAGTATTTAGTGAATAGTGATTCTCCCAGTACTATTCCCTTACAAAACCTGACATAGCCCACGGTAATAAAATAGGCTATCAATAGTTTGCCAAAATATCCATCATGAAGTAAGGGACATTACATATGTGAAATAGCTTACAATAATAACATTATATGTTTTTCACATCCATATACATTTGAGGTACAGATTCTCAAATTTAACATATAGATAGAGGACATCTTATATCATTCGTAAATATTCATGAGACATGATATTGGTTCATGCACATTTACACACTTATAAATTTAGGGGGCATGATTTTGATTAATACAAATATAAAAATTTTGAAAAAAATTGTGGCATGATGCTAGGTCATGCTCACACCTAAAATATTATAGTTTATAGTTAAATGACAAATGGATGACATTCAACATCACACTTACTATATTTTTGGTCATGATGGGGGTATGTATATGGTCCATTATATTTTGATCATGCATTCTATTCTACATTCAGTGAAATTGAATATCTGGTTGTTCATTCCTTTATGATATTGCTTTTGTTGTTTTTACATGGGTTTAAATTGATTGAACTAGATTAAAACATTACATTTTAATATATAATCAATATTTAGTGGTTTAATCATTTTTAGTGATGTGCTAAGGTTTAATGACACTTAACTCACCACTCCTTAATCTAACATAGATATTTTATTTCATATTGGAAGTTTTATTCAAATGAATTATATTACATTTTTTTCCTTTTCCCTAGACAATAAATGAACAAAAACTCCAAGTTTATTCTTCTCCTTGATCACTGCGTCAAAGTTTGATACTCAACAACTCCACTCTTTGAAAAAGAGCATATTCTGTAAACATCACCATCAATAAGTGTATAGGTTTTTTTATTCTTTAAATATTATTATTTCTTACAATTATAGTTTATTTTCTTTTTATAAGAGCATACATACATATAATATGATAGATACTATTTTATAGGAATAATGGAGAAACATTAGAAAAACAATATGTCTAGATCACCCATGTATGTTTGAATTTTATTTTCCCCTTTATCCAGCATTTATAGTTTTGATAAAATTTCTACATTAAAGGGGTGAGGGAGGGGGTGGGGATATGTAGAAAACTAAATTTTGTAAAATCCTTATTTCATGATATCTTTGTCAACTTTTCATGTATATATCTAAAGCTACTAATGAAGCATTTAGTGGCACATTTTATCTTGGTATTTTAGTTTGACTTTATTACTTCCATTTAGATATGTGACCTCATTTTTATTAATTGGTTCAATTTATGATGATATCAAGGATAATTAAGCCCAAACTTACATTCTAGAGTCACAAATAGGTTTAATGAGCTCAAATTGGCCCTAATTGCCTTCTTGATTGGGCCCTTTACCATAAAACCTAAATCTTATATGCTATACCCTAAGCCCTAAACCCTAAACCTTAATCCCTAAATCATAAACCCTAAAACCTAAATCAATTGATTTATCCCTAATTAACATCATTTAGAGTAACAAGTACTTTCATAGGGCTCAATTTATCCCAAACCACATCACTTACTACCCCAATTGACTAATTAGCTCAACCTATGATGACATTAGGGCTAATTGTGTCCAAAATCATATTTTATAGTCACAAGTAGGTTCAATGAGCTTAAATTTTCCCCAATTTCCTTCATGATTGGACCCTATACCCCATACCTTAAACCATATACCTCAAACCCTAAGCCCTAAGCCCTAAATTTTTAACTCTTTAAATTCTAAACTAATTATTTTATCCCCAATTAACATAATTTAGACTAATAATTAGGTTTACAAGGTTATATTTGTCCTAAATCACATCACTAAATTCCCCAATTGATTAATTCTTAAATTTATTAGAATATAGCTAAAATATCCACAATTTACAGAATAAAAGAAGTGATGGATGTAATTTTTTGGTAGTATTATTATTATAAATTTATCACATAACTAGAAATCATGTTGTGTATGCATTTGTCCATTAGGTAGTTTGTGTATGCAATATCGGCTCATTAATGCATTTATCCTAGAGTGTGTACCTTAAGGGGTGCAGAGGGAATGGGGTGGGATCTACTTGTGGCACTTTGTGAGAGATGTTCTCATACTATTATATCATACCTAAATCCCTTCATGTAACCTTTCTACCTCATATGATGTCTCCCTTAAATCTTGAAACCCTGAAATATGGCTACGTCTGAAACCCTAAAACCTTGGAATCTAACTAAGTCTAAAATATGATTGGATTCTCCAAAACCCAGAATTTGCATTATAGCTTTTAGAGGTCCAAAACCACTCTCAAACATCCTAAATTTCTATAAATAAAATATAAATTAATGTATAAGCAATTAAATTTCCATATCTAAATGTAAATTTATATACCATTAATGCTAATATAAAATTAAACTATTTCATGTGTGCTATTTTATTATAACAATATTGCGTATGGGGTTTTAAGACTAAAACTATGTATGCAATTTTAAAGACTAGTAGTAGAATATATCATGTACTTTGTAATTTTGTGTATGTATTACATACCACATATGCAGTTATTATATTTGAATTTTGAAACACAATCATTAAGGTTTAAGAATGGCTTAGATTCTTGAGCCTCTGACATGGAATTGCAACACACATATCCAAATGCATGTTTTCAATAAAAAAAATCAACTTCATCCATGCTAGATACCATCCATTTTATCAAAAATTTCTTTGAAAATAACATTGAAACATCAATTACATCTTCTCTTTCTCTATATATGATTTTTTTTTAAATATTTTTATTTCTTTAAGGTTTTTATTTACATTTATTTACTAAGTATGTCTTTTATAGTGATATATACCATGATTATTCATGTTCATAATTTTATATGTATCTTTTGATTTGTTAATCTGAACAAAAAAAAAGGATATGGTTGTGAACTAGACCTAATTCTATGCACATTAAAAAAATCTATTTTTTTTATATTTTTTGAGGTATTTATGGGATTGGATGGTTGGCTATACTTTTTTTAATCATATTTTAGAGGTATACTGACTTGTGAAATTAGTAAAAAAATATTCATTCATTAATTTAAAAAAAAAATATAGGTTGAAAACTAGATTATTGTACCTACATTTCTACCAAGATATTTAAACCAAAAGAAAATGATTCTCAAAAAGTAGTGGGTCTCATGGACAACTATCTAGTATGATTTTTTATAAAAAATAGTACTACCTCTTTGAAATTATGATGTTTGACCTACTTATACTTAACCATTTCAAAAAAAAAAATAGTAGTATAGAAACTAGACTCAAAATGATATAATTCATCTTCCTATGACATCTTAAAAATCTAAGTCTATATATCTCAAATAATTGATACCAGTCAAGGTTTCTTATTTTTCAAGAAAAACATGTCCACTTAAGACTGCTTTTTAACCCCCCAATCCCCTACTCTTTACCCTTGTACAATGTGCTAATGTCCATCTTATGAGGACTTATAAAAAATGATCATAGATAGTTGTACTCTATTGGAGATATTTTGAAGGTGATTTAGAGAACATTATAATCATTTGACATTAAAATTTATGTACATTAGTAATGGGAATCAAAGGGTTGATCCCACATATAGACAGATGGCTTAGAAGAATAATAAATAAGAGTCATTTATTTTTATGCAAGTCATGTGGATTAGGATGTGCTAATAATTACAATTTTAAGTTACCTATAACCATATTTATATGTCTACATGCTCCCACCTTTATTCTATTAGTAAAATTTCTTGAGTACATGAGAAGGAATTGAAACTGAATGTGTACAACACACTTTGTGTTTAAGTGGATACTTCAACCATGAAAGGCACCCAAATTTAGTAAAATTTTATATAGTTCATGTATTAGTAATTTTTTCTCATTTTAAATTTTCAAAATATTTAACTTTGAAAATTATTATTTTTAAATAGAGCAAAGGACCACACATATATGTAGGTGAAATTGAATTGCCCTGAACCTGTAATTAATGGCAGAGAACTATACCGCCTTGTTTAATCATGTGGATAAATTGAACTAGTGATGAATTTAGACTGATCAAGTCCCAATTTGAATTATTGGTCAATCTTTTGAGTAGGAAATATGTATTACTCCAACTCTCATGAATAGTGAATAGTACCCAATGTACTAATAAAAAAATGTGAAACTAAAATGGGTTTATTATAAGTGATGCAAAGGTTTTCAAATGTCACAAGACTTGAATTATATCACATGTAAAAAATACAAAACCACATATAATGGGATTGATATAATTAATACCAATGTCATTGAGTGTCACTAAACTCAAACATACATTATCTACACAGATCAAGATTATATTTTTCATGATCGAAATAAAATTAAGAATATTCATGCCCCTAGCATGACCTCATTTATCATATAATTGAATTTAAATGAATGTTTTGAATTTGAATTTGAATATTTCACTTTTTCCTTTCAAAATTTGAATATTTAAATTTTAAAATTTTGCATCTTTGAACAATCTTGAGCATGAATGAGTATCATTCCCTCGCTAAATATTTACCTATGATATATAATTATATGCATCTATATTATTAATTTTAATTGTATTTTAAAATTTAAAATTTTGATATTGTATCTATTTTACATATGCATTCAAGTTTTATTGATTCTCCACTTTGTTTCTTTGAAAAGTGAGCACACGTGCATGTCATATGACCCTAAAATATGTATGAATATGTTAACACATGTTATATTTTATATTTATGATTTAATATGAAACTTTGATAACATGTATTATATTTTTGAATATGATATTGAATTAATTTGATTCTTTGAAAAACCTATATTTTGTATTTTTGAAATAAGCATTATTTATATTTGAACCTCTATTTTTTCCAAAATCTGTTAATGGAAGTTTAGATCTCTAAGAAAAGACCATTGATGCTATCATTCTGAGATGAGGGATGTATCATGTAAGTCACTCATCTCAAAAAAGGATTTAACAATATCATGTGATAAATTTATGATTTGATGGTAGTATGTCGTCATGTTGAAAAGCATGTTATCTTATAAATTTAATTACCAGTTGAAATATTTATATAACATACTAACTATATTGAATAAAAGTTGTGTGTGTGTATAAATGAGGTATGTATTAGGGGTACCATATGTAAAAGTGCATTACATGTATCATGGAATCAATAATTAATGTTATCAAGAACAAAAACATAATACACAATAATATCATACAATGTCACACAATGGCATACAATAAGGCCAAGGTGTTCATCCAAGTGATATGTTTAAATTTCACACAAGTAAAGATTTTGTGCACACATAGGGTCAATATACATAATAAACATACATGTTTAAATGTTTCAGAAGAAAAATATCACACTCATTGGGCCAATGGTCATAATAAATAGACATGTTCATGTGTGTCACAAGAAATTCACAAATGTCATAGAGATATTTAACAAATTTTACACACAAGGACCAAAGGCTACACACAATAAGAAATCCATATCTATTTTATCATTTAAGAAATTAAATAGAATCAAATGAGTATAGAACAACTGAAAACTATACTATTCCATTCATGTTTATCAATTTTATATTATATAAAAGTAACATATACATGTATCACAATATAAAATATGATTTATTAGTAAGATACATGTATGATATGTAACTCAACATTATATTTGAGGTCATATATAGATATAACATGAGTTAGTGTAAGCCATATAAGAATATGCTTCCATCATATGAATGGTCACTAGGTAAAAGGGAGTCAAACATATAATAATTCACTTGTAATTTATGTCATGCATCACACTCAAATACCTCATCAAATGCATCAGTGTATATAAAATAGTATAGTATGTAAAAAAAATTGGATAATAACATATGAAAAGAAGTAAACAAGCATATCATGTCATGCTTACGACCTGAATTTTTATTTTTTGAAATTTTTTTGTATTTTTTCCATATTTGATGTTTTCACTTTTATGATGTTTTGAAAAATAAATAAAAATAGACTAGTCTATGATCTCATCAGTTGGAGTATCATAGTGTGTGCTTAGATAATTGAGTTGAAGGATGACTTTCCATGGATGAAATATTATACATGTAGATGTATCTAAATTTGAAAATGCATCATGTGTCATAACATAATTATTCTGATCACTTATCATATAATATATTTCAACATGTGTAACTTGAATGGTGAAGGATTTTGTGAAGTCTATTTTATAATTTCCTTTATTCACTATGGAACATGCTAAATTATTATAAGAGTTTCCATAGGACACACTATATGAAATTTAAAATTCTTTGAACCTTATAGAATTCTTTGATATAAAACTTAATCCTTATAAAGGTAGACCTTATTACCCTAAATTAATTATATATAAATATTTTGTATACGTGAAAAAACTGAATCCTCATTACTTTTTTGAATAATGTATTAATTATATTTATACTGGGGTTTGGAGTAGGTGCCATAATTAGCTTTTTATGGTGCTCTCAAATAGGTGACATATTCAACTATGGTTATGGTGGGGGAGGAAGAGGAGTCATAATTGAATTGATTTTAGAGGGTACTCATACTTGAGGAATAAATGTATTATATATGGTACTTCAAGAGTCTTCTATATAAAAAGCACCTTAAAAACATATTGAAAACCCATGTGCTTTGTAATAATAGAAATGTAGTATACATTATTTCTAAGAAAACTTGGGGAGAGAAAACTATATGTCCCAAAGTATCCTTTGTATGTTTATGAAATTCTTAGAATACTCTTGATGTAGCTTTTAAAACTTCCTTTATGTATCCAAGATTGTAAGGAAGTGTCAATGTACATGAATTTTCTCTTGATCTATTATCAATCATGACACTATGTATAGGTTGTTTGTTGATTTAACATGTAATAAAGAGTGCATGTTTATCTAAAACATAATTAATGATTCTATTATCATCAAATATGATTCTTTTATGTTGTGTTAATTCACTAATAATTACATATATGTGATTCCCATAGGTCTAAGTAGGAGGATGTGCATTGTTAGCATGATGTAATTTTTAATTGTTTTTATTTTATGTTCAACCATGCCTTGGGAAAGGATTGATGAAGAGATACATATTTTCATTGTCATTATGTTCTAGAATGACTTGTTTTATGTGTGTGGTTTCATTAAGATTATTATCATAGATGAGGTATGTAATTTTTTACCTTAACCTGTAACCCTTATTTGTATAATGCCCAATACATCTATTGTAGTGGTAACATTTTATATTGTAAAATCCCCTCAGTTGAGGCTTGTTCAAATCAAGCTCAAATAGAAGAGGTAGAGATATGATAATATAATCAATAATATTTTTTAACAAGTTATAAGGAGGTTTTGGTAACCTTTTAAATTATGTCTTTGGTAGAACTGTTAATTGAAGCTTATTTGATGATTCTAATATTGCATTAACTATTAATTTTATTCCATTCATGATTTGTTTATATTTTATCTTTTAAATTAGATTTATTCAAAGATTGATATTTGATGAGGATGGAGCTCCTCATGCATACTTTATCATGTTAAATGTTATGATCTTGACTTCTCTTTGTTTGATTGTATGGCATTTCTCCTCTAAATATTTGAATTTACCACACATGACTGATTTTAGGAGTGGCGATGACAATATTTGAGATAATATATCTTGTAATTCATTGTCTACCATAGATTTTTTAATCTTTTCTAACATGTTTAATAATATGAAACATATTTGATGATTTTCTCTTTTGGTTCTTGCTTGAGTTTAGAAAACTATGCATAAGATAATTTTTCACCAATATTGATTGAGAAGTGTGTTAAAAATTAATCTACTAATGGGCTAAATACTTTAATTGATTGAAGTGGGAGATCATAGAACCATCAAAGAGCATAGTATTTTAGACTTCCTATAAATAGCTTGGTGAGTAGTTTTTTATTAACAACATAGTCCAATCATGCATCATGAAATGAATGAAGATGTTGTTTAGGATCATCTTTACCCTCATAAACTAATAGGTTGGGTGATATAAATAATTTTGGTAATGGCCAGGAGGATATTTAATATAATTAAGGATTATGAATTAGAGTATGAGAGTCTATTTAGTGAATAAAATTTGGATACATCTTGCTCTAACTGTAATATTTTAGCATCTAAGGCTAGAATAATTTCCTCAATAGAGGATACATTAGGTAAATTTGGAAGTGAAACTTGTGTGGGGATCAAGAGAGGTGTATATGTTTCCATTTTAAAATTGGCATGTTAATCTATCATAAACTATGTGATTCCCTCATACCTAAATATTTTGGTAGATATGTAACTATAGGGGTTAATACAGGAATAGAAGCAATGGTATATATTGGAGTATCTAAGGTAGAAGTGGGATTGGATACTAAATTATTTTGTTCATCTCTTAAAATGTATATGAATGCATAAATATTATGTGGGTTAGGATTAAGATATCTAGTGAAGTATTTGTCATTAATTTCATGTTACATATTTACATTAGATTTATAAGTGTCAATATTCATGATAAGTCCATCAATAGGGTATGAGATATGTCATATCACATTTTGAGTGTATAGTTGTTATTATTATAAAGTCACGATATACTTTAAAAAGATGCATCTTAACAATACTTTTGAGTTAGGTAAGGCTTGAGATTGCACATTAATTATTTTATCCTTTTTAGCATGCATTTTAAATTTATCACCCTAAAATAAAGCATTGGAATTAAATAAGAAACCAAAAGGATCATTACAAATTCCACATTGATAATCCATTTTTAATTTTTTGAATGAGGATAATGTAAATATGACAAGCACCAAAACTATTGCTAGAAAACAATTGAGCATGCTAAGAAATAGACAATGGAAGAAGGTGTGATTAGACATGGGTTTATTTTCTTTGTAGGAGCTTAGATATATTGATCATAGTATTAAATAGTGAACCCAATCATAAAGGCACTAACTACAAAGGATTAAAATGTTCCCATAGTCTCATGATCCCTTCTTTAGGGTATATTTAGATTAAATATTTTAAGATAATTTATTACTACTCTACTATAAAAATACATGATTGAAGGATTCATATGGATGCAAACAAAACCCTATGCATTTATAACATACCATGAGGTATGTGGAAACTAAAATATATGAATAGAATTATTTTATGGCTTGAGTATTGTGGTAGTTCCCCTCACACCATGACTTAGATAAACCTAAAGTATGTTTTTCATAGAAAAATATCCCCTATGATTTTTGAAATTCCCAAAAAAATATTTCTAAAAAAAAAAATTAAGAATACATATTAAAAAAACAAAGTCTCGATAATGATAGTTTAGGTTCACCAATATTTTTTATAAAAAATAATTTTTTAATGTGTTCTAATATTTTTAAAATTAAAAATATCATAATGTTAAAAATGTATAATATTTAGTTGTTCTAATTTTGTCAAATTTGTTAATATGGAAAGTTTTTACTTCTAGAATATACTAAGAAGATATATACTTATCTTGCACATCAATTTTTTTTACTATTATGACTATCTAAATATATAAATTAGAAGAAGAGGTAAATTTATAGGGTCACAATCATGCACAAAATCAGACATAGGATCTAGTTAGGTACACTATAAGTAGACAGAGGTGTAATGTACGCTAGTCCATTAAATACGGACTTGTCCCAATTAAATATGATAGGGTGTTGATAGTAAAATAAATATAAAAAAGAGTAATCATAAGATATTTCTATACAAAACCATTGTAAGTAGTAGTGTAGTACACACGAGTCCCTTAACTACATAATTATCTCAATTAATTGTGCATATAAATTGATTGTTGTCCTTATTTTTCTTATGGATTATGATGAATATGAGATATAAAAATTAGGTTTTTTATGCACATAAAACACTACTTGTCTTATTTTGTGTTTTGAACCCTTAAGGCACTTTCATAGCTTCAAACCTCACAATAAAAGAGAGAATTGTAATGGGTTAAGCTAACCTAAATCACCCATTTAATGATTTGGTGATACCTTTTTGTACAATAATATAACAATGGAAGTCAATCTTGTGTGGTTCTCCCTCATAGAGTAAATGTGAAATTATGCTTATTTCAATATATGCGTGTAGCTAGAATATGGCTTAGATACTTAGCAATGATTGTTATTGATTTTATTTATAAGGATCTTGACTTGGCTTGTGATTGTTCCTTGTGAGTGATTCAAATTTTTTGTACAAAAAGGAAAAATTGTTCAATATGTAGAAGTGTATATGACTGAAAAAAGTGGATAACAAATATGGATAATGAATGATTATTTATTTACATTTATAGGAAAATATCAAGGAAATTTCCTTTAGCTGACCATGTGAAATGTGTGGGAAGACCCAAAAATATGTTTAGTATTTTGAAAACTAATCGTCATTTAGTGAAGCTACATCAATTGCTAGTGGACAAGAGCACAAACCTATACAAAATGATTAGAGTTAATTATCCTCTATTACAAATAGTCTAAAGGTGATTTTAAACAACATGACAATTTGAGTTTGAAATTTTTGTACAATAGTAATGAAAAATAAATGGTCAATCTTGCATATAGGTGAATGTCTTAAAGGAATGATAAATAAGATTCATGTATTAACATACAAGTCATATAGTTTAGGTTGTGTCAATAATTAGCATTGTTAAGTATATTTATGTGTCTACATAATTAAAATTATTACAGCCTGACACTAACATCTTGGATGGTTTTGTTACATAATAGATGGGTCCATTTACTAGAGGCTTTTGATTAGTACTAAAGGTTTCTTGAGAATTAATAACAATTTGTTTCCTAATTTGAGTTAACATAGAGTCCCTGATGAGCATATTTAACGACCATGTCAGAAGCATAACACATTAAAAAAACCTAATAAACTAAGTATCATATTCCCTTAGTTATTTCTATAAATCATAATGTGAAATAAATCATAGTTACAATCAAATTTATACATATATTATACAATATGAACAATTTAAAAGGTTTTATATTATTTTTTACATCTAATTTCAAAATTAGATTAAAAAAAAAACAAATGGGCTTGATCAAGTCCAAACCCATAAAATATTATAATTCAATGACACCGTCAAATTCTCAAAAACAAAAATATTATCAATTCATTAAAAACAGTAAATAAAAAGATACAAATGCATATTTTTCAACATAAATAACACAATCTATATTTTTAGGTAAATATATATGCACCTTGTACTAAGGATAGGCTAACCTCAATCTTCTAAAGACATTTTAGCATCACCTTACCTGGGCATGCCCTGGGGATAACATAACGTCTCCATAATTAAGGACAACTTGAATTTTATCCATTCTTAAAATCCCCTAACTTGACCCATAAAAATTTCCATCCCTAAATTGATGTAAGGGAAACTTACAAATGGAACTTTATTTTTATAAATGTTGTAGTGGGTGGAGCATGTTATAAAACCCATTAAAATTTTATGCAAGCTAGAGGTTCTTATGTTGTTTAATGATTTTTTAAAAATAGGATTGCAGTCAAAGTCACACCCAATATCCTTCTATAGAATACCTCTTACTCCAGTGTTGATTTGATTATTGTTTAACAATGTGTTGAGCCACAACCAACTTATCCTTAAAAGACTTGGAGAATGTCATGTTCATGTTGGATATGATCCTTTATTCCATAAACATACTAAAATGGAGTTATCTTTGTTGATGTATGAAATAAAGTGTTATACCACCTTTTTACTAGTGAAATCTATTTAAACCATCAATATTTATTTTATTTTAAAATCAATGCAAATACCCTTTAACATATATGATCACAATTTATGTTTGTCAATATGATTGAAAATGATAAGATGAATTTTTTTCTGATTTGCTTCCTCACACAACAAATATGTTGATCCAAAATATGTTAATAAAGACTGGATCGTGATCACTCACATGATTTTGAAAAGTCCATGGAGTTTCTCCACCTTCCCCATGAATAAGTATTCTACTATTTTGATTTGAAAGGGGTGATAGATTTTATAAAAATGTGCATACTTAATGAGTTTATCCCCTACTGCCAAGGTCACGTTCAATTGGTTTGATTTTTTAAATATTATACTAAAATCTATTGAGATTTCCTCCCAATGTTACATTGGGATATGCCTAGTCATTTTAAGAGGCTAGATGTTTTGATAGTTTCTCTTTTATGTTATTAACACACCAAGCATTCAACTACAAAATTTTGTATGTCCCCTGTAAGGTCTTCTCAATATAAATCCTTTTTTTAAATGAAATACATCAATATATTAACTAAACATAAATATATAAATAATTCACAAAAAAATAAAGGCGATATGAAAACATGCCACGTCACACTACGCAGAGTCTAGGAGCAAAAACAAGAGCATCATAATCTAAGTAAAGTCTAAAAACAAGTCACAAAGTTATTAAAAAAGATAACTTTTATGCAATAAAAACAAGACCAATAGACGGAAGATCCATATTATCAGGACCCTTATTGATAAATCATACATTTGAAATAAAATAGTCACTTTCAATTAGAGTTTTTTTTGTTGAAAGAACCATTATATCAAAAAGGAATCTCCCTTCAATATGAATTCCATTTTCAAACCAATTGATAATCAAAATTCTAATATGCTCAAGAGGGATGGTGGACTTCAAACATGTACAATAAATATATCGATAAATTTTGTTTTATAAGTTGAAATGATTAGGAAGCAGCTGTTTCGCTCTTCACAATGTCTGAGTTAGAAGTAAAGATTGAAATTCCCAGGTTAAAAAATATTATCCCTTTTGAGTTATTTGTTAAAAAGTGATTTCTGAGATTGAGCCCACGTCGTTTAACCAATTAAAAACAAAAAGTTTACGGAAAACTCATGAGTGCAAGAATATTCAAAATTTAAAACTAGAAAATAAGAAAGGATCCACGATGTATCCCAACTTGTTTAAATTTCGAGAGAATTGATGAAGATGAATCCCAGTTCGGATATTAGAACGCCACGCCTAAGATGAAAACAATTGTCTTCTATGGTGGAGACATCTTCCCGGGACGCTTATGCCTAATCTCATGGACACAGGACGCCGCCGCCGCTGCCGCCATCGACACTCCTCAATTCCCTCCAAACAGGTTTCTACGTTATTAAAACAAAACCAAAAAAATTCACATGCAATCCAAAGTCGAGTTCGAGATGGGTTTAGTCGAAGGTAAATATGGTGAATTGAGATTATATACATAGGATTCTGAATTGAGATTATATGCATATGAATTCCTGAAGAAATGGAGCTTGTGTGGTGATCAAAGGATATCTGATGCGGTTGTGTAAATAGGCATGTAATCTGTGCAAATTCAAGTGATGCCCCCATACTTCAAGATTTTGTACATCTAAGCATAGGGGTTTATATGGGAATAGAAACAATGATTAGAACTGGACTATCGGAAGTAGAAGTGGGAGTGGAAGCTAATTTTTTTTGCTCATTCCCTCAGGTTGAAATGGGAATAAAAGTAATGGTAGTAATTGTATCATCGGAAGTAGAAGTGGGAGTGGCAGATAGTAGGTGAAGTATTTTATTCTTAATTTTATCTTCTTTAGTTGTATTAGCTCTATTAATGTTAACACTCATGATAGGTGCATGAATAGGATGTGAGGTGCCTTATAGAATTTTGAATGAATAATTGTTCTTGTTCCCAATTTATGTTAGACTTCATAAGGATGTCTTTTAACTATGCTTGTTAATTAGGTAAGGCTCGAAATCACACATTAGTTATTTTAGTATTTTTAGGTTGTAAGTTTAAATTTGCTGTTTCAAAGTAAAGCCTTACGATAAAAGAAGAAGCCCAATAGATTATTAGGGGTTGCATATTAATAATCTATTTTATATTTTTTGAATAAGGATAATTTAAATATCATAAGCACCAAGTTTATTATTAAAAATAATTTATTACGTTAAAAAATATAATTGAAAAAGGTGTGATTAAGAAAAGGTGTGTTTGTTTTGTATATTTTTAAATATATTGATTATAGTTGTAAATAGTGAATACAACCATGAAGAAACTAACAATGGAAGATTTGAATATTCTCATAACTACATTATCCCTTCTCTAGGGTTAGTTGATAGTAACTTTTTAGAGTTAACTTCTTATAAATGCACTACGAGAATAAATAGTCAAAGCCTTCCTATAGCTGAAAATAATACCCTAGGAATTTTATGTATACTGTGAGGTACATCGAAACTAACATCCATGAATAATATTTTATAATAATATGTGTATTAGAAAAATATCCATCACACCATGACTTCGGTAAAATTGAAGAATGATTTTCTTAGAACGACAATGACAATGAATTTTAAACCTAAAAAAATATATTTTATAAGAATAAAAATAAAAAAATAAAAAGTGAAAATTTAAATAAAAATAATAATATTTCAAGAACAACAGTTTAAATTCACAGATATATTTTACTCTATTCTACACACACACACACACACACACACACACACACACACACACACACACACACACACACACACACACACACATTCTAAAAGGTGTAAAACTAGAAATATTAGACTAAAGATGTATATTCATTTATTTTGATTTTGACAATTTTTATAATATGAAAATTTATTATTTTTAGAAAACACTAAGAAAAGATATACAAGTATCTTGGACATAGATTTTATTTAATTAATTTCACTATCTAATAATAGAAATCAGTATAAGAGATGACTTTATAGGCACAAAATTAGATACTAGATCTGGGTAGAACCATTGTAGTAGATAGAGGCATAAACATTCTATTCCATTGATTTTTGACTTGTCTCAATTGATTGTCATAGGATATTGATAGAAAAATAAAGAGAAAGCAAAAATATACAAAACAAAAAATGAAAAGTAGATACAGAATATATTTTTAGTTAAAATTGCTATAAGTATATAGCAGTGCAGTGAACACAAGCCTTTTCACCTTAAAATTATCTTAGTTGAAAGTGCATAGAAAATGATTATTTTGCATGTCTCTTTTGTAGATGATGAGAAATATGAGATACCACAATTAGAGTTTGGCCATGCATAAATCGTTATTTGTTTTCTCTTGTCTTTGGAATCCTTATGACACTTTTATAACTTTGAAACCTATAAGAAAATAGGAGATTATAATAAATTTAACTAACCTCAATCATGTCCTTTATGATTGGCCAATACCTACGTATCCAATACTCTAAGGAGGGAGATAAATCCTGTGTAGTTATACTACCTAAAGTGAATAAGAATTTGTTCTCCTTTAAGTATATATATGGTGTTGATGTTGAAGGAGCAACGTCAGGATCCAACTTCCAACCCAACTTATTATGTTATTTAAGACATAATTTGTTTGGTGGAGGCCGACAGGGAAATTGAAGAGATGCGTCTCTTTCCTCTCACTTCTATATATATATATAGTGATTTCTCATTCTTCAAGATAATGAGAAGTATAATTCACAAGGTAGAGTAGACTTCTAAAGATAAAATTAAATTTATCAAGTGTGATCTTATTCATGTTATTTTTTATTATCATAATTGAAACATTTATAAAATGTAACATAATGAACAATGAACACAACAATATATCCTAAGAAAACCCTTCAACTTGAAGGGAAAATCCCAGAAACAATATATCTCTTATATATTAAATGATAAGAACAACAATCTGCTTTACAATGGCCAAATGCAAGTCCTATAAGTATGGCTTCACTTCTTGAAGAAAAATGAATAAGATCACACTTGATAAATCTGATTTTCTCTTTAGAAGTCGGCTCTGTCTTGTGAATTATACTTCTCATTATATTTAAGAATGAGAAATCACTCTATAAATATACAAGTGAGAGGAAAGAGACACATCTCTTCAATTTACCTATCAGCCTCCACCAAAAAAATTATGTCTTAAATAATACAATAAGTTGGGTTGGAAGTGGGAGCTCGATGCTGCTCCTTCAAAATCAACACTCCCTCTCAGCTAGGGAATATACTTCTAGATGCATAAGACATATCACCTCATCGTGATGTCAATCAGAATGGCTACAACAATGCATAGTATGTACAAGTATTCATCACTTTACATGATATCCACCATGGTTCTTCTAAAGGGTGGAATCAAGGGATTTCACCTTGAACTTCTCTCACAGAGAAGAAATTGTTATCAATAAATTTCACTTTGAACTTCTCTCACAGAGAAGAACTCATTATCAAGGGATTTTACCTCAAACTTCTCTCACAAATAAGAACTCATTATCAAGGGATTTCACCTCAAACTTTTCTCACATAGAAGAACTCGTTATCAAGGGATTTCACCTTGAACTTCTCTCACAGAGAAGAAATCATTGTCAAGGGATTTCACCTCAAAATTCTCTCACAAAGAAGAACTCATTATCAAGGGATTTCACCTCAAACTTCTCTCACAGAGAAGAACTTGTTATCAATGGATTTCACCTCAAACTTCTCTCACATAGAAGAAGTTGTTATCAATCATAGCTTTGGTGGATAATACAATAGGTCTATTCTTCCTTTCCGCAACACCATTTTGTTGAGGGTTGCAAGGGACACAAAACTCCCTCTTAATTCTTGATTCAATGCAAAAGTTATAGAATCCTTCAGAGGTGTACTCCTCTCCATTGTTGGATCTCATAACTTTGATTCTTTCACAGGGGTCCCAAAACTATTACAACATTCTTCTCTCATCTCATTAGATAGCTCACTGTCCATGCTGTGATCAGCATCATAATCACTGGTTGTTCTTAAATTCTCATATATGGCATCCTTAGATTCTGAATGTTGCTCTTCAAAATCATTATGATGAATTTTAGAATCACATATGTCCTCTCTACTAGCTAAAGTATTTATGTCTTCATCTTCTTCAAATTTAGAATTAACACTAAACTCAAATAGAGATTTGTCCAGTGGGCTGTCAACATGTATATGACTATTGAATTATATAGGACAATTTGATTCACTCTCCCTGCTACTACCATCCTTGCATTCTAAAATAGTCTTATGAGATTATCATCATCATCAAATCCATCAAATATGCTTCCTGTAATATAAATGCACTCCTCTTTGATCTCTTGTTTAGGAACAACATTGGGTTTGATAAATGAATTTAGTGGACTGTCAACCTCTGTATCACTGCTGCATTCCATACCAAAAGTGTCAATTTGAATATAACTATTTAGCTTTCCATCTTCACTGCAAGAAAAATCAAACTCATCACAGTTGTTGCTATGATGCTCAATAATTTATTTAGCTGGTCTATCATTACCACTTTGATCATCTTCCCAGCCAGCAAACTATTTTGTATGACCATTAGCATTAACTTTAGGAGCAGATTCACCCTCAAAGCTTCCTGAAACATAGTTGGTTTCTTCTTTCACCTCATCTTTGAGGCATAAATTGACTTCATAGAATGATATGTTGGGTAGAATGTTAGGTTCTGTATGATTGCTGTAATTAGTTCCAAGAGCATTTATCATAAGAAAGCATTATTGATTAGTGTCCTCAATTTGATTATTACCATCCTGGCAGCTAGCAGACTACTCTATGTGATCATCGGCATTGACATCAAAAATAGATCCACACTTAGAGCTTTCTAAAATGCAATCATCTTCTTATTTGACTTCATTTATAAGGGATGAATTTGATTCAGAAGATGATGCTTCAGGTAGAACATCAGATTTAAGTCCCATAACATTTACTTGAATAAAACAATGTTATTCAGGGGCCCCAATTTGACCATAACCATCATCACATCTAGTAGACAACTCTATGTGATCATAAGCACAAACTCTAGAAATAAATAAACCTTCCTAGCTTCCTGAAGCATAGTCATATTCTTCTTTCACAACATCTTTAAGATATTTATTTCTTGGAGAGAATGATACATCTAGCATGCCATCAGGTTCTTTATGATTGTTGCATCTAGTTCCAAGGGCGTTAATTTCAGCAATAGGTCCACCCTCAAAGATTTCCAAATTACACTCATCTTCTTCTTTAGGACATGAATTGACTTTGGAGAATGATACATCCAAAACGTCATCAGCTTCTATCTTGCTATAACATTTAGATCCAATAGAATTTACCTAAATAAAACATGTTCTTTCTTCACTTTGACCATGATCATGAAAATCCCTTGCCATAATATGGAAAAATGCCTCAACATAAACTTCATTATTATCATCTTTATGATCCTCATCCTTTGCAAATAATTCCATAGATTCCTCAGCCCTCACATTAACATGAATGTCATCCACTAAGCTTTCTACAATTTGATCATAACCAGCCCATTTGCTATCCATATCATGAGCAGATGCCTCAACATGAAGATCATGATTATAGTCTTTACCATCCTCATCCTCAACAAATAATTCCATAGATTCATCAACCCTCACCTCAACGTTGAACACATCCACCAGGATTTATATAAATTGATCATAATCATAGGAATTATTTGCCATGTCATGGCCAATTAACACAACATCAAACTCTAGATTATCATTCTTAGCAACCTCATCCTCTAGCAATAATTCCATACATTCATCAGCCTCCACATTCACATCTGCTTCATCCATTGAGCTTTCCTCAATCTGGATCCCATCATTTCCATGGCGTTCACTAGATTCAAACAGGAATCCATCATCATCGTAATCATCATAGTCCATAATTAGACAATTTTTTGGCCTAGGCTCATCGTCAGATTTTCTCACAAACCCCAAATTATCTTCTTCTCTTGTATTATTTCCATGACCCAAAACACATAATCCCTATCCTGTGTCAACCATGCCATTTGTCTCCACACAATCTTCTCTACATCCAGACCCTTTTCGCACCGGTGTTAGGCCAACCCACTTGAAGCTCTTCTGGGTTGTCAGTAAACGCCTCCTAGAAGCCAAAATATTACTTCACAAAGGGGGGCTCCGCATGATCTAGATGGTTGAGTGAACAATAATGATTTGGGCATCTAGGTTATGGTGACATTGTCAAGTCCCTACCCTTAACAAAATGTTTACAATTGTAAGAGTAGGTATCCTTGGCCACATTCAATGGCTTGGAACACAAATCATTCCTTGGGGTTTTGGGTTTGAACTGTTAGTTTTTATTTTTATTTATTTATTTTCAATTGCAATTTCTCTTCTTCCTCTGAAGGTTCATGATCTTTGGTTTCCACAAACTTGGCCAAGGCATTTTCTTCCAAGGTGAGCATGATTCTAAACCTCCATTATGTGAATTTGGATGCTCCTTCTAGTCTATCCTCAATTTTAAGACCGTTCACCATCTTGACTAAAATAGGAATAGACAGGGGATATAAAAAACAATATAGTATTGTTGCAATGACAAATTTGATCATGATCTTCTTCAAACCCACTCTGATACCATGTTAGTTTTTATGATCATAATTGAAAAATTTAGAAAATGCGACACAATGAACAATGAACACAACAATATATCCTGGGAAAACCCTCCAACTTGAAGGGAAAAACCTAGCAACAATATATCTCTTATATATTGAATGATAAGAACAACAATCTGCTTTACAATGGCCAAATCCAAGGCCTATAGGTATGGCTTCACTTCTTGAAGCACAATGAATAAGATCACACTTGATAAATCTGATTTGCTCTTTAGAAGTCTGCTCTGCCTTGTGAATTATACTTCTCATTATCTTGAACAATGAGAAATTACTCTATATATATATAAGTGAGAAGAAAGAGATGCATCTCTTCAATATATGAAACTAGAAATTGAATTAGATAATTGAAAATTATAGATCCTTACTTTCTTTAGAAGGCTCTTGACTTGGTTTATGATTTTTCCTTTTTGGTGATTCAAAATTTGGTTAGATTAAGACAAACTTGCTTATTGTGCATAAGTGTATATGCTTGAACCAAGTCATTAGCAAGTGAAGATAATAAGTGACTTTTTACATTTATTTATATGTGAATATCTTGATATTTTCCTTTAGCCAATCATGTCAAACATGTAGGAAGATCCAAAATAATGTTTTAAATTTCTACAACTAGTCAATAATTGGCACAAGATACTATTATAGGTGGATAGGAGCGCACTACGATCCTAAATGTGTAGTTTGAACCTATCTAAAATAACTAAAGATAGTTATCTTCTATTAGAGATAATTTGAAGGAGAGTTTAGACAACTTGAGCTTTTGACATTGAATTTTTTGTACAGTATTATTGAAAAATAAAGGATCAATCTCATATATAGATAAATGGCTGAGTAATGATGAATACGATTCATGTATTTGTGTGCAAGTCATGTGATTTAAGATGTATCAAGAATTAAAATTGTGAAGTCTCTGTGACCTAATTTATATGTTTTCACAATCAAAATTATTATTAAATTGACACAAATATCCTAAATAGTTCTAATACAAAATAGATAAATCCATTTGATATGTGTTTGATCACTACCATAAGTTTACTAAAAAGCTAACATAGAACCCCTTTTAAACATATTTAATGACTATGTTAGAAACATATTAAAAAATATTAAATAAACTAAATATCTATTCCGCTTAATTATCTCTATAAATAATAAAGTAGAATAAATCATAATTAGACTCAAATTTATACATATATTATATATTCTAATTATTTAAAAGGTTTTAACTTATTTAAATCGTTACTCTAAAATTTAGTTAAAACATATACAAATGGTGCAGATCAAGCACAAACCCGGGAATGTGATAATTTAATGACACCCTAATTTTCAAAATAATGTTTTTGTTTATCAATTCATTACAAATAATAAATTAAAATATACAGATGTATTTTTCTCCAACACAAATAACACAATCTATATTTGTGAGTAAATTTATATGCACCTTGCAATCAGTACAAGATAACGTCGTTCCTCTAAAGACATTCTAACGTGGCCTTATCTGGGGATGCCCTTTCGACAAGCTAATGTCTCCATCCTTGGAGACGGCTTGAATTTAATCCATTCTTAAGGAAAATTACAAATCCATCATTTTTTTTTCGGTTTAAATGTGGTAGTGAGTGGAGGATCTTATAGGACCCATAGAAAAATTGTACAAGCTTTAGGAAATTATGAGGTTCTTATATTGCTTAACGGAAAAAAAAAAATGTAGGGTTGCAGTCAAAGGAACACCCAATATCCTTCTGGAAAGTACCTCTTACTTCACTTTTAATCATGTGGCTCAACTTTTAATCATGTGTTGAGCCACGACCAAATTATCCTTAAAGGACATGCAAAATCAATGAGGAAGAATAGAGCCACGACCAACTTTTAATAGGACATGCAAATTATCCTCAAGTGACTGCAAAAATATTAAAAAGTTTAAAGCTAGCAAATAAGAAAGGATCCACAATATATCGCAATCTTTCTACATTTCGAGAGAATCGATGAAGATGAAGCCCAGTTAGGATGAATAGGCTACAAATTTTGATTAGTAATTAATTGTTTTGTGCAGCTGTGACAGCAAAGCTATACAAACATAATCTATGGCTGAAGGGACTATAAATGATATTGCCTCTTGGAATACTCTCACATTCTCATATTTAGCCGAACCAAAATTTATAAACATAATGCAGGTATTCTAACATCAATCAAGGTTTGTTGATCAACGCCCGGTTGGCCTCCTAGACAAGCACAACTCAGAGCTATCATCGGTTTAATCTTACATTAAAGCTCTCAATATTTTAAAAGAGTCAAGCAACTGCCCAATCCTGGAAGTCCTCTGCTGTCCACTCTTCCTGACAGATATCAGAATTAACAAGACTGTCGTAGTCCAGATAATCTCTATAATTATAAGAATGGCAACGCCATAGACATGGCTGGAACAGGTCCAGGCTTTGAGCTGTAGAATCTGACTCGGTCGACAAATTTTCGAAAAAATAACTCCAGAATTTCTCTGAAAAACTGTGGGTATCATTGTGGTCGTCCGAAAGCAGCGGGCTTGTAGGTATGCCGAGTTGGGCATCTGTGGCATTTAGAAGATACTCGTATGAACTAACGCCTAGCCCAATTTCACCCGCAGACTCGGTTGAGGCCAATACCACTTCACCTTCAACACTGTCCAGTACTCCTTCGTCCTCACCTGCGGACCAAAAATCCGATATTAGAAGGCCACGCCGCAATCACTTCTGCGGATTTTGATCATCCTGATCATCAACGCTGTAAGTGTCTTCAAAGCTGGAGACATCTTCCAGGGGACGCTTGTGCCTAATCTCAGGGACACAGGACGCCGCTGCTACTCCTGCCATCACTCCGCAATTTCCTGCAAATAGGTTTCTACGATAATAAAACAAAGTAGAATTAGAAATGGGTTTGATCGAAGATGAAAGGAGTGATTTGAGATTATATACGTACGATTCCCTGAAGAAATGAGCGTGAGGAAACTTCCGAGGATTAAAGGAGAAATTGTAACGAAATCCATGGCCGTGAAAACAAATGGTGATAAATTAAAAACGCGTATGCGTTGACAAATGATTGATGCGCAGCCTTGTTTAAACTTTATAGAAAAAAGCTAACGTACGCCACCACTCTGTGTGGACCTCCATTACCCATCTATATTGGTTGTTGGAAAATCATTTATGGACGATGAAATTATTCCTGTCAAATCCAACGTGGTTGTGGACCAAACGCGTTAATGCTTTTATATGCGAAAACCAAGGTAACGTGGCTCAAAAGGTTTTGGATTACAGTCATATCCACATATGAAAAAGGTTTGTTGTCAAAAGAAACTTGACATAATCATATTCACATAAAAAAATCTGACATAATTATTTTATTTTTATATATATATGAGAAAGTGAGTGAAAAGGTTACACATATTAAAATATCACATTTATTTTATAAATTAAAAATAATTAATCTAATTTAGAAATAAAATTAAATATTTTTTTATAAAAAAAATTGATAGAATTTAATCAATATTATAAATATTTCAATGAACAATTAAATATAAAAATAAAATATCATATTCTTAAAATAAAATATTGTCTTTTTGAATTGTAAAAACATATTAAATAACAAAAATAATAAATTAATTTTAAAAATATATTTCAAAATTATTAAAAGTTGAAAATATGTTTATGTACATATTTATATATAAGCTAAAACATATATATTGTATTAATGTAAGTCACCCAAATTCAAATGATTTTTATACGAGATTGGAAATGTATGTAACTTCTTTGTACCAAAATTCTAGACACAAATTCTAACAAGTAGGTTGTAGAGGTGAAAGATTATCTAACTTATCACCCAAACACCAACCACTAATAGTAGGTTGGTCCACCATATCATATATTGACTCATACTCATCATTAGTTTTCTTTATCAATATCATCATTTGGTTCTTGTCTAGATGTGGAAATTGCTAAGGCTTGCTGAAGAAGTTTCCCTTGCTACTAAGTCATTCATTTAATAATGTAAGGGAACACAAACCTGTTGCCACCCTAAGAGTTGTGAGTTGGTGAATGATGCTTCAAGTAAGACAAAACACTTCATCATCTACTTCATTAATGGTGCTACCTTCCACAAGTTCTAGACCTATAACCCAAAAAATGTGATTGTTAATAGGAAGAGTCTAAAGGAACCCTACTAATTGCACATAGAACATTTCCCCAATGGTCCAATAGAGATTGAAGGTGTCCAATCTCCAACTAGAACTTCTCAAATTGCACTTGAAATGCAAGCATAAAAAAGATATTACTTGCACTTTGATAGTAATATAAAAATAACCATATATAGATGAATAGTTTAATATTTCATTGTTATTTTATTTCCATAAATGAGAAATAATTTTAGAATTAAAAATATGTCATATTTGGTTGTATTGTGCATATAACATAGTTGAATCCCGTAGTATCATTATTTTTGAGAAAATAAATATGGATATTTTTTAAAAAACAAGGTATGAATTTATTTCCAAGTTCATTGAGCATTCTTGAAAAAATAAAAGAGATTCTTAAGTGACTCTAGTTGTTGAAGAAATGGATATAAGGGATTATCCACACCTACATGAATTAAACATCTACCAACATGAAAATCTTGGTAATGGATACACCTCAGGTATCACACCTACTTTGGCTTAATAATAAATTTCTAGAATCTAGAAAACCTTTGACCCTAACTCTTTATAAAAGAATTAAATTTTTATTAAGTATTAATAGGAGAACACTATGGGTTTATTGAATCAAAAAGTGCACTGATGAAAAAGGTTAGACGTGAATTGCATGAAGGCAAGACTAAACATACTTATACAAAACTGCATGTCTTGAAAAATAATGAGATAAAATGCAAAAGGCATAAAATGGCTCCAACTCAGTACAACCCAATAGAATAATGTAAGTGATGTACATATAGGAGGTGAATGTGTAACCTCCTCCATGAATAAAGGAAACATCCATGTAGAATAAAGGAAACTTCCACCTAGAATAGTGGTAACCTTCACCTAAAGATATTTAATCAACATACAACTTCTCAAGGGTAGAAACTACCACTAGCTTAAATAAAATGTGGTCAAGTGTAAACCCAATGAAACATATCCCATAAGTTTAGGGAAACTCCAAGTGAGGTGGAGTATCCTAATTATGATAATACAAATAAAGGAAAGAAAATAAATCTTACACTATGATTCAGGAAATAATTTAGGTGACAATTTGGGTGACGGTTCCACCCCAATTGATGATGGAACTTCTGGGAGCCATAAATTTTGTACCGTAGCTCCAATTGACTCGTTGATTGAATTGTTGAAAAGCTAAGAATGAGGAAAACATAGGGAGATGACATGGAGATTTTCTTAATGGATTTTGACCTCCAAAAACCCAATGGAAGTGCCTCAAATTTCAATTTTAGTAGTGCAGTCTAAAAATAGTAAGTTTCTAAAAATAGTAATTCTTCAAATTCTGTATTGTTTTAAATCATGGAAGTCAAACCACTTAATCTCCCTTGATATTGGTGACCTTCCACATCCTCCCCCTGCTTTCAAAATGTGTATAAATGAATATGTAACCTGAAATGGAAATTAGACATTTCTTCTCAAAGATAAGCATATAGTTGTATTGCGATCTTGAGTAATAAAACATTTCTTCTCAAATAATTAATTGTTACTATGTTATTTTTGTGTTATTGAAATATTTTTTAGCCAAAAATTCTAAGTTTTGGATCAGTGGTATCAGAGCGATTTGTCTTGAGAGTGTATGATCTCAAGGACGAGGTCAGGCTACAAGAGGCTTGGGTAGAAAACAATAGAGCTTCCAAACTATCCACCTATTCACTCCAAATGACTTTAAATCATAGATGACATCAAGGCATCTGATCCTTCTAAAGAAATGGTGAATGAATCCCTATGCCCAAATTCTCCAACAACTCTCGATGGAAAATTCTAACTCCTCATCTGTACTTCCTGGCTCATCATCCATGGAACATCCTTTCAGTGCCTCAACACCTTACAAGGTTTAGGGAAATTTTGATATTTATACATTTGAAGGCAAAATCAATGCTGATGAAGTAGAAAATTAGTTGGATCAATTGTCTTCCTACTTCTCTATAAATAAATTCACCAATGGAGAAAAGATCAATTTTGCTCTTTTAAAAGCATCATTTCCCATGAAAAATTGGTGGGAAGTGTACAAAAAGAGGTTGAGTATAGATGACATTGGCCTTGAGGTGCAACCTACCTGGGATGATTTTTTGAAAGTGATAAATGAAGAATATTATCTCATTAGAGCATATGATGATCTGTACATATAGTGGCAACAACTTCACCAAGGTAAGGACCAATTTGTTCAAGATTACATAGACATTTCTCATTCTTTATCTACAAGATTGGGCATCCAAAAAAGTGAGAAACATAAGACTCTCATATATCTTGATGGACTATAATGGAACATATGGGGGGAAATGGAACTCTTCAATTTGTAAACCCTTGGTGAGGCATATAAGTTTGTAGTAAAGATTGAGTAGAAGCATAGTAGAAATAATATAAAGAGTTAGCCTTCAAAATGGAAAAGTGACAAGGAAGGTCAAATATGAGGCCAAAATTGGAAGCAAAAGGAGTTTCAAGATAAGAAACCCCAAAAGGGGAAGGCTTGAAAATGGTGTGATTACCACAAAACTAGAACTCACTCCAAAGAAGAATGTCGAGCCATCAATTCACTACTTTCTAAGTCAATATACTTGATATATACTACTTTGTCTCATACACAACCTATAGTTGAAGAGGATGAATAATGCATTATAGATGCTAAGCCTGATACCATCATCTCTTCATCATAGACCAGTGAGGAAAGGCCAAATGACAGGGAAATATTATTTCACTCTAAATTATAGGTAAAAGGTAAGCCTCTACATTTAATTCTTGATAGTGGGAGTCAAAAAAATTTAATCTCTTCTAAAGTTGTGAAAATTCTAAATCTATCTATGAAGCCTCACCCAAAGCCATATAGTATTAGATGGTTGAGCCCAGGGAGAGACCTTTGTGTCACCCATCAGTGTCTTCTTTCATATATAATAAAACCTTTCCAAGATGAATTCTTGTGTGATGTGGTCAATCTAGATGTTTGTGATGTACTCCTTGGTCATCTATACATGTATGATTGACATGGCATCTATGAATCATGAACCTGAAGAATCACCCTCACTCTTAAAACATGGTGTTACAAGGTACCATAGGTACCACCTCCCACATCTATCTTCCTGATTAGTGCCAAGAAAATTAAGAGATTGATGGAAGAGATAAATCAATTTATTCTCATGGTGGTCAAATCACAAAAATCTAAGAAGGCTGATGTTGTAGTCTTGACTACATAGCCAACACAATAATAGAAGCAGATGGGATAAATCATAGGAGAATATGATGACTTATTCAACTCACCCATAGGATTTATACTACATTTTCAAATAAAACATTCTATCGATTTGATCCTAGGATCACCTTTGCTTAACAGTCCTATGTATCATAGATCAGTTTTAGAGAATGATGAGATAAAAAAATATATTCAAGAATTGATCCAAAAGGGTCACATCAGGGCAAGTTCTTCACCTAATGGCAGCCCAATTATCCTTGCACCAAAGAAAGATGGAACATGGAGGCTTTGCACTAACTATCAAGCCCTGAATAAAATCACTATGAAGAATCACTACCCTCTCCCTAGGATTGATGACCTACTGGACCAACTCCATGGTGCAAAGTTCACCAAAATTGATCTCAAATTTGTCTATCACCAAATTCCCATCGATCCCACTGATGTCTGAAAAAATACATTCAAATCTAAGGAGGGGCTTTTTGAATGGTTGGTTATGCCTTTTGGCTTAACTAACACACTTGCAACCTTCATGAGGATGATGGATGACATGCTATGACCTTTCACCAACTCATTCATGGTTGTCTACCTAGATGACATACTCATCCATAGTAGAACATGGGAGGAACATCTACAACATGTTTGTAAGGTGCTTCAAACTCTTTGAGAGCACAAGTTGTATGCAAATCCTGATAAATGCATATTTATGATGACAATAATTCAGTACCTTGGGTATGTTGTGAATGAGGAAGGGGTCTATATTGATCTAAAAAAGATTTAGATTATTTTATAATGACCTAAACTAAGGACCCTCATATAACTTCATAGCTTCTTGGGTCTTGCAAATTTATATCGTAGGTTTGTACTTAGATTTTCACATGTTACCTAGTCACTAACCCAAGTGATTAAAGGAGGAGCTAAATATATATTTTAATGGGGTAAAATATAACAAAGAGCATTTGAGAATTTGAATAATAGACTTTGATCAGCCCCTATTTTTTCCTTGCCCGATTTGCATCAAACTTATGAGTTGATGACAGATGCATTTGAATATGCCATGGGAGCTATCATCATGCAACATGGTCATCCTATTGTATATCATAGTGAGACTTTCACTGATATAGTCAGGAAATATCTGACATATGATAAGGAGCTCTATGCCATTATACAGGCCTATAGACAATGGAAACACTATATCTTGGGAAAAGAGACGGTCATCCACAATGACCATAGACCATTGGAATTCATCCAAACATAAAGCAAACTATGAAATGAGAGGCACCAAAAATGGTCAACATATCTTCAACAATTCCATTTGATAGTAAAAGACAAAAAGGGGAGCTCAAATACATCTATAAATTATCTGGGTGACCTACCAATTACTACACTCACAATAGTTCTTGACCTGTACGAACATGAGACTGCCACTTGGGGTGCTCTGTATGAAGCAGATCCTACCTTTCTTGATACATATCAAGTGCTTCAAAAAGGTAAATTTGTTTCTAATTTATATTTAAAAGATAATGTCCTCTATCATATGGGGCATATATGTGTTTTAGCTGTAGAGAAATAGAAGACGATATGGGAAGCACATTTTAGTAGGACAACTGGACACTTTGGTGTAGAAAAGACATTGTCAGTTCTTCAAAAAACACTTCTACTAGCCCCATATGTGAAAAGATGTAGAAAGGTATCTAAAATCTTACACCCCATGTGCCATAGCCAAGCCAACAAATAAGAAGCAAGGATTGTAAATGCCATTGCCAGAACCAACCAAGCCTTGGGAATCTGTCTCAATGTTTTTTCTCTCGGGTTTGCCCACTTCAAAACATGGCAAGGACTATTTCTTTTATAATAGTTGATCTTTTTTCAAAAATGGCTATCATGATTACTTTTAATAAAAATATATCTACTGAAGAAATTGCTCAACTATATTTTAGTCATATATGTCTCCATTTTGGTCTCCCCAAGTCCATTGTCTTAGATCGAGACAATCGATTCTTGGGCATCTTCTAGTCCACTCTATGGAAGATGATGGATACAAAATTGATGAAGTCCACAGCCTTATATCCAAAGACTGATAGTCAAATAGAGGTGGTGAACCAATTGATTTTTCACATGATTTGGATGTATCACTCTAAACACCCACACACATGGGATGAGGGGTTTCTTTTCATACAACATGGATACAATCAGACCCTACATAGATCAACCAAGCACAATCCATTCCAAGTATGCTTCATGTTCATAACCAATGGAACCAATTGATATAGCTGTTCCATTCTCCACCATGGAATACATGCCTCATGGAATATCTAAGGTGGCAAAAGTAACAAAGTTTATTGAACAAATGAAACACATCTAGAAGCAAGTTCATGATATCTTGGAGAAGATGAATCATAAGTATAAGATTTAGTTGACATAGGATTGCACATAATTTTTCTATGGGTGACAAGGTTTAGTTGCAAATTCAAAAGGAATGACTTGTAGGCCCACACAAAAAAAATTAGCCTCTAGGATATGGTCCATACACCATCACTAGAAAAGTTGGAGAAAATACTTTTGAGTTGAACCTACTATCCTACCTTGGTCTGCATATAATATTCAATGTGGAGCTCCTTAAACCATATCATCCACCTCTGTTGGACACTTAAAACATAGCATAACAACTAGATTTTGATGAGCTTGTTCCACAATGTTTTGATCCAATGGAAGAGGATCAAATTGTAGACACCTAGATGAAGACAATAAGAGGATGCTCTCTTCCACTTTATTAGGTGGTCAAAAGGGGCCAACTTAGCCACCAAGGTGAGTGGCTCACATATAATCAAATAAAGACACAACTGCCATACCTAATGAGGAACATTGATGCCATGGGGACCATTTCTTCTCATGGAGGGAGGAATGCTTTGGGCAATAATTTAGGTGACAATTCGAGTGATGGTTCTACCCCAATTGATGATAGAACTTCCTAGAGCCATAACTTTTGCACTGTAGCTCCAATTGACTTGCCATTTGAATTGTTGGAAATATAAGAATGAGGAGAACATAGTGAGATGGCATGGATCTTTTCTCATTAGATTTTAATCCTTGAATACCCAATGGAAGTTCCCCAAATTTTAAATTTAGTAGTACAGTCTAAAAATACCAAGTTTTTAAAGATAGTAATTCCTCAAATTTTGTATTATTTTAAATCATGAAAGTCAAACCGCTTGGTGACCTTCCACATCCTTCCCCTATATTCAAAATGTGTATAAATGAAGATGTAACCGAAAATGGAAATCAGACATCTCTTTCTAGAGATAAGCATATAGTTGTATTGCGATCTTGAGTAATAAAATATCTCTTCTCAGAGAATTCATTGTTACTATGTTAGTTTTGTGTTCTTGAAATATTTTTCAACCAAAACTTCTGAGTTTTGGATCACAAGGCTAGAAACTACCACTACGTAAAATAATGTGGTCAAGTGTACACCTAAGTAAACATATCCCATAAGTGTAGGGAAAATCCAAGTGAGGTGGAGTATCCTGAGTAGGATAATAAAAATAGAGGAAATAAAATAAATCTTACACTAACACCAACTAATAAGCAAATATTAGGTGGGAACAAATAAAAATAGGTCCCAGTAACTAGGCTGGATTAGGTACCCATATACAACACAACTCTCAAAAAGTGGACTAAAAGGTGAAAACCTGGTGGGAAAAAACTCGCCTCCTCAAAAAAAGAGAGAAAAGAAGAACAGGAGACTAAAATACCCCCCAGATGATGATGTTAAAAGAGTAATTACTCCAAGTATATATTACAAGATGATGAAGATCAATGATGAGATACTCTACCTAAATACTGTAGAAGATCCATCTTTATCTAATAATGTTTCTTCCATTTGGCAAAGGAAGAACCTAATATGTGCTAATATTTTTCCCATTCCACAATGCAGAATGAAGGTAATAGTTTGAATATATCTGAATGTGGTCCAAATTAGATCTATTTCATAGATATGGAAAGAATGTGCATATAAGTTGGAGGTAATACCACTAAAATAGACCAATTAAAAGAAGGGCATGGAACATTCACTTAAAAAATTTCCATGTGAAGTGTGGAACATGAATCAATAATTGAAAAACTAAAATCCGTAGGAAAATATGAGACATGAATGCTCTCAATGGTTGTACTTTCACTAAAAATAGTAGATTCCTACAAAGCTCTAGAGTGTGAAGGATATCAAAGAGAAACATCCTATATAGGAATGAATGTAGACTTTGTGATAAGATAACTAAGGTCTGGCAAAATCTCAACCTATAATGGTGGCTCGACATAAGAAAGAGCAATGTCCACTTAGAATGTGTCATCATAGGAAATAGAAGTAGTAGGATAGAGTATAATAGTGTCTAAAGAGATAATAGAAATTAGAGGAGGTGTAATGCATGTCACAATAAGATCCCAAAAAAGACTCTAAAGAGTGATTCAAATAATGAATGGACACTCTATGTGCTCCACATGGTGGTGTAGATTTCATGAAATGTGTATTAATAAATGACCATAGACATTGTCAAAGGAGTTAGCCCATTCATCAAATTGATTTGGGTTAAATAGAGTGGGAATATGTCAATATAAGATTTGGACAAGTTCTTCATCTATGAGTGAGTGTTCCATGTATAAACACTATGAAGCATAATTAGTCTTCCATAGAAGGACCACTATCATAGACTCAACCTTCTTCCTTTGAGGTCTCTCAAATGGAGTCACCATGACTAATATAAGACACCAAAGTGCATGGTACAAATTGTAAAAAACCCCTGAAGCATGCTCATAAATGGGACATCAGACACAACTAAGAATGCATCTAAATGAACAATTAGTGCTAGATTGATGAGGGATTATGCATGTTCAAAATAGGAATGTTAGATATAGCTAAAAATGCATCCACATGTGATAAATTAGTGTATGAATTATAATGTATAAAGTAGTAAGGTTTATAGCACAAGTAACCCCCCTTAAATATGAAACTATGTAATTTAGTGCATTTTACAATTTAAATAAAACAAATTTATGGGAAATTAAAAAATATGAACTTTTAAAAAATATGACACTCAATTTTGAGGTACCAATCAAAAGTTATTATTATATTATTTTCCATTAAAAATTCTGACCAAACAAAGGGTAAGGTAGCCTTATATCGACTTGTTGGAATGATCACGTAACCCCAAAACTCCTCACCATAACTAAAGTCAAAAAACACCTGGCCCATGCACCCCTATGTGTAATTTTATGATAAAGCCTCTTTGAGGGGGATTTAATTAAAAAAATAAAGCTATTTTCAAATTAATAATTAAAAAATAGCAATTTTTTTAAAAATAAAATAGGGAAAAGTTGGGTATACATATTTTTATTTAAAAAGAGCAGAGCTGACAGCCATCATTGGTTCATAAACACGTCTACAAGGAGGAACATCAAACAACTACGAAGAGAAGAAAGCTCACTAGAGATCTACATTTATGTGGAGGAATTCCCCAAAAAACTAAAATAATCTTTGAATAGGTAGTGTGAAGCTCAAAATGTCATTTATAGGCTACCCCAACTTTGAACAAGGGTGTATGGAGGGTTGAGAGCTCATATCATGCTATGTAAAGATAGTTGTAGCCTCTAAGAGGGTCAAAATCAGGGTTTATTGTGATAATGAAGGTCATTGTCATTATAAATCTTGCCAAAAAATGTACTTGAAGGTCATAGGTCTACAAACCTAGGTTTGGGCATCCAATGGTGAGGATATGTGAACAAAATGGGTTGTAAAAAAAGGTCATTTGAATGGTATGAGAGTTAGGTAGGTCACGAAATGAGCACCTAACATGGAATTATTTCTAAAGGTCCATAGAAAGATACTTCAAAACTTGAGTACCAATAGTATACACCACCATAAATGCCAATTTTGACCCAAGAGTGGATACACAGGCCATAAGCTTAGTGCTCACCAAGTAGAAAATATGTGTAGAACCAATATGTAGTGTGAGAAAGAAAAATCCACCACCCAAGATGCCATTGATTTGGACATGGAGATCAGGGAGTAGACAAAAAAATGCATGCTTTGTTCATAGTTCATAAATAACTTGAAACCGGTAAATGAAAAACAAAAAAAAAAACTCCACCAAAGACCCTTATAAATATTTTGGTTTCCCAAATATTTTAACAAACGCTAAGGTTTTTGAGATTTTTATTTCAAAAAAACAAACCTAAAAATTTCATAAACCCTCTAAAAACTGACAATAAACTCTGATACTTTGCAAATAAAAACCTCAAATGAAAATAAACTTGAAGAATAAAAACCACACCAACTCAATACCAATGTGGCTTTGATATCATAACAAAAAATGACATGGATTTAATGAATCAAGGAGTGCACTAGTGGAAAATGTGATTCATGAATTGCATGAAGGAAAGACTAAGCACACATATACAAAATTACAAGTTGTGAAGAATAATGAGATAAAATGCGAAAAACATAAAATGCCTCCAACTCAATATGATCCAATAGAATAATGCAAGTAATGTACATATAGGAGGTGAATGTGTAACCTCCTACAAGAATAAATTCAACCTCCACCTATAATAAATTCAACCTCCACCTAAAATACTGGTAACCTCCACCTAAAAATAGCCAGTCAATAGATAACTGGTCAAGGGTAGTAACTACCACTAGCTAAAATAGTGTGGTCAAGTTTAAGCCTAAGCAAGAATATCCCATAAGTCTAGGGAAATTTAAATTGAGGTGAAATATCCTAAGTAGGATAATACAGAAAAAAAGTAAAATAAATCCTACACTAACACCCCAAATAAGCATAGCTTAGGTGGGTGAAAAAAAATTTGGTCCTGATAACAAGCACTGATTAGGTACCCATGTACAATGCATCTCTTAAGAAGTGGATTAAAAATATAAAATTGAGTGGGAAAAAACTCCCCCCCCCCCCCAAAAAAAAAAAAAAAAGAGAGAGAGAGAGAAAATAATAAAAGGGGAATAAAATAGCCCCCCAAATGATGATGCAAAAGTAGTTAATACTCCAAGTACAACTCACAAGATGATGAAGGTTGATGATGAGATCCTTTGGTTAAAGACTACAGAATCTCCATTCGTATCGAACATTTTTTCTTCCCTTTCATAAAGGAAGAACCTGATTTGTGTAATGAAAGTCTGCCCATTCCAAATTGTAGAATAAAGGCAATATTATAAAGATATCTAAATGTGATCTAAATTGGATTTGTGGCATAGGTTTGGCAAGAATGTGCCTATATGTTGGAGGTGATACCACTAAAATAGACCAATACAAAGAATGACATGGAACATTCTATAAAATAATGCCCATGTGAATTATGGATCATGACCCAGAAACTAAAGAAATAAAATATTGAGGAAGAGATGATACATCAATACTCTCAATGGGTGTACTCTCACTAAAAATAGTATATTCCACTAAATTGTGAAGGCTCTAGAAGAGAAACATCATGTATAGGAATGATTGTAGACTTTGAAATAAGTTATCTAATGTTTGGTATAATCTCATCTCGTGGTGGTGGCTTGACATAAGTAAGATCACTATCCACTTGGAATGTGTCATCAAATAAAATAGAAGTAATAAAAAAGAGTACAATAGTGTCTAAAGAGACAATATGAAACATATGAGGTGTGATGTAGGTCATAGTAGTATCTCTAAAAAGAATTTTAAGAGTGATTTATATAATGAATAGACACTCTGTATGCTCCACATGGTGGTGTAAATCCCATCAAACATGTATCAATAAATGACTATAGACATAGTCACAAGAGTTAGCCTAGTCATCATACTAACCTAGGTCAATAGGAGCAGGAATATGTCCATATAAGAATGGGATAATTTCTTGATTTGTGAGTGAGAATTTCATGTACACATGCCATGAAGCATAATTGGTCTTCCCTAAAATGACAACTGGTGTAGACTCAACCTTCCTCATATGGAATCTCTCAAATTGAGTCTTCATGACTTAGATAAGACACCAAAGAAGTGTAAAATTACATGATATATATTATAATGAACCCATAAAACATGCTCATTAATGGGACATCATATATATCTTAGAATGCATCCAAGTGAGAAATCTATGCTATAGTGATGAGGGATAATGCATGCTCAAAATGAGGATGTCAAACACAGCTGAAAGTGCATCCACATGTGAGCAATTGGTGCATGAAGTACAATGTATAAATTAGTAAGGCCCATAACATAGGTAACCCCCCTTGAATATTTCATTTTATATTTTAATGTGTTTTACAATGCAAATAGGACCAATCCATGTGAAATGAAAAAAATGAACTTTTAAGAAATACAACGCTCAATTTCAATCTACCAAACAAAAGTTATTAAAATACTACTTTCTCATAAATAAGTCCTTTTTAATAAAATATGAACTAAAAATTGAGAAATCCTCAGCAAATAAAGGGTAAGGTAGCCTTTCATCCACTCTTTAGAACTCACACGGAACCTTGGAACTCCTCACAACAACTAAAGTCAAAAACCACCTAGCCCATGCACCCCTACATGTAGTTTTATAAAAAAGCTTGTTTGAAGGGGTTTTAATTAAATAAATTAAAGTTATTTTTAAATTAATAATTACAAATAGAAAAAATAAATCAGGGAAAAGTTTGTTACTCATATTTTTTATTTAGAAAAGATGAGAGCTGCGCACTACCATTGGTTCATACACAAGTTTGCAAGGAGGAATGTCAAACAACTAGGATGAGAAAGCTGCTCATTGGAGATCTTTAGGCCTACGGAGGAATGACCAAAAAACTTGAAATTATCTTTTAATAGGTAGTGTGAAGCTCAAAATATCAATTGAAGGCTACCTTATCTTGAATCAACAGTGTATGGAGGGCTGAGAACTAATATTATGCTATATAAAGATATTTACAGCCTATGAGAGGGTCAAAACTTAGGTCTATGCTGATAATATAGGTGATTTTAGGTCCAAATCTTACTGAAAAATGGCCTTGAAGGTCACAAGGCTGAAAATCTAGGTTTGGGTGACCAATGGCAAGGATACTAGAAAACAAAAAGATGTAGAAAAGGTCATTTGAATACTATGAGATTTGGGCAAGTCATGGTACAATAACATGACATGGAATGAGGTCTAAAAGGCCATGAAAATATAGTTCTAAACCTAAGTACTAGTAGTATACACCACCATAAATGACAATGTTGACCCCAAAATGCATACATAGGTCATAGGATTAGTGCTCACCAAACAAAAAATCTACGTAGAACCAACATGTTGTGTGAGAAAGAAAAAATCACCACTCAAGTGGCCATTGATTTGGCTATGGAGATTAGGGACATGAAAAAAAAGTGTATGCTTCCTTCATAGTGAAGAAATAACCTACAAGCTATAAAACAAAAAAAAATACACCATAGACACTTTTTTTGGTCACCCAAAGACTTTAACAAATCCTAAGTTTTTTTTTAGATTTTTATTTTAAAAAAACAACCTCTAAATTTCATAATCCCTCTAAAAATTGAAGATAAATCCTTATATTTTGATAATAAAAACCTCAGATGAAAATAAACTTGGAAAATAATAACTAGACAAGCTTAATACTAGTGTGGTTCTTATACCATATCAAAGAATGCCACAAATTATTTGAATTTATGAGTGCACCAGTGAAAAATGTGAGATGTGAATTACATGAATGCAAGACTAAGCACACATATATAACATTACAAGTTATGAATAATAATGAGATAAAATGTAAAATACATAAAATGGCTCCAACTCAATATGATCAAATTGAATAATGCAAGTGATGTACATATAGTAGGTGAATGTGTAACATACTCCAAGAATAAAGGCAACCTCCACCTATGATAGTGGTACACTCCACCTAAAAATAGCCAATCAACGGACAACTAGTCAAGGGTAGTAACTACCTCTAGCTAAAATAATGTGGTCAAGTGTATGCCTAAGCAAGCATATCTCATAAATTTAGGGAAACTCCATGCAAGGTGGAATATCCTAAGCATGTTAATATAAATAAATCAAGGAAAATAAATACTACACTAATAGTATTGGAAGAATATATGTGAATGAGATGATGAAATATAATTTGATAACCAAGTATAGAGTCGTAATAGTTAAAATGTGTTTCAAAATGCCACTTTATTTAGTCTACCACCTGGTTGATAATTTCACTCCAATCTTATGAAGGTGTTCATCTAGGATATCTCTTTAAATACTAATAAGTGAGGAGATATAAGTGTTATTTATTTGAAACTTGTCCCTTAGGATAGGTTAGGATCTCCAATCTCAATACCATTTATGAAATAGATATGAAATAACCTTCATCCATTTATTAATGAAATCTAAGGGACTGCGACAAAAGGGATGTACCATAATATAATAGAACTAGAGACCATTAAAGGAAATGACAATTCATAGACATCTGAATTATACTAAAATAATCTTCATCCCAAATTAAGTGGCTATGAAGGATCCCTAGGGTTTATATTTAATATGGGCCATAATCAAACCCATAATTTTGGAGGGAGCTAAAATATTAAGATAAAATGCATCCCAACTCTTCACAATGTTCCTAACATAATGAATGCCTTGAGAAATCAAATGATGAAGAAATATATTCTAGGTGTCATCTCCTTTAATGAAACAAATAATCAAATTGACACAAAGGGAAGTACCTTGAAATTTAGCATCAAAAATCTTAATTCTTCCCATCTCTTTAGGTCTACAACATATGTCCCAAGAAACTTTGTGAAAACAACTAGAGCCTTTAGAATTCCCCCAAATGAAATCTTTGAAGAAACATTACAACTTAACATATGAAATTTTGGAAGATTCCCATCAAGATGAATAATAGAGATGGGTTTCTTCAAGGACCTTAGATAAAAACTATAACTTAACAACCATGGACAAGGGATTAGTGACCTAGTAAGTAGTTTTATTCTCAAACTTCTGAACTATATAGTTCCATGACTCTAGAGGAGATGTTTGAAATGAAAAAAGAATGTTGTGGAATTTGAACTATTCTCTATGTATTATACAATACCACTTCTACCCTTGAATTATTAAGTAAAGGCAATGTGATATTATTTTTTGCATTGATTATCTTTTCATTAAACAAGAGAATCAGAGGTTAGACTAAAAATATTTAGACATTCCATGACATTAACAATAAAATTCTCTTCTTCAACAAAAGTGAAGAAAGAGTCATACTAAGTATAGTTTAAGATATATTTATTAAAAAACTTTTTACTAAAACACTTTTAATTGAAAGAAGGTTTAAAATACATAAAAATATGTGTCAAGTATCTAAAAAGAACTCTTTCAACTCATGTCAAAAAGTAATTCTTGAGAAATTAAAAAATAAAAATAAAAATAACACTTTTGATACAAAATTCTTATCATCCTTAATATTAATTAAATTATATAACAATGAATACCCCAATAAAACAAGAGCTACATAGTAGCTAGTCCCTAGCTTTATATTGAGTATTATTTTTTATTAAGTTTATATGTAAATTTGTAATTAATTGCATTTATATCATACATATGTAAATAGTCTTTATTGTGATAGAATTTTAAGAACAGTGAGAATCTTCAGCAAAAAATTTTGCACTTGATGAGACAACATTCCATTTGACATTAGTATGCATGACTTTGAACTGTACATATTTATGCATAATTTATCAAAAGCAAGAAAGTAATAGATAAACTGACCAATACATTATTTGATTACTTCATACTTTATAGATTTTAGTTATCTCTTTAAAGTATGAATCTCCTGTTAATAATTAAAAAGGAATACTAGAAAAAATCATCAACCCTTGAAAATGTGAAAGCATCAAAGTCTTCAACATGAAACTTTGTACTAGTGAACCTTAAAATTTGTTAGAAAGTCATATAAAATCTTAATAATTCATAAGATATGGGAACACAATAGTGCTGCTGGATTTGAATTTTGTTCTATAGCTCCTATTGAGAAAAAATTACCACCCCCCCACCATAGGATTATTGCCTTGGTAGGTGTTCCTAAGAAAGATTAGGACCATTTTTAATGAAATGGTCCTATAAATATCATATTTTTTCATCTCTGTTTGACAATTTTAGAAGTACTAGGTAAATAATGATCTATCTATTAATTATTTTATCCATAGAAGCAATCAGAAAAGTTTTCCATTGTTATTATATGGCATTAGAATTTTCAAGCTTCTGTTTCATACCATCCACCCTCCTATTGAATAGTATTTACCAGTTAACTAGTAGATGATGATCCAATTTAGATGGGAAGATTCAAATTCATTGGGGTTTGGTATAACTAGGAAGATATCCATTTCAAATTTTAGAGGTACATGTTGGTTAAAATTTCCATAAATTGGTTTGGCCGTTATCAATTGAACTTGTAAATGAAATTTTAGATCAAAATTGAATCCAGGGGAATTAGGAGGGGACATTTTGTTTGACATGGATGATGATAGGGATATTTCATCCATGAAAGTTAGAAACTATGGTGTGCATGTTATTGTTGTTGGCCATCACTATAGAAATGGATGTGGCATGGATTCTTATTCATATAAATGGCTTCATTCTTACTATTATTATATTTATTTTTGTAAATATCTAGAGAGCTTCAATTAGTATAAATGTGTATATGGTACATACAATAGGGATATCATTAAGATGTAGTTAGGGGATTTATATATTTCATTGTTAGGGAAAGGGTTTAGCCATGTTAGTGATTTAAAAGATATCTAGTGATGTGGCTAAGAACACCATCATTCAATACCTCCAATTTTATTGGCTATTACTAATCTATATGGTTCTCTTAATATAGAGTCTTGGATGATCTTCATTGATACCACCTCTAAATGTTTGAAACTTTTATCTCTCATTCGAGATAATATTTATGCATGGATGTTTATGCTAGGAAGTTTTGATTGTCATAAAAATAAAATTACTATGTTTTACATCATCCAAAATAAGTTTACATTTAGATTTTTATATAAAATTTGATATAATTTTCATGAATATGGACATCTTATCCACAACCTTAACAAAATATTTCCCCTCAAACCAAAATACATTATCCAAAATGAGTTTGTTAAAATTTAAGGCCATTATCCAGTTAGTTCACATTTAAGTGTTAACCATATAAATATGCATTCCAATAACATCAATTAGCCTCTAAAATAAAATACAAAAAACTAGTAAAATATGTTTTGGTAGGTATCGTTATTGACATATGACATAGTTTGTCTTGGGTGCTAGTTTTAGATAAACATCTATATCTTGTATGAAAATGAAATTTAAGGAGCAAAAAATTCATAATTTGAAATATATTTTAATATAAAGAATTAAATGTGCCCATATGTGCATCCATGCTGAACCAAATCCTCATGTTCGCAATCTACTAACCCATGTAGTGACAATATAATGATATATTAGAAAAAATGTATAAATTGGTATTTCTGTATTTCTATAATTTTATTAAAGAGTTTATTAAAAGGTATTTTCAATCTAGTTATAGATTCAATCTTCTCATCTATTCTCATTTGAAATCCCATGTAGAAGATAAAAGTGGTTTTATGGTTGATGCATGACACCTTTTAGTAGACTTGAAGTTTAATTCAAAAAATAGGTTGGGTTTTGTTATTTATAGCTATTAAATGGTCACATAATTATGCACTAGTTTTCCCAATCTTGGAAAACAAACCTAAGCCACCTTTACCTCCATTCACTAAACCTAAACCAGTAAGTAAACCCAAAACATATCCTTCTCCATCAATTAAATAAATATATGAGTAAGAACACTGATTGTTAAAACATTGAGCTAATGACTAAATGTGTGTAATAATCAATGTCTTTATGGCTATATTTCTACCATACACCTACCAAATTGAAAGTAATGTGTGTAGATAATTCTTTGTTTGTAGTCTTGCATAAGGTACGTCATCCTACTATTTAGAACTTCAAAAGTTAAACATATTATGAATATTACACATTTATAACAATCAATCCAAACTATCTGTGAAGAATGTTATGCTCTTAATTAAATATTTATAATGCCCTATCTTGGATTTGTCTAAAATAAATGAAGTTTGTTACATGTATCCTTTGTGGCTATAATGAGTCACACTCTCTTTCTACCTATCCCAAGCTTTAAATTTTTCTAATACATTCATCTCCTTAGGCCACTATATGTGTTTCTAGATATGATCAGAATAGTTATGATTCATTAACCATGTTTCCTATTTAATTAAGTAAAGAACTAGAATTAATTATTTTCTAGAAAAGAAACAACTCTAAAAATTAGGTTTGTCGAGAGCTTGGAATTTGGATGTAAGAGTAGAATCCATGGATATTTTCGTAAAATAATTTACTTCATCCTCATTAAATATTAGGCCAATGTGTTCTACAATTTTAGTAATTCATGTTACTTATCCAAAATTAACAAAATTACCTAACTAATTTACATAATTTATGAGGAAATGCATGTACACTTATCTTTTAGTTAAATAATTTCATAATTACATGTACACATGTTTGCGTTTAAAAAAATGTTTTACATCCTTTTTTAAATTATATTATGAGAACATGACAAATTTGTTTTACAGTGAATAAAATGAGAAATAATTAATTTTAGTATATTTTTGAAGTCCAAAAATTGTAAAAATTGAATAGAAACTTTACAACTATAAAAATTATTGCATTTTATTGGTTTGTTTGGTAAGAACTATTATTTCAATCGATTTCTATAGTTCCCTATAGGGCAGGGACTAAATATCGTATTGTGAAATTGATAACTTAAATTCTTTCTATTAATAAATGGCACATAAATCCAAAATATGATAACTTAAATATGTTCCATTGACAAATGACACTTAAACCCAAAATATTTATAGACCATAATTTGAGACCTCGTGTTTACAATAATCCAAACTCTCATTTAATATAAATAACCATATTTATTAATGAATTATATATCATCGCATATTATTGATGGTAGTTATTTGTGTCAATCAAGAATATTTGGTATCCTCTACACTTCCAATATTTTAATATTCCTACTATAATATAAATGACCATAGTGTTACATGCATCATTTCTAACACCTTTTTCTTTCATACCCTATATTGGGATCTTTTTTTTTGTATTAGGTAAAACATATTTAATTGGAGCTATTATTTGAATAGTTGATATTAGAATTATTAATTTCTACACGGACTATCATAAAATTTAACCATGAATATTATTTCAACATATGTAGATTTTTTATGGAATATTTATGTCAAAAGCATTTATATGATATTAAATATTTATAAGTAGATTTTTTGGGGCCATTCTTATTCCTTTCGGTAATTGACATCCATATTAGCAAGTAAAAAAGTGATCACATTATTTTTTGTGCAAGAAAAAGTTTGAATGCAAAGGAAAGAGAAATAAGTCTATAGTGAATGCAGCCACGATTGAAAAATTGATCAAAAACCATATGCATAAAAATGTGTTTCCTCTAAAAATAAAATTTCTACACCAGTAACACTCTTGTGAAGTAGATAGATCCTTTCAGCTAAAAGGCCATGCCTATAAAAACTTTTCTCATAATTTTCACCCAAAATTTATAGTTGGTTTTGTGCCTATTCACACTATGACATACTAGTGTAGAAGCAAACCTAGTAAGCTCTGATCTCGAGGGATATAATAACTAATTTAACATTTATTTCACCTTTTAAATAACTCATCTTCAAAACTACCAATTCTAGTTTTTATGATATTCATAGATATCTAATCTATTAGTTTTTAAAATAATTGAAACCTCAACTGGATTATTAACACAAAATAACTCCCAAAAAATAAATCAAAACATAAACAAACAACAAAAAAAATGAACTAATCAGAATCAAATGCCCATTATTAGGTTAAACTATAGACTACCATAAAATAGATTTTAAACTTACTCACAATATACCACTTTTATATTAAGAGTATGTGGGAACCAATAGAATATGTTTTAATATTAGAGAGAGACATTCATGCTAAATAAGGTGCATTTCACTTAATTGATACAAGGGTGAGTCATAACATGCACTCAAACACACTAAGAGGGTAGAATGACAATCTAACCATCCTCTATAAGCTTGAAATTTGTTGATAGAAAAAATCAACTATAGAATAAGTACTATGGAATGACTTTAATACTTTACGGTAAGTATGTTTACTGATAGGCTATTTTTTGTGGTTTTCATTTACATGTTGCTAAAATTAAAATTAATATGTATTTTTTATTATAGTGGAAATGATTATTGTAGATACATGAAAATAGTCAGAAGCCTGTGACTTTGTTTCATCAAAACTATCACTATTTCTAGTAAGCAGGGATGTTATTCTAATTATTTTAGATAGCCATCAACCTCCATTCTATTAAAATGTTAGAACTAGTTTCATTTACAAATTAGTAAAAATGATAGTCTTAGTTGGAGTGTATCCAATTTTTGTAGTAGTTGGGAATTACATTAGTAACCATTAAAAGACGCAACCCTAAAATTGGAAAACAAAACATTTAATTAGTCTAATTTAGTTCAATATATTTACTCACCTATCAAAACAATCATACTGATACAATATTTTCTCAGCGTAGGATATGGAATGCTTTGGTTTACCAAAAAAACAATTAATGAAGTTGACAACTCTATCATTCAAAAATAGAACACCCATCTATAGGCTTAAGTAGTGTGAATATAAGAACTTCACAATGCAAATCAGACTGATTAAAAGATGTGAATTCAAATCATTTAGTTATATTTGAATAGGCCATTAACACAGCCTAAAAATACCAATAAACAACCAAAATGTAGAATCCATGCATAGATATTAAAGTGTTGACTAGTAATATGGAAAGTATTTATCATAAGCCAATGATAATGGTCATATTTAAAAAAATGAACTCTCAAAATGCACATAGCTATGACTACTTGTTGCTAAGAAAAACTCGATGTATAGCTATATTTGTTTTGAAACAATAGTAAATGAGCAATATAAAAAGAATGAACTATGTCTTTTGTTTTTTCCATTAGTTGAATAAGTACACTACCATTTTTTCCATTGAGATCTACAATTTAACCATATTTAATCAACCCACACAAGATGATTATATCATTATGTCACAACTCCATTTGACTGAATCAAAGAGGAAAAACTTAAAGGGAAAATCAAATATTGATAAACCCTCATAGCTTGATCTCCACATCATGCACAACTGTGTCCTCAAATCACTAGGTACAAGTTAAAACACACAAGAAACCATAAGAAAAAAATAAAATGGGGAAAATAATTAAAAGTCAATAACATGAACATATATAATATTAGAGCATCTTTATACTAGGTCAAATATTTGTGGGTACAATTAGCTAAATAAACTATCTCTCAGTGAAGTAAATTCCCAACAAATTCCCAAAGTTGTCAACAAACTCATTTAAAAACTTTACACTGTATAATACATAACAATGAAAGAAACAAATATTTTTTTGCACAAACAAATAACATGGAACAAGAATATACATGATTTGGATGATTATATTCAAAATTAACGACCTTAACATATTGTCCTCTAAAGTCATTGTTGAAAGACTAACTGATATTTTCAAATCAACCTTATTGAAGGGTCCTTAAACCAAATTCCATAACTTAATTTGATCCCATGTAATTCCTTTATTTATTATGAACATGGCTACCAGAGCTGAAAACCCCTGCCAATTATGATGACTCGGATGTTGGTCACCAAACATTGTGAATCAAAATAAACCTAATTTAACAAAACTAACACATATTTCTAATCAAAACAAAACATGAATCATGAGATATCTAGATGAACCCTAATATTTTCAGTTTGAAAAATCAATTAATATAAAATAATTTAAGTAAAATATAAAATATTGATTAATGTGATCATGTTGATGTAAGATAGATAATTGACATGCATATGCAAGGTAAAAAATATCTCTAATGAAATCAACAAACAATAAGCCATTTCCATTGAAGTTGTGCACAATAATAGTAACTTGATCTAAAAAATAGCACACAAAAAAGTGATGGTGATACAATGTACTCAATTGTTCCAAGATTGTAAGTTGAAAGGCCAAAGTAAAGTGAATACACTGGCTCTACAAAATGTAGATAAAGACATTTTAGGTTGGCAAAAGTAAGATGAGCCCAATGTGTATGAAATATGTGCAAAAATACGTTTAATTTTTTGAATTCTGGATTTAAGTTTTCTGCAGTAAAATATTTGAACTAATTTTTCATACCACAATAATGCAGACTCATTTAGAAAAATTAGTTCGAATTTCCTTATCTAAAATAAAATTATAAGAAACAAAATGATAAAATATAAACCTAAAAATTTTCTGAATATATAATATACTCGAAAACAATCTAATCAACCAATGAGAGAGAATAGCTATTAGAAAGACAAAGGTCGATAATCTCAAACACATTGCAAATTTTTTATTGTAAGTTAAAAGTAAAGGAAACTAAACATGAAAACGTAAATCTAGATTTTCCAATAAAGAAGCTAATCATCCAAGGAGAGAAAATAGCCCATAGAAAGACAAAAGTCGCTAACCTTAGCCTTACATATGACCTTGACAGTGACTGGTTGTCTTTCTAGCTCTCCTCTCTGGCCTTTGGCAAAGAAATTATGACCAAAATTCCCATACCCTATCTCATAACCAAGATCATACTTTGTCAACAAAATTTTCTCAAATCCAAAGCTCTTGTTTGAAAGAATCTCGCTCTCACTCCCTTGAGGAATTGATGCTTCGTTAGGCTTCACGGACCCATGCCTTCTCACAAGGACAACCTTAATATATTTTTTAGGAGATGACGAAGGGAATGGATGCTTGAAAAATCTCCAACAAGTCAAATTTGCCGAATAATTGGTAAAACTAATGTTACTATTATTTGCAGGGCTAGGGGTATAGAACGAAAAAGGCGAGGATTTGCTAGTTCTGTCAACTGATGGAGATTCACAGATAGAGGGTTTGGGTTTGCATTTGTTGTTGTCATAAATCCATAGCTATGCATCCCTAATGGATTCATTGATTATGCTAATATGGCTACTAGGAAACTACAAAAAGATGCTTACTAGATCAATATATGCTTCTGAAGTATGCCACTGCCGCCAATACTCAGGGTATGATGCCTTTTGTCTTCAATAGTGCTTTATTCACTGCATTTCTTTGTCAACGCCCACTTCTTTTGTATCAAAATTAGAATGAATAATGATGCAAAATATCAATGAGCACATGCAATTTCCAAAAATCACTCATACACACATGCACTTGCAAATGATAGTACACATATAATAGAGGCTACAAATACCATATATACATCTTGTGATTATATATATATATATATATATATATATATATATATATATATATATATATATATATATAGTCAGATTTATATAATATGTAGATACATTGAAGGAATGGATGGAATGAGTGGCGTTAGGCAACTGCACCCCACCACCATGTGCCCAACCAGACTGAACAATGAACTACAGCTGAGTGTCTGGGTGTGCATGCCGTACTGCATTTAAGAAAAAGTACAATCGGAAATTGTCAAAAAAGTAAGTACCATTCTAAGGAACCCTTATTCGTAAGGCTTTTGTCAATCAAGAATCTGGTCATAGGGTGAAGCTACATCTAGTACTTAATGCCCACGCCATTCACTTTTTGGTTATTGCGTGAGTGGAGAGTATAAGATGTATGATTCCTGATGCTAAAAATAATTGTGAGAGATTTTAAGTATTTCAAATACCACTAACCAAAACATGGTTGTCCCCTCCTATATAAGTGCTTATATGGGCAATAAGAGTAACATTGTTTACAGCTATAAGACAAGAGGCTCTACCCGGCTCTACCCACCAATATATTCTAGATAGTTTAATCTATGGCAGACTTGCATTTTTTGGAAATCTCTTTCAGAGGGGAAGCAGATAGACTCCCACATCTATACAGATGAAATGGTGTTTAGTGGATGCTCGCCAAGTGATATTGCTTGTTATGTGCAATCTCTCCCTCCAGACACGTAGGCTATTTGGGTGGGGTAAATAGTGACCACATTTTCACTATTATTAAAGTGGTTGTAAGTAAAATAAATAAAATGATAAAGTGTGATTCGCTACAATGCAGAAGAACTATTCTTTATTTTATGGTAAAGAGAACAGTAATAAAATATTAATTTTTCCTGAGTAAACTTTGGAACATAATTTTGAATTTTCATAAAAAATATTATTTGATTGGCAAATGCTTGCAAGATGGTGAAATTATTTAAATAAGTAAAAACCAATAGTACCCTTTAGGTAACAATAATGTGTGACAATGCACATCTCTCTTCTATGCCTTCCATGGTTGTGCTTCCCAAAGTCTACGACTCAAATGTAAGGTTTATTTTGTTTCATGATAAATAGTTGATTATTTATTTTAATGAGGCATTGCCCCTTAATGAAAATTAAAAATTGTTTACCATGCCCATTCCATGGAAACCTGAACTGACCTGTAACACATGTATCCCCTACTGGTTATCCATAAAATGGACAGGTGGCCCTTTAAATGTACATATAGATTTTGAGTTAGTGATCATGAAAACTTTAAAAATAAAAAATAATCTCACATTCAAGTATCTTATTTCGTAATTTCAAATATTTTGAAAGGCTCACTACAATTATTGAATTTTGCAACTTCTTTTTAAATTTAAATTATCATACAAAGGTCCAACTGAAAATTATGGATGGTAGATGTAATCTTATAATATATATATATATATATATATATATATATATATATATATATATATATATATATATATATATATATATATATATATATATTCGAGTAGTCTTATTGGATAAAAACTAATAAGCAACCTAACCACATTTAAGATCTTTGAGCATTTGAGAACGACAATTCTGTCCTTTAGTTTAGGAATCACCAAGAAGACAATGGGATCTTATTATAAATGGAAAATTGTTATCATTGCCATGTAATTATTTGTTATAATGGATAAAATTGCACCCCTTCAAAGTGTGAAAATATTTTAAAATTATTAATATTAATTAATGTTGGTGTCTAATATAAAAAAATAAATTAGAGAATATAAAGTTAAATAATATAGAGTTAGTTTAGGATACAAGGATGATAAACTAGTTTTACAGTAAGTTAATTGTTTCTCAAATTCAAATAGATCATTTATTGAATTTATTATGTTGATATATGATAAAAATAAAATGTATAGTTATGTTAGATATTAAAATTATAATGAAAATAAATAATTAGTTTGTTTTGATGTTAATATAGATCTGAATCTAGAATAGATAAGAAACAAAATATAAGAGGATTCTAAAATAGTTGCCAAATTTTGGATTAAGTTCATTTGTAATCATAGACACTTGTGTTAGAAAAGACAGTTGTGTCAACACTAATGTCTGGTTTAGATGCTGGTGTTATATATAGAGTAGATGCTAAACTAGGATGTGATCACATGAATGCTTATTGATTTTTCATCACCTTCACTCTGGTGCATTCAGATCTAGGTCATGGACTATAACTTATTGACTATTATGAGAATAAGAGAAAATAGGAAACCTTTTATTCTATTAAATGCTTTTGATAAGTTGCCTTAGTCTGTGCTAGGTGAGGAATGAGTGAGGGTTGATCTTGTATTTATGTCAATCCCTTTGGAGAAAAACTCACATTAAATCACTCAGGTTGACCATTAGGATTCATTAAATTTCCAAATTAAATGAGTTTAGGGAACTAAACACTTATGTTGGAGGAAGGCACTTGTGTCGATGTAGGTGTCTATCTGAGATGCAAGTATCCAAGAAGTAGAAAAATAGGTACATTCTCAAAACTTGTAAATGCATAAGATAAGCATGTTTTAATCATTCTAGACAAGATATAAGGCTTGGGTCACCGATATAAGACTATTTAGACTAAGAGATATTCCAAGGGGAATGAGAGATCAGATATGAGACTTATTAAAGCATGAACGGTCTATAAATGAGAAGAACAAGTAAGATCTATGTTTGCTAGGAGTATAAGACTGAGGTCCTATATAAGTAAAAATTAGTGTCTATATTTTCCCACCCATTCCATTTAATATAGTAATGAAATTTTTAGTTTAAAAGAAAGGAATGCATACTTTGATGTGTATAACACACCTTGTCTTTGTTTGATTCCAATTTGAGTGATTCAATGGTAACTGAATTGAAACTAAGAGCATATTATAATAAATAATTAATTCATAAAATATAAATTTAAATGTATTTAAATGATTTAAATTGAAAGAGAGTAATTTTTAAGAATACACATATGTATTGATGCAAATACCTTGCCTATTGGCAATTTCATTTGAAAGATGTATCATTATGAATCACTAAAACTGAGATGATGAAAAATATAAATCCATAAAGTGTATATATTTAAGGGGATATAGATAGAGATATAGATTGGAGGGAACATGCCCCAAACCTTGGAGAAAATATGAAATACCCCCTGATAATTGATACTAACTCAACCGTGCAACCCAATCACATTTATAACTTGGTGAGTGTGAATGAACTAATTCAACTCACACTATCAAACTAGTGAGGCTGGATGATACATTCATGTCTAGACTGAAAGATTAGAATTATTGAGTGATTTAATAATCTCAACCATACCAAAAGGTGAACCAATTACTGCAATAGATTGACTTAATATAGTTCATAAAAGTCTAACTTGGTGAGTGGTGACAGTCCCTGAAAGTGTTTTGAATCTGAAACATATTTGATTTTATAATATTAGGTGCACATTACATATCATATGCACCTTAGATATGGCTCATGTTGAAATTATCTATAACAATGGTACCAATGTACATAATTCTACCATAAATGTGTATCTAAATCATATAACTATGCAATTTGGTGAAATTTAAAATTATATAAATATAAATAATTGTATAAGTGCCAATGTGGAGAATATGTTTTCAAAACATGCCTCCAATTTATGTCTAAAACTGTGAATGTGTTGAAGCTATGTTTCTATGACATGACCCCACTAAATCTATAATTGTAAATATGTGCTAGCCATGCCTCTATGACATGCCCCCCCTAATATTACCCCATTTTGAGGTTAGATAATAATATAAATTGGTAGTTACCTCACCTCAAAAGGATAAGATAACCATATAACTGTAAATGAACTATGTAGCATATAAGACAACATGTCTAGGTAAATTCATCACTGAAGCACACATAATGTGATCACATTAAGGCCTATGATTCATGATGAATATCATGGAAATGTCAAGATATTAAAAGTAAAAACTCAACAATTAAATCAAGAACACTAAAGAAAAACTCCAAAGGAAGTGGTCTAAGTAGACCACAAACAAGGGGTATGTTAAAATACAACAAAATCAAATAGACATGACTTATTCAAATGTCCATAAAATCAATAATTACATATTAAAATTCCCATACAAGAAGTGGTGACATGTTCAATTGTTAAAGAAAAAACAAAAGAATGTGAGCCACAACCAATGGAACATATTCAAATGTGAAATAAACAAGACAATAGCAAAATAAGACACTCAAATAATTGCATAAAATAAATCACAAAAAACTAACACAAGCATATCATAGTATCCTATGGATCTAATATCTTAGCAAAAAATTTAAGTACATTTCATATCAGGTATACTACAAAAGATATACGTATGGATAAAAACATGTGGAAGTACATATAGCAGCTCAAACATGATAATGTAAAGTGACCATAGAATGATATAACATGGATGTGGGTCAAAGAATAATAGTCTGTCCCACTTTTTGGCATAAAGAGGCCACATACACTTCCACCTTCTTCTCATAATATATTGAGTTTGGGTCATTGAAATTAATCAAAAATATGTTCTCGACTATACAAAAATATGTATTACATATAGATTTTTTAGAATTTAAAAAAAATCATTAGCTATTTTTTAGGAATCATTTTTTATTTATTTATTTATTTATTTAATTTTTGGCCAAATAGTGGGACACAATATTATACTTTGACTCATATATCATGATTATAGATGTGGATACCCTCATCATCCTAGTGACATGATTAGAGGGAAATCCTAACATCTAAAAGTGCATAAATCATGTATTTTTGTATGGATATATCTTGTTCTAATAGAAGTGTTAACCTCATGTATGTAAAAGTAACTGATGTGCTATCTATCAACATGAAACTAACACATAAATGTTAAGGAGCTAATAGAATATGTAGCTACCAAAAATGTTTTTAATTTTTAGGTTTTTTTGGTACTTTTGTAATATTAGAATAATATCACATAATATATTTATGTAAGTGCATAATGTTTTTTGGCATATTTAGATGTTTTCCTTCAAGTGTAAAAATGCACTTTAGACTTTTATCCCAATATTTATATAACTGTAAAGGGTGCCAACCAATTTGGTTTGAACTTATCTTTCTTGTATTGTTTTACATTGATATTATTTTGATTTTTTTTTAGTACCAAGTCACCCACAATAAAGTCACATGGATGAACCTTTTTATTATATGCTCACTAGATGTGATCTTGATAAACTCATAAGTGTTTAACAATCTACATGTAATTTTCACTCAACTATTCTAATTGATATAATTTATTTTAATGATATTCAATATCTTTGATGATGTCTTTGCGATAATCACGTGAGGAAGGTATTTCAATATCAATCAATAAACTATCTTGTTACCATATATTGAAGAATAAGATGTAGCTTGGATAGGTGCAAAAACACTCCTATGATATGCCCATAGAGCATATACCATCTATTGTTACTAATCTATAATGTATCGTTGAACTAATTTTCCAAGTATCTTGGTGATAGTGTTATGAGTTGCCTCTTCATATCTGTTACCCTAAGGGTAATAAGCTGTGAAAAATGTATGATTAATTTTGTATTTATTACAAAAGCATTTTATTGTCTTATGTTTAAATGATATTCCATTATAAAAAATAATATTTTAAGGTATGCCAAAGTGATAAATAATATTGTCCAATAAAAACTTGTATATGTCATCCCTTGTGGTAAATTCAAGTGGAATTGCTTCCTCCCATTTTGTCAAATATTATGTAGTTATTTATACAAATTTATGTCCTCTTGTTGATACCATATTTATCTTTCCAATCAATTCAAAACCTCATAAATAAAAAGGCAATAGTGAAATAATTGGTTGTAACCCATTTAATGGTGTATGATAAAACGTTTTGTATTTCTTGCACTGTAAACACAATTTTGCTTGTTCATTACATTATTGTTCCATGGCAGGGTAATAATAACCTTGTTATAATTGTTTTTGGGATATGGCCTATACATTATAATACCTACCACACTCATTGTCATGCATTTATAAGAGTGTACTATGGGATTCATCTTTATTTAAACATTGAAGTAATTATCCATCAAAACCTTGTTTGAATAAATAATTTCCAATAATAACATGACAAAGTGTTTCACAATATAATATTAACTTATCATTCCATGTAAATTGGTCTAGTATATAATCACAATAGAGGAAATTATACATATCACTATACAGTTATGTGTTTATATAACTACAAGTAATAGAAAGAATGACTAAGGCATCCATTTTATCAGAAGAAATGGAAGGATCATGTAAATGTCATATGGTAAATTCCATATGATCATCATTGATATCAAAAATCATCAAGTATGGCACACTTGCCATGACATCTACATGGTAGTTATCTTTACAGGGAATACTATCAATAAAAAATATATCAAATGTCTCTATGATTTTATCCACCATTTCTTTATGTCATAAGATGATCTTATTTGGTATAGTAATTATTGGTAACTTGATTAACATTTAATTTAGAATCATCAAAAAATTTAATGTTTTTTATATGAAGCTTGTGTGTTTTGGATAACTTGATTATCAAGGCCCCATATTCACCTATATTTTTGTTACAAGAAAAGGGTAATTTCTAGGATAAAGGCATGTATTTGCCTTTTAGGGTGAAAAATACAATGCTATGATCCACCCTTGTTCTATATATGGATCTATATAATAACATTAACCATGGATTAAAATATATATTATATTCCATAAACTCCTCACATATATCTTTGGTGAGCAAAAAAGGATATAGTAAGGGAGATATAGCTAATTGATAAGCTATAACATAACATTTTATTGAATTTTGGGAAAATAATTTAGGATGAAGCACTGTAATTTAAATATCCCATTTTATAATATAGATGGTTATATGTGTTTTGTTCATAAGGAACTTTAATGGATCTTCTTTTATTATAACATGAACCTAATTATTGAGCAAATAATGTTGTAGTTTTTGGGTAGCAAAAACCAAGGATAAACATAATTTTTTCATTGCTATATATTTGGATTCATAATTTACCAAATGAAAACTTATGTAATATATTTCTCATTCTTTGGTATCATCATCATGATGTGCCAATAGAACCCTAAGGGCCTCGTTAGTGGCCAAGATATAAAGAACTAATGGTCTATCCAGAATAAGAGGCATGAGTACTAGTGGGTTTGATAAATATTCTTTGTGTTTATCAAAACATTGTTGAAAAACTTCATCTCATATAAAATTTCCATATTTTTTTAGTAAATACATAAAAGGAATTATTTTATCAACCAACTGAGTAATGAAGTGTCAAAAATCTTGACTTCTACCCTATAAACATAGTAATTTATTTATATTGATTGGTGGTGAAATTTAAATAATGGATCTTACCTTTTTTTGTGTCAACCTTGATACCTCATTGAGAAATAATGTACTCAAGGATATTTTCCATGAAGATATTCTGAAAACACATTTTTGGGGATTTAATTGAACATTGAATTTTGCCTAGAATTTAAATATTTATCATAGATCAATATCATGGTCTTAGTGATGTTTAGATTTTACAAGTAAATTGTTGACATAATCCTCGATATTTTTGTGAGTAAAACCATGAAATATATGAGTCATATCCATTTAATATATGTCTCCTACATTATTTGTCTAAAAGGCATGATCATATAATAAAATGTGCTCTATAGTATAGTAAATGTTATCTTTTCTTGATCTATAAGGTTAGTTTTAATTCAGTTATATCTATAAAATCCACCCATAAATAAAATTGCCTCATATCTAGTTATAGAATCAATATCATGTTGATATTAGGTTATATAAATCATCTTTTAGACAAGTCTTTTTTAAATCACAATAATCAGTGAAAGAAGGAATATCACCATTAGGTCTTGTAATAGGTAGAATGTTGGATGCACAGTCACAATGTTAAATATATCTTATAAATACCATGTCTAAGAGTTTTTGAATTTATTTTTATACCAATAATGCCACTTTAGGATGTATCTTATGAATATTTTTTAATCGACTTTGCATCAAGGTACAATAATATATTATGCCTTACCACTGGTTCATTAATCCAAAGCATATATGAATAAGCCCAATATATAAATTTAGGAAAATCATGAAGGACTTGTTGATAATATTTTTACTCATCATACTACATAATTAAAATAAGTAGAACTAGTTGACAGTCATTATTTGTTCTATATTTATAATTCATTATTTATTTGTTTAGTGAAGTAGACCTCTCTATGATAAATGGTGTAGTAGTAATAATGTTTGAGGTCGATGCAAAAATTTGAGGGGATGAAAAAGGTGGCATCCCCTAAATTTTTAAAGTTTTTATCAAAATGTGTTTGCCCTTTATTTTAAATTTTCTAGGCTTAGGCTTCACACCCAAGCCTAAAGGGCATACACCCTTTACAAAGCCCTTTGTAAAGATATAATGGTGTACACATTTTATTTTATTTCTATTTCTCCCCCATTTGAATATTAAACCAACAACACTTTTCTACAGGTTTTTATTTTGCTAAAGGGTTTGATATTACATGTGCATGCCTAAATTTGCATCTTGCTAATGGGATTCAACATTTTGGTTACTATCTCAAGTATGTTTATTTTTAAATTTATTTTTTTTCTATTTTTATTTCTATTTATTTATGTACATAGGGTTTAGAAATAATACTTTCATTAAATTCTCTTGTATTTCCTAAATAAAGTTGTACTTATATAAATCTGGATAAAAAATTGAATGATCATATCATTGTGTGAAGAAAATGTAGAACAAAACCCTACATAATTTAATTTTACACAAGAAAAAGTTTAATTGTATGAAAAATTAAATTTAAAATATCAACAATTACAATTAATCATCAATGGTTTGTGTCACTCCTTAACTAATAATGCATATAATTAACTTATTAATACACTATAGAGTGTTTTTTTAATGAAGTGGGAAAGAAAACTTTGAAATTTGATGTAATATTGCATCGAATAGAGGTCTTGAAACAATTTTATTCTAATAAATTATCATACGAGGATGTTATGAAAAAAATAACAATATAAGATATGTGAACTTTATTTGTTAAGCATAGAATTAACCAACCACCACCACCAAATTGAAAACATATTAGTATTGATTGGTGTGTTTAGAAGGGGATAAACATTAAATTTTGGTATAGGTGGTGGATGGTGTTTGATGAGACTCCATGCAAAAATAATTAGTTTCCATTATACTTTCTGAGAAAACTTTAATATGAGTTTATGCAATAGGAAATTTAAAATTATTTTGACATAAATGCCTCTCAAGGTAGGGGAAATAGGTCTTTATTTTATTATATCCAATGTTCTATTAGATCAAAACCATTCTAGCTAAGTTCAAAGAAATAAAATGATAATGACACATGCTTCTATCCCTAAAATTTTACATCATATCATATATATGGACATTATTGAGGTGGTTATGAGTTAGACAAAAGTTAAATTTGACCATGGAATGCATATATTGATTAAATATTCTCACCTTATAGGGGGTGAGATGTCTAGTAGTCGTATTTGTACTAGTGGTCGTGACTCTAGTGTTATTCATGATAGTGGTATTAGTGCTAGTGGTTTTGGTGGTAGCGGTATTGGTGATAGTGTTCATCCTCATACTCATGTTATAGTTCTTGTACATCATTACAAATCATGTTAAAATAAGTGTACGAGACATCTTATTAAGGTATGAAATACATAGACTACATCTATGGAGACTAAACCTACATTTGTATAACATATTAGTACATCTCATTATATTCCATCTATAGTTCATTCAATATCTCAGGACACATGAGTGTATTCTTTTTATAGTTGTTTCAAGACCTCCAATGACTATCATGCCAGAGTATAGGTCACCTATATATGCTTTAGTAGCTCATAACACTAGGATGATAGACACTATGCCAGTTGTAGTAGCTTCACCATCTCCTCTCAAGACATGTAATCTTGATGTACAAGAGTTATCTGCTTCACCATCTATATCTAATAAATAGGTTTAACTTTAATTATAGTTTATTTATTTTTATAAAATTTCATATTATGTTTATTTTATAGTATGTGTTTACTTAATTGACTAACTTGTTTGACTAAACTTTTTGTTTATTACTTATATAGATGATTAGTGATATTTTGGATAGCATAGTAGGCCTTGATTTATTATAGAGGCTAAAACTGGCACTGTTGTACCCTATAATTAGGTTTGGAAACTTTAAAAATACATATTTATTCATGTATATTTATTTCCCATGAAATAAAAACTATGTTTAAAGATATATATTGTAGTCATATATTTTTTTATCATGTTCATTGGATTCACAAATTATTCATTTATTGGTTTTATAGATGATGAGGGATGATATGGAAACCACTAATAGATAACAATAATCTTTGTCTAATGTTACAATTACATTTAAGGATCCACTATCTCTATAGTAAGTCGTGATTCAAAGATGGAGTTTGGTGAGAACACATAGTAAAATTATTTTTTAGATTGGATTAATGATATTCTATGTCATATTTAAATAAATGTATGTGCATTTAGATCTAAAAATATGTGTATGCTCCATATAATTCTCCATCATAGCTTTTTATGTGATCTCACAACCCTAGACAACCATTTTTAAAGGGTTTGGGTCAAATAATTGTTGAATCACATGCTAAGAGGAGAGTATCTCCTTGTATTGAGGCATCCAACACCCCTAAATCTACATTTATGGCAATAAAACATAGTTTATTTGAGGGAAATAAGGAGCAAGAGAGCTAGTTATTGTGTTAGGGGCCTAGTTATAGGAATAATTGATGTTGTATGCTGACGTGACCCATATTGTATACCTATATGGCACATTTTGTATATGTACATGTTATGGTCTCAATTTCTCTTGATATGTATCATATTGTTTATGTTATTATGATATAGAACTTTGGATATACACATATATACTATTCAATAAATAAGCTTCCTTTACATATGCATATTTACTATTTTGATCATTTAATGTTTAGACATATTATTGGTTAGTGATCATTATTAATTCATATGGGGATAATAAAATACATATTTCTCTCTAAGTTAGGTGCTTCATCATTATGCATATTTTACATTTACATGTGATATTTAATTGTTTCATTTACATTTCATTACATATCAATTTCTATTTTCATATCAAATTCATCAGTTTCTCCAAAATATGCATGGATATATCAACCTCCCTATTACACTCACTGCATTTAATTTTCTTTTACCTCCTTGCTTCACACCATCAAAAATGCATCTAAGAGATTATATAATGGATATGATATGACTCATGGAAGACTAGATAAAATTAATGAGGTTTTTAACATTAGTCTTTATCTACCCATTTTTGAGGCATAAAAACTTTACCTACTCCTTCAATGCTAAGTGATCCCTCATGAACCACCTTAAGATGGAATTCTACATATCCAATTCCTCCTTGAACTTTGTAATCCTTATTTTAGGAATCAACCTCTCATCAGCCTTATCAAAATATTCATTCTGATTTATCCTAAATGAGACAAAGTTCTTCATCGATTGGGGGCTAACCCTCAACCCTTCTAGAGCCTTACATTTCACCTATTTCTTGTATTCTACACTAGTCACGGCCATAACTAACTGAAGCATATGAAGACACTCCATTGCCTCTTCTTCTTTAGAAATATTTTTGACCATTATATCATCCTCAAGATGACTATCATCCTTATTATTTCCTCCTATAGAGGGCCCCTAACTTTTATCTCTCAATGTGATTCTCAACATATGCTTAATGCCACCTGAGAGTGGTGTAAATTAGCATTCATTCATGAAAATACATAATTTATAAATGAAATTACTATTATGTAGTGTTGTGTTTTATTTTGTATCCCTTCACTATTACTCTAGTGATTGAGCATTGGTGTAAGTATGGGATCGCGTGGGGTGTAGAGATTTTTTAATACTATTTTGAAATGGGCATAGGATAAGAATTGGAACTTATCATAGGCTTAAAATTTACATGTCCCCTTTGTATAATGTATCCTATTTAATCTTTAGGTATATGTGACAAGAGTGCCTTGGCACCATGGTATCTTAGTGAATAATCATTGTATATAAACAAGGTGTCTATACTGTCACCCCTTGGTGATTGCTAAACTAACAATAGTTGTTATTTATATCTTGATGAAGTCTTATGAAATTTTTAGGAGACATATGGAGAGTGATGATTTTATATTACCTCTAGGAGGTAATCAAAGATTATATTTTTTCATTCTCCCCTTGGTGGATTCCTTAGCCACATGGTGTTTTAATGTGATTTTTTTGAAATGATTTTTCCTAAATTTATTTTTGTTTGTTAGAAAATTTAAGTTGTTTTTGAAACCAATGCTTTTTATTCTATTTTATTTAAGTTGTGATAAACAAGTTATTGAGTTTAGTTTCTATTTGAATTATAATATTTCATTTATGAATTTACTATGTGGTCACTTTAGTCTTGATCTAATGATGTTACTGAGTTATTTTATTTTAAAATTTTATTTCCTTGATTAAATAATGGTCTCGTATATGTCCTTGATGTGCATAATGTCACCTTATATGGGTATGGGGGAGAATAAATAGCTTGGAATATAGCTCTTACATCAATACGGGAACCTTTATAAGAAGGTTAATGACACCATCCTTCCCACCCACTAGATGTGATGGTTATAGGATACAATAGTACTTATTGGGAGGTATATAACTAGAGTTTTTATTGTGAGGTATAAGGATATTTTTTGCTCTTACACATGACTTAGATAAATAATTTAATTCATTATTTATTGAGAGGTCTAGAGAGGATTTTTTTTGGAGTTCTAAATAAGTTATTTTCATTGCATCGTGAATGATATTTTATTTTAGCATTGTTATCTCTTTATTAAGTTGGCACTTGATTTTTCACAATACATTTTCACCATGAGATGACACTCAATATTGCCCATTATTTCTCAATATTACTTAGTGGTGTCATCCCATGGAAAATTACTTACCTTAGAACATTGTATTTTCCCCATAGGGTGGTGCTCATCTTTTTTTATCATGATGATATATGTATATACATAATATTTTCAAAATTTAACACTTACTAACAATTTCTATCTTGTAGGAACCTGTCGAGTCTAAATCTCTTTGATAGCATGCCCTAAGGGGTGCACCAAGAAAGGGGTGGCAAGACCATTGGTTCTTTATAGGATTGTTATCTATTTTTGCCTCTTTCTATCTACACACCTGTCTACTAAAAACTATGCCCCTAAGCTTTAACTCATATTTTGTATCCTCCTTTATTATTTTACCACCTTCATTAGCCCTTTCCCTAACCTAAACCCATTTTTGGCCATTTACATAACTATGTCAACCACATCAACCTTGTATTATTATTTACAAATATTACTAGGAACTAGGTTAGCCATGGATGACATAGTTCATAACCTAGTTAGTTTATTACCAGTTTTAGTAATAGGTCAAATGGTTTAACCTTATCGACCTAAATTTTTAGGAAGGTTTAGGGTTAGATCTACTTATATATACACATCCATTTCTCAATTTCAAGGAGAGAAGAATAAGAAGTAAGATATATTATGCATATGCTTATCCACTATTATAATTGAGAAACAAGATTAGGGTTTCATAATTTATTTAAAGATAAGGATTTTGTCTTGCGAAAAAGTCTTTTAGATACATTGATAGGTTCTGTAGCCTAAAGCTGATTTATCCTTGTTATCCTTACATACCACAATAACCTCTTATGAAACACCTTGGCCAAGGAAGATATTGAGGATAAATGGCTCATCTTCAAAGGTAAGTATTCCTAAATTTGTTCCTCCTTTGTAAGAGTAGATAGATATGCTATTGCAATTCTCTTCCATGTATTAATACTCCATATACATTGATGTGAGTATATGTTTTCTATGCATGTTTAATTTTACTATTTATTACCCCCACTTTGTTCCAAAAACTTTAGTGAGCCCTAGATTATTTTTTTCTACTATTAGTTTAGTGAATATGAAAATATAGGATCTAGATAGGGTTATTATGTAGTTTTACTTGACTAGAGGATTTGGAACCCTCTCTAGTGATATTATTATGGTAAGAGATCCCTTAGATAGATCTAATGGATCCATATTGGTCATGACCATGAATATCTAATGTATCCCCAATCAGAAGTGTAAGTAGGATACACCTTCTTCAAGCTAGGATTAATCTATAGATCTGCTGTATATTCCATTACATACATTCTGGCCAACCTGACATGAATCTAACCCTTGTAGGTTACTTTTCATGCTTTCATTTATATCATTTTATTATTTATATATATTTATGATACTAGGTTGACCTAGTTAGTATATTTATAATTTTTGTGTGTAGGTTTAACACACATTCATATTAAAATGGCTATGCTCTTTCTATGCTAGTCATCATCAGATATAGGTTATTGGATCAGACAGGTAGACATAGTATTGTTATTTAGTCCCAAATAAAAAACTAAGTTAGACAGGTCAACTTAGTATTTTATTTAGCATCCAAACAAATAAACTATGTTGAATAAGTTGACTTAGTTATGTTACATTACTTTAGCACACATGATTTGTAGAACTAGGTCGAACCAATTGACTTAATTTGTATAACTTAAAAATAGCATTCAAGGAACTTAAACAAATAAATTTAAATCCTCATCATCATCTAACCCAGTGCCAAGGTTCCTCTCTTTCTCTCTTTGTCAATTCATTACTTCATTACAATTTTATTTTATTTATGTTTGTAGTCTTCAAAAGAACAATCATACAACAATTAAGTTGACCTCATCGACTTATTTCTATATCCTATCTTTTGCTTAAAATATTAACTTGATCTGGTCAGCTTTATTCTTAAATATTCTTGCTTTCATAAAATAGTAGTGACCCAATTGACTTTATTTTTTATTATTTTCATATAGTATCATCTGAACTGACTCTATACCATTCTTAATTTGGGAATTAACAATTATTTTCTATTAATTAATTCAGACTTTTATTTTTAGTAGTTTGCATAATTAGAGTAGCTCACATAGTCTAATTAGGTAGTTTTTCAAATTTCTATTTAGTTACACTATTTCGGTATTTTTTCACACACTACGAAATCACACAATATTCAAAATGCATTTAACATTTTTCTTACCAATGCCTACCTAGTTGTATTTCATCACCAAGGATAAAGTTGACTTGGTTTTATGGCCAAGTATAAACACATGGTTAATATTATATACTGGCAAAGCAGCCAACACCATTATCATTTTAAGATTATGAAGTGAGGGGGTAGGACCCATTACCAAGTCAATACCATTACCAATATAGATCCCTTTTAGCCTAAACATATTCAAACTATCCATAGATTTCTTTCTAATTCCCTATTTTCAACCAACTTACCTATCACAGTTAACATAAGAGTTTATAATAATATAACAACACTAAAGATGACCACTTAGTAATTAATTTTTAGTAGACTATTTTCTCTCTGATCATTATGTGTTGTATTGAAAAAAATTTCATTGGCCAATGTTGAAGCAAGGTTTTATGTTGTGTACCCCAATTGGATTATTCTCATTAATCCAATTATTTGTGTGTTTGATTACATTTCTTACTTCAATTACATTGAAAAAATTTCCCTACATTTAGCATACTATTGTTATGTTTGACACAATATCCTAAAAATTGTGTTTTCCCTTGTCTAAAATATTAAGTTAACTTGGTCAACCATGTACTCTCTTTTTCTAGATAAGTTAAATTACTAAGTTAACTTGGTCGACCCTGTATCTTTATCAGACTATATTTCTCCTTGTCTTTAATTTTGAGTTAACCTGGTCGGCCCTGTACTCTTTTCTACCAATTAGGTTACAGTACTAAATCAACTTGGTCAATCTTATATCTTTATCAGGCTTAGTTTCATACCTTTTTTGCAGTACAAAGCTGACTTGGTTGACCTTATTCTATGTTTGGCTAATTATGTCTTCATTTTTAATCTTTTTATCTAAATAGTACATAGTCGACCCTATTGACTCTATAAACCTTGGAAGATACTATTCTATGTGGAGTTATCTAGTCTTATTTCATAATGATGTCATTTTTCCAACCTCTACTTAGTCAATAAAATTAAATAATTAAGGATTTAGATCATAACCTCACTTATTTTATTATTTTAGATGAAACTATTCAATTTCTTTCTTCATCTTTTCCTAATAAAAAACTAATCATAACATAATGTAATACAGTTGAGGTCCTTCATCCTAGTCTTCCTCCCAATATTAATGTTGGTAATTCACCACCCAATACCCTTACTCTCACCAACACTAATAATCCCAGTCATAATAGAAGTAATAACCCACCTTCAAATACTAATGCACAAATCGACACAACTCAAATTCTTGCACAAATATTTCAACAATTGAACATCATGAAAAAAATTAATCATTCCCAAATAATGAAAATGAAAAAACATTTATTACACATGACTAGTCAACCACAACTCAAATTCTTACACAAATATTTCAATAAATGAACATCATGCAAAAAATTAATCATTCCCAAATAATGAAAATGTAACAACATTTATTACACATGACTAGTCAACCACCTCAGATCATCATATCTCAATCAAATTAAATTTTTTCCCTTCTCCTCTTAGAGATACCAATGGGTATATCATCCCTCAACCTATTTTTTATAAAAAAACTTTTCAACATCTTCAAAATAAATATTTATCTCCATTTATTACATCCATAGATATTGGAAATATTTCTCCAACTATCATATATGATGGGACTAAGGACCCTAATATCTTTATTAAGTATTTTGTTATTCTATATTAGGAATGGGTCCAAACTAACACATTTTATACCACCAAGCTCTTAACCAAAACCTTTATTGGTGGTGCACTTGAATGGTATAACCAACTTCCTAGACATTCCATCTCACAACTAGAGGAATTAGTTAATGTTTTAGTGAATAAATTACATGATGACCTTCCTAAAAATTACCTTAGCCATTTCATCAATGCCAAACATAATGAATCTTCTCACACTTTCATCAAATTATGGAAGTCTCTAGCTTAGAAAGTGCACCATAACGTGAATGATGATAATATTTTAAATTACTTGTTATTGCTCTTAAAGGTCCCCTTCAATACAAAGTTTGAATCTTCTCCCCTAAAAATTTAGAAGAAGCCTTAGACCAATCAAAAAGGCAAGACAATATTATGAATCAATATGAAAAACCTCAAACAACTACTAAAGAACATTAGTCATTTTTTCATAACATTTATTCATCCAAGCCTCCACAACCTCAAAATGGAGAATCTAATTCAACCAATTTTAACCCAACCAACCCTCCTTTGAGTCTAGAACAACTTAAGGAGAAATTTCCATCCTCTAAACCCATGAGCTTTGATCCTTCCAAACCTCCTCCAAAATGGTACAATCCTAATAAATTTTATTGGTGGCATGCTATTATATGTCATTCTCATGAGGTTTATCATGATCTTCATCAATTTCTTCTTAATTCGTTTCTTGGTCCAAATTTCAATCTTGATACTCTAATGAAAAAATTCTATCAAGACTATCTTCAAGCCTCAAACCTCTAATCTAAAGAATCATAATCATATCAACATCAACTACCTAATAAAAAAATAAATTATCCCATACCTACACCTCATCCACTAATGTTATTAAAACCATAGTTGATCCTTCTTTCTACACCAATTAGGAAAGAGAGATAACATGAATAAATTTAACCATATAGTTACATCCATTGAACCTCAACCTCTTAGGTCATATGAACCAAAGGAGTACCTAGTTCAAATCCGTACTCCAAATCATATAATACATGGTCCTCTTTTACCTCTTCCTACCTATCCTACAAATCCCATGTCAAATTTAATATCCTTAAAATATAACAAACTTACCCATTTACCTATCACCAAATGCACCTATCAACCCTGTAAATCATTCTAATGGTTAAATGTTACCTCACTCCACCTCATACATTATGGTATCTTGCGATGCACATCCACATCTCATTTCAGACATTGGGGAATCTTGTGATGCCCATCCCTACATCCACTTACCCATTGAGAAAACTTATGATGCCCACTCTTATTCTACAATACATAATAACAAATAAATTTAACTTCAAGAAATATTTCAAGACTTATTGACTTGTTTTTCACATGCTCATCTTTAATATAGATGTTAACATGGGTCTTATTTTTAAATTTTTATCTCAACTTTATTTGTTTTTGTGCACTTTATTTCTTTTAGTTTTATTTTACTAGTACCATTGTTTTCCTTCATGTTCTTTGGTTTTTTTACACATTAATTTGGTATTTGTTTTCATTTTGGTTACTATATATCTCTTTCATTTTTGTCTTTTTATGCCATTCTTTGCCTTAGTAGCTTTATGATTATTTTCTCCCATTATTTTCACCTCATTGGTGTTCACTTTGTCAATTGCAGTGTAAGACCATGGATAGGACTTGGCTTTCTTCACAAATTATGACATTAAAACATATTTAAATCACTTTTTGGGATGATTACTACTTTCATTGATGTTTAAAGGTTAGTATGGATTCTCTAATGACATGATTATCATAATCATAGCCTCATCCCTTTCATAGTAATATTTTACCTCCTTGTGATTAGCTATGAGCATAGTCATCATTGTATCACCTATTACATAAATGGATATATCATGATCCCACATTTCCATTATTTACTTTAATTTGAGGCTCACATCAATGAATTTTGAGATTACACACTTACTTGTGGGAAAGTTTAGGAGTATTTAGACACCTTGGTCTTGAGGTCCTTTTCTCTAGTGACCAAGTGTAATCTCTCTTGTGTTTGTCACCTATTTCACTTAGGTTTGGTTCTCTAAATTTGTATGGAGGAGGAGGAATAGAAAAATCTAAAAAAAATCAAAATACAAATCATAAAATATAAACAAAAGATAATCTTTAAAAGGTAAAAACAATTATAAAAAATATATCACACCAAAAAACATAATCTGTATTTGGCACATCTCCTATCTTAGTCTAAGCTCAAACTCCAAATTTGACCTCATGATAGAGACGAGGTCCATTGGGGTGGGGTAGGCTAGTATACTGGGGTTGGAAGTATCATTATATCACATCTTATCTAGTGCCACCTACTTTATCACATAAGAATCCAATATTCATAATAGACTGATGGATATGTAAGGGGTCTTGAGGAATAGAGAACACATTATGGGAAGGTAGGTCTATTTTAATTTTCATGCATATAGATTTCATGGGTTGATATATGTACTTCACTTATTAACCCAAGCTTTGTGTTCATTAGTAAAAATATCTTATGTGCTCACTTGCCTAATGTGTCTCATTCTTACTAAGGATGTTAATACACCCATGTAACATCTCATGTTCCCAATTTACATCATATTTTCTTTAGCTGATCACATTCTTGATCACATCTACCTTCTTATGCATCTTGGTTCATAGTTTTTAAGTTACATTGTAAGACCTTGGATAGGACTAGGCCTTCCTCACAAACACCCTTACATAATTTTTTTTATACACCATCTCATTATCATACTAGTCATGTCATTAGGTTCTTGTAATTTTTTATATTACACCTTATAACAAGCACTAAGTTTGAGTTTCCATCCTTGTGTGAAGTCGATTTTATTTTATTCATCATGTTCTTGTTTGATTTTTATGGACTTACTTATCTTACATATGACATTGTTAATTATTACATGTTTGTCATTATATATGACTTCTTCATGTTTGTCTTACATCTTGACTTACATTTTATTTTTAGTCATTCATATTTTTCTTTATGTTTGATTTGACATGATTATCTTACATGGGGTCACTTGTCACTTATATATATATATATATATATATATATATATATATATATATATATATATATATATATATATATATATATATATATATATATATATATATATATATATATATATATATATATATATATATATATATATATATATATATATATATTATTGCATTCATATTTCATTTGTCATTCATGTTTTACATGCTTCCTAACATGATTTAGTATGTTCTACATTCATTTTTACCATTTATGTTTTACATACTTCCCAATGTGATTTAATATGTTCTACATTCCTTTTTTTCATTTATGTTTTACATGCTTTCCAATGTGATTTAGTGTCTTATACAATCATTTTTCCATCGTTTATCATCATTTTATCATTTACATGCTTGATATTTTGCTTCTAACCTTGACTTAAAAATCATAGTTTGCCAACTTTGCTAAGTAATTCATTTCTACTTTAACCATTCTATGTACACATGAATTACTTCTATTATTAGTCCTGTATCCTTAGGGTTTATCACATGCAAGTATTGCACCCTTCATTATAAAATATTAGAATGTTTGCATACAATCATTCAGCAGAAAGGTAAGTTAAGGCATGTATATGTTATTTTTAGTTACTCTCATTTTGTTTTAGAATTACTTTTTGTATATCATTTTTAGTTATCTCAGTTTTATGTGTTTCTATGTTATTTCTCGAAGCACCATCACCTATTACACTCACATGACATGCGATGAACTTCAAGTGAGGCATATATATAGTTAAAATTTCCAAGCTTCACCACTTACTAACACTTTCCTTCAAGCCATCGAGTCTTAATTTATCTGAGATCATGCCATAAGGGGTGCATCAAGAAAGGGGTGGGAAGATAATTGGTTCTTCATACGATTGTTATCCCTTTTTTACACTTGTTATCTACACACTTGTGTACTAAAAACCATTCCCCTAAGCTTTGATTCATATTTTTCACCCTCTTCTTGTATTTTAACACCTTCATTATCCCTTTCCCTAACCTAAAACCCTTTTTGGAAGTTTACATAACTATTTCAGCTACATTGACCTTGTATTGTTATTTATAAAGCTTATTAAGAACTAGGTAGGCCATTGCTAACATAGTTCATAACCTAGTTAGTTTTTTGCTAGTTTCAGTACTAGGTTAATCAGGTCGACCTTGTGAGTCTAAATATTTGGAGAGGTTTAAGGATAGATCTGCCTATAGAAACATATTCATTTTTCCATTTCTAAGAGAAGAGAAGAAGTAAGATATATTTTTCATCTACATATCCATCATTCTACTTGAGGAGCAAGTTTAGGGTTTCATACTTTCTTTGGAGATATGGATCTTATCTTATAGAGAAGTGTTTTAGATGCATTTATAGGTTATGTAGCCTATAAATAATTTATCCTTATCATATTTATATACCACACCAACCTCTTGAAAATCACCTTGGTCAAGGGAGAGAATGAGGCTCGATAGGTTCATCTTTGAAGGTAAGAATTCCTAACTTTGTTCCTCCTTTATAAAAGTAAATAGATATGCATTTGTATTTATCTTCCATGTATTAATATTTTGTATACATTGATGTGAGTAAATGTATTCTATGCATGTCTAATTTTAGTGTTTATTACCCTCACTTTGTGCCACAAGCTTTGATGAGAACTAGATTAGTTTTTGCTTTACTTGTTATTAGTTTAGTGAATATAAAAACATATGATCTAGTTAGGGTTATTGCATAGTTTTGCTTGATTGAAGGCTTTGAAACTCTCCCTACTGATATTATTTTAGTAAGATATCCCTTGGATAGGTCTAGTTGATCTATATTGGTCGTGACCCTGATTATCTAATGTATCCCTAATCAAAAGTGTAAGTAGGATCCATCTTCTCTAAACTAGGATTGATTTGTAGATCTGTTGCGTTTCCTATTGCATAGAATATACATCATATTAACACTTGTACTCACATGATATTTATCATTATTATTTGGAAGGATATTTTTTGAGGTTTTAGTTAGATTGTGATAAATTTGGATGACATTATTTCTCCAATAGAACTATGTGAATAAATTTGAAATTGGCAACTTGGCTTAAATAGTTTGGAAACCATTAAAAGATCACTTCTTGGAGATAACCCATTTTATTAATTAATAATAATAATAATAATAGTAATGTTTAATAATGTTAATCACACACATTAAATAAACAAAAAACTTATATTAAGCATTAAAATTGGAAGAATTCGATGAAAATATAAAGTATGCAAATATATTATTAGAAATTATTTATAAAATTACGTTCATTCGAAAGAACCAAAGTGAGATAAAACATTAATTGATGCCATGGTTAATCATGTGACTTTAAAATTCAAGAACGATTTTTTCTGTTAATACAAATTTACATATATTGTGATGTATTAAAGTATTTTAAATATAGTTTAGATTAGCATAAAATTATCTACGCATCTTAGATGATGTCTGTTACATTATGGATGATACCTTTATAGGAGGGGAAGAATGTAATACCCATCATGGTGAGGTAATTTTCCTTTGTCAATATCAACGTATTCTTATTATATGATATATTTTTTGACTCCTTTGTGTTTGTATCATCCTTAAATTACTCCATGGTCACTATTAGTCCATAGTTTCTTTAGTTCTAATTTGTGTTAAAAATAAATTCACAATTAGATTTCAATATATTTTGAACCCGAGGTATTAATCTGTATAAATTAATGCCATTTTCCTTATGTGAAGGGGATATTTCATAAAGTAATGGATTTTTTAAGTAAAGTGGTAGGTGAAAAATCTTTGATAATCACTCTGATATTTGTGCCTCATGACATATTTCATATAAATGTATTTAAGATACCTATATTAGCATAAATGCTTGTATTTATAAGATTTAAAATATTTTAGTATGTGCATAATAATTTTAATCTATGATTGTTGAACTTTGGATAATAATATTTTTCTACATATTTCAATTTAAAATTTTTATTAATGTAAAAATTTGGATTATCAAAATCAACCAATCACCTTATTTTTGTAATCATCCTTATATTATTGCTATTGTTGTTGATCTCAATGTTGGGAGTGAAAGTGGGTTGACTTATGTTTTAATTATAATGGGTGAAATGGCATGGAAGGGCACATGGTCTTGGATCCATCCATACCCTGCCATCACAACATTCAATGAAGAAGTGTGGTGCTTGGATTATTCCACTCGACCATGTTTCTCATTATTTTTGTTGACAATTATTTATTCTATACTAACTTTGAGGTATGATAAAAGTCTAAAATAGGATGAAATATTAAATTAGATACAAATAATTATTATAAACATGGACAATTGTTATGTTGAAAGTATTTTTATTACAACTATAGCTGAGATTCATACACAAGTATTTTGAGGTTATTTTAGATGTGTGACAACTAATATTGGTAAAAAATGGTATGGATAACAACCAAGCACACACCAATCATCATTAAATGAACTTGAATATTGGCTCTAGATATTCTATGGTTTTTTATGAAATGTAAATCATGAGATCAAACTGAGCCTATGGACATGAGAATGTTCAACAATTAAATGCCATCCAAACGAAACCTATCTCATGCCCATATTATATCAGGACCTATAAATGTAAGCATATGCATTTGGGAATGTATAAAAATATTCTTACAATACAAGACCTTTTTTTTGAGTATCTGGAGGCATGACATATTTTTTAGATAAATTCATACTCAAATCTGATCTACAACATCTTTCTTCTTCTTGTTTAATAAGACTAGTTTTGGTACATTAATGATAAAACATATCAAACACACTTGAATCTTGTTATTTATGAAATAAGGGGATCAAATCTACTTGTTTTTTTAAAGATTGAACCCACTTATTTATTTGCTAAATAAGATTAGATCCACTTGTTATTTTATTGAATAAGATCAGACCCACTTCGCATTTTATCTTCAATGCACCTTTTTTATAGCTAAAAACCTTTCCAAACACCCAATTCAAATTTACCTAATATGGGATTACTTTCCTACTCATATGTGGTCAACAATAAAATCACACAGTAATCAAGTGACTAAAAATAATTTCAAACTAATTACAAACTAATTTGGTTCCACGTCTGACTACTTTATATTTTGAAATAGAGCTAACGCTTCATCATAAGGTTCACCCTTGTATAAAAATAAATTGTGACATTCCAAGACATGAAATCTCATCAATAAATTTTGCATAATAGTCTACTATGAACTAGGAATTTCAGTCAAGAGAGGATGGTTAATATCATGTTAGTTTTAAAATGAAAACAAAATGAAAGAAACACACTAACTAGCATAACATATCTAGTCCTAGATACTAGGGAGAGCTTAATTAAAAAACATGAATAAAAAAGCAACTAAAATTCAAAATAAACCCTCTTTTACCTTCCTTGGATGCTCTAAAATACTTGATGTAGTGGATTGCTCAACTTGTGCTCATGAAGTCTTCATCAAAGGAGGTTTGGCTATCTCTTCTTCCCCTTGGCACCTTGTGGCTTTGGCTTGGATTGGAATTAATTTGGCATGGTAAAATTAGTTGCATGAATATTTGTAATAAATTATACATTATAACTTTGAATAATCATGTGTTAAAATTCATGTGGTAAGGCCTCCTATTTATATATTTTTGTAAATGTCTAGAATTAAACTGAACCATCCATCTCAGGATTGAGATGTGTGTCAAAGGATTAATCCAATTATGCAATTAAAATTGATAAATAAGATCATCAATATTTGGGATAGAGGAGAAATTAAGAGGCATGGAGAGATTTGATGAGGCATGGGAGACATGAATCTTTATATTTGTAGCATTTATGACCTAGGAATGTCTTCCCAAAAAATGAGGTCACTTGATGATGAAGATATTCAATATTCATTTCCAAAAATAAGTATTCAAAAAGTTTCCATGGAATTCTTAATTAGACTCTAATTTGGTTTAATTAGTTCTTAAGCATGATTAAGTAATTTGTGCACAAATTACTTAAATTGATCATAATGCCTTGTTATTGGTCTAAAATTTGATTGGATTAGAATTGAAAGTCAATGTCAAATGCATTAGATCTGTATTATTATTTAAGATTTTATCAATAGTAAATAACAAATGCATGTGTATTATGCAAGAGATTTGATAGAAAAGAGTAATCCAGAGCACCTAGGTGTAAAATTGTCATTTTGACTTGAAATGATTTGATCAAAGTTAGCTAGCCCATAAATTGCATTGCCCCATTTAATACTACTCTAGATAAAATCAGAACTTGAATATGTCAATTTCACATCTTTTAGTATGCTTTAGTGTTTTTAGGCCAAATTGTGTATTTTGGGTAGAAATTGGTCAAAACACTAGTTGGAGGTTATCGGTGGTCAGATTTAAGTGTTTACAATTTTCCTTTGTTTGGGAAGTCATTATAAACCATAGGTAAAGCAATGTATTCTCAAATAATGAGATATGGATTGTATGCCAAAAAGAAGATGATGATTAAAGAACAAATCTACAAATGGTGTTTGAGAAGCATATGATGATGCCCCTTCGAGGGAGTAGCCATCATATTTGTTGATGGGTGGTTGATCAAAAAGAAATAAGAATCAAGGTGGAATTAATCCATGGTTGAGATTAATCCAAAAAAAAAATGCTTGCATGTATCGATGTAAAAAGGATGATGATTTTCCCAAAGATAGTTATAATCAAGAATAAAAGTTAAAATAATGATTTACCCATAGGAGGTTATAATAATTAAGATGACCTAGATTGGCTAAAATTGATGGTGCCCTAGTTAGAGATGATTAACAAGCATAACTCAAGGATATAACCTATAATACAAATTAAAGATGAGTGGGTGCCAAGTGATGAAAGAGATGGATAGAGGAATAAAATTGATCATTAGAAATGATTCAGTTGTACCTACTAATGAGGAGATGCTCATCTTGATTAGTAATGATATAAATAGAATAGTCAATGGGTTGATTTGATCAAGGATTAGATGGGAGGATTTTCCAAGGTGTCAAGGAGAAACTTCTACAACTCCATTGATTGTAGACCTTATTGAAGCTGATTTTTACTATAGCATGTGATGGTAGGCTTCATGATAAAACACCATGAAGTGTTGGCTAAAATATGCATAAAAACTAACTCTCGATCTAATAAACACTCAAAAATAATAAACCAATAATAAAAATCATGATGAAAATATTAATGGATGAATATGGATAGACTTAAGAATAATTTACTTGAGGAATCACCTAATAAATGAATATAAACCAAGTCAAGGCAATAGTGCTAAAAGAAAACAAACAAGAAACCAAACAAACAAACAAACAACTTGAAATAAATAAACAAAAATCTTGAAAACAAGAGCAAATGAAAGCATCTTAACAATTATCATGCCCTAGTAAGGCAGATCATGGATAAATAATAAGGCTTAGAAAAGATACATGTTTTTGGATTTTTGAAACATTATGAATGCTTTTATTATTTTGAGGTATCTTAACTCATTAGAGAATGCTAAGATACCTGCTCATAAAATGGTAAGAGCATTTGGCTTAGGTTGCTCACAAAATGGTGAGAATGTATAGAAAAGGGGACTGAGGTGACCTCAACATGAATTGAGCATGACCCACATAGTCCTAAAATGACCTCAATCCATAGTAATTCCATTTACACAAAAGGCAGGGAAAACTGAATTAGGTCCCCACAAGTTATCAAATCTGGCAAATGGCTAGTCAAACAAAAATAGTAATAGCAAGGTGATGCAACAATACAAGATAAACAAGTGTTTCCCCTAGTTTATCCATAGGTGATTATAACTAGGATACAATGGCAAAGGTCAATGATACTAATTTTCCCATAGGTAGTTATAATTAGTAGCAAGACTAGTGAGACATTGATTTGCTTATAGGCAGTTATAATTAGGGTCACATAAACAAACTTGATAGGTGAAAGATATATTGCCAGATCAAATATCACACTACTTTCATATACTATCATTTAAACATGGATTTGATTTATTTTTGAAAATTGATTAGAATCCTGTTAAAAAAAGTGTGGGAAGAACCAAAAGAAACAAGATCAAAAATAGGATTAGGTGGGATGACTAAAAATAGGCTTTGATCTAGATAGGAATAGAATGATAGGATGGTATGGTTTTACTAAGGATAATGATGGTTTTTGATATATTAGATAAAATGGTAAGAGATATTTCCCTATGTAGTGGGGTAAATAGTAGGAATATGTGATAATGACAAGAGGATATGTAATAACGACAATGGCATGGCAATGAATTGGCATGTTACATGTTTTTGGTGTGGGTGTGGTTTTTGATTTTATTATTCATATTTATGGGGAGATTTTGCATGTCCTAATCAACAAATGATACAAATAAAATACTTGATCATGTTAATTGCTAGCCCATACCTCATCTAAATAGATGCTTCATCAAGAACTCGATGCAAATTTAGATGCTGAGAATGCTCTTATAATCTTTATTGGTCATTGATTCTAATTCCTTCAAATGTCAATACAAGGTATCTTTGTATCCTCTATAAAAAAAGTGTGACCATGGATGGTAAATAAGGACAAATAATGGATGGTAGGTTTTATTTTGAAATAGAATGGTAGATGGTAATGGAATGTATAATGGTAGGGAAATAAATGAAGATTACGACTTTCAGTCACATGTAATGTTGATAATGCTAGATTTGACATAATTTTAGTTGTGGCAAGACTGAAGACTTGTTCTCTTGATAGGACAACCATATTTTTCTGTTGTTTGATCTTGAGAGTAGCTACCATCTAATTAGGCTATAAATAGGAAGCTATTTTGATTTGATATTTGATTTTGTCTTCATCAAGTAGTGAAGAAATTTTGTGCTTAGCTATTGGTGCCTCAATGAGGTTTTCACCAATAAATTTATCTTGATTTTCCTAAAACACCTTCGAGAAGGTTTCACTAATGAACATTGGATTTTGACTTTGATTTTTTTCTAGCACTTTTGAAAAAGTTTCATTAGAAGATGATGAGTTTGAACCTTGCTTGTCCCCTAGTGCCTCTAAAAAAGTTTCACTAGGAGAGTATTCTTCTACTATATGAATGTGGTCTTGGCCTCTTTGCTCTTTTTCAATTGCTATGTCACCATGGATGCAGTTCAATAAAATGTGATTCTGTCGATCCCAATCAACACTTGTGGCAGATAGAATGCTAATAATATGTCTATTTTAGTTGATGGTAATGGCCTATGGAATGGTAATGGAATGGGGAGAGGCCGCACAATCCTCATAGAATATACTAAGATAACTTGTGTTGAAGCTAAAGTACTCATCCTAAAAAACCATAGAAAAATCACAAATGTATTCAAATTGATATGCAAGGTATGCGTAACTAATGTTGTAATAGCCATGAATATATTCTTCTTGTAAATCTGATTATAACTCAAGGGAATCTAAATTTGATGTTATGATTGGTGTTGATTCTACTTTTGATATTAAATTTCATGTCAATTAAAAATAGTACCCGACTCTGACATTGATTCTTTATTTAATGGGTACTCTATTACAATGATGTCTTGTTGAATATTTTCTTTGGACAAGTAATAGCCTGTGATGGCATAATGGGCTCTACATAAATTAGTTTGTCAAAGTGAGACTCATCTAAGACGGAAAAAAGGTCAAGAGACAACTCCTTAGAGACTGGCTTGTTAATAAGAGGCTCTTGAAAAATAGCCACATGGTTTAGATAATGATTTCCCTAAAGATAGTTATAATCATTAAGAAGTGACTCAATAAAGACTGGTTCATCAATGTGAGACTCCTTGACAACTAGGATAGGATCAATAGGTGATATATCTTAGGCTAACTTATCACAAGTGGTTGGTTTTCATGGCTTTGGTTTCTAATGAGTTGAAAAATACTAGTTTTGAGACTTGGTCTTTGAATGATTGGATCGGTTGAGGTTTGGTTGAGATTAGTAATGGATGAGGAATGGCTTACGATTTAATAATGGTAGGGCCTTGGAAAGCATGATTGATCACATGAGCCAAAGGATGAAGTATTTAAATGGTGACAATAGGGTGGTGTTGAGCTTGATTGCTCACAAAAGTCAAAGCACTAGGTCTTGGAATGATGAAAGAGTGTTGTGGAGTTTGGTTGCTCACACAAGCCAAAGGACTAGGCCTAGGAATGGTAATGGTATTCCTTGGATATTGTAGAGCTTGATAGATCGTATAATACAAAGGAGAGTTAAAGGTAGTCGATGATTGGATAAAAAAATGACATTGTGGATCCTAATTTCTTGCATAAGCTAAAACATCCAAATCCTCTTGATAAACCATATCATCCCAATGTTGAGTTGGCTCATAAGTTGGTTCTTGACTATGTTCCACGTAATAATTATTGTAAAGAGGGTATGGATTCATATTCCAAATAACATTATCTTTAGTTGGGTCTTCAAAGTCCTCCTCACAAGCTTCTTCAAGCCAATCAAGGTATTGATTTGGATTTTGTTGATTTTGACTATGTTTTCCATATGGAGTATTGAAGGGAGAATAATAAAAAACCTTAGAAAATCTTTCTCTATAGAGGTTCGTAGTGGATTTGATGTGGCCATTATATCATAAGTTGGATTATACCTGACTTCACCATAAGTGTAGCTAGACATATCTGCGTAAATGATGAAAGATCTAAAACAAAAAGGCTTAAAGTTATACAAACTTTGAAAAACTTTCCAAAAGGATAAATGGTTCAAACTTGGTCTAACTTGGTCGAAGGGGTAGAGCTATATCTAACATGGTCTAAAAGTGGAGTTGTATCTCCAAAATATTTTGTGATAAGACTTGGCATAAAAAAGTCTAACATCAAATGTCTAATGTCAAATGTTATACAAATAAAAGGTCAAGTGTCTAAATAAAAATTGGCATGTCAAAGGTCTAGTTCAAAGTGTTCGAAATAAGGTCTAAACTAGGAAAGGGAAAAGTTGAGTTACTAGGTCTTTTCACCAAACACAGAGTCAAAATCTAGGCTCAAACAAAGAGGCATATGCTAATACTTTTGGAAAAATGACATCAAAAGATAGACTTGAAACAAAGGCTGATGTGATTTGATTTAATCTAACAAGTTTAGAAATAAATTTAACATATACCTGACACACGGAATCAAACATAAACATGATAAATTGGTATAAGGCATAAGGCAAAAGGAATTTTGAAAAAGACTATATTCTCCCAAATAAAGGTACAAATAATGATGAATATAGGCATTGAACAAACAAACCATCATCGGTTTTCAATTTTGGGTAATCAATTAACTGAAGTTATGCCACCCAAAAGAGAAAGATTTGTGTATTAGCCCCATGAATTGAGGCTTAAATATAAATCAATCAATGTTTGGTTCCAAAATTAACAAGGTTAATTTAAAAATCAATTTTAAAAACTAGGTATTGACCAAAAATGCTAGACGAGATTGAACAACATGATGACACAATATAAAGGTCTAAATGCTATACATGACATAGTTTGAAACAATGGTTTTTGGTGCAAGATAAACTAGTCTTAAAACAAATTGAGCAGCCTAATGGTGCAAGCATGCCTGAATGATGTGATCTATGTTATGTTTCAATGACGCAAAAGGCCCAAAATGTTTTGACATGATTTGAGAAACATAACACTACCCTCTGCAACTCAAATGACACACACATAAACAAGTTTAGCAAAAATTTCATTGTACAAATGTGACATAAAATGACTAGCTTAACACCTCTTTAGATAAAAGAGTGACATATAACAAATTGATTCTGACATAGATTATTAAAAAAAAACAAGTTTTAATCTCAAAACATACCAAGAAAAAATGACCAAAATACTCTAAGTAAAATCGTCCAAATCCTAGCAAAGGTATGGCAATGTGGGGTTGACTAAACTATCAAGTTTTGAATATTTTTAGGGGAATAAATTTCAAAATGACTTTCACATCAAATAATGAAAATAAAAACACATATTTTTGGTGACTATAACATTGGCTAGTTGTAAAAAGGTCTAGTCCTTTTTACAACTACTACATCCTGTTGTTCACTCATTATAGTACGATGTCCAAATATAGATACGTCTTGTGTACAACTCAGAAGGAGTAAGTTAAGTAAATTCTAGGAGATGAAACTTTAGGTCAAATATTCCCTATGGAACTCATGGGAGGTAATGACGTCCCCCTTGTAAGCTAAGATGTAATGAAATGAAATAAATCATAAAAAATAAAGACTTTAGGGTCCTGTCAAGGTCATGCAATACTTTTATGAGTTTTTTGGGAATGATTTAGATGATGTTCTTTTTATGTCTTGGACTAGGCAATTTGCAATAAGAATGGCACTTTTAATTTTAAAGGTTCTCTAAAGGGGATAAATATAAGAGCATACATGCAACACCTCTCTTTTTGACAAACAAAATTAGAGCAAACAACTATTGAAGACAAATTATTTTTAGAAAGATGAGTTCATTTTTAAGCACCAAATTTGAAAGATTGGGTGGTGTTCATTTGACCCCTTGGTCTTAAGATTGTGAACTTTGAAATCCTAACTTATGAAAACATTCACTTAAGCACCTAAATGTTTCATTAAGCACTAAAAAAAAGATTTCTAATTCATTTTTAAAATCATCCCAAAGATGTCTTAATAGTATTTTTAATAAGTTCCAATTTCATTGGTTACCTGTCTACCCTTAAGGCATCACCCCAAGAGCAAATATGTTAGATTAAAAATATTTTAAATAGATTTTCAAAATTTTATGAAAAATATATGAAACTTGAAGCTAAAATAATATCAAATTTTTAAAATTTAGGAGAAAACACATGATTCTAAAAAATATCATTCAAAATGGAGTCTGTATGATCCCAAACCAAGCATTTTGAAATGGCCTATTAGCTCTCATATTTTGTGTTTTTAAGAAAAACATAGTGATCGATGTCAGTTCTATACAAAGCAGATATCCAGAAACATTGAGAAAATAGTGAAAAGATCAACTCAGTAGTGCATCCTTTCCACAATGGATTTGACTTTTAGAATTTTAATGTAATCTCTTCCCTTTTGGACATCAAATATTTTAAGGGTTTTTTCTTTATTCCTTGGGGTTTTATATTTTTGTGCTTCTACAGTCATTGTGCTTGATCCATATATGATTTATTGAATCCTAACTTCCTTGGTTGTTTAGAGAATTATTTCAGTATACAATAATGGCTAGAATCATAATGAAAATTTTGCACTTGTTGGAGCACAAAATCAAAGGCATTTTGTCCTTCTCTAGCACAATCTTCCTTTACCCTAACACTATGAACACTGGAGAAATCCCATTCGCTATGGATTTGACTTATATCTCAAATTTACGACTGTAATTTGTAAATTAATGGCATGACAATGTAGGAGAAATGTTATTAATGGAAGGAAATGTGCAAAAGCCATGGTGCCGTGTGGGACATGGTGACACCACCCAAAGGAGGAACTCTTTCTATGTTTTTTATATGAAGTGGCCCATCATGATAAGGGTAAAACTTGTCAAGGCAGAGATAGATAAAAAAAAATAGACAAAAATATGCATGAACCTTGCCAGAGAAATAACATATTTTATTGAATATTCTTTTATTTATCTTTTTTTTAATTCTCTGTGTGTAAACAATGATCATATATCTACATATATAGAATTAAATCTGAAACTAAACTAATGTTTATTCATGCACTAAACTGTTATAACTGAAACTAAACTGTACTAAACTAATGTTCATGCAAACTATTTGCATGATAGAATCTAACCATGTGATGTGGAGAAATTAGAACTGCAGTTCTAACACTCCCCCTTAATTTCTACCACTAACTACTTCAACATTTACAATGCTTAAATTTTGTCTAAGATAATCAAAATTCTAATTTGCTAATGCTTTTGTGAATATATCTGCCAATTGTTCTTTAGATCTGTAAAAATCCAAATGAGTTTCTTCCTTGTTCACTAACTCTCTGATAAAATGAAATCTTGTATCAATGTGCTTGCTCCTCTTGTGAAAAACATGATTTTTTGACAATGCAATTGCTGATTTGTTGTCATAAAAGATTGGTGTTGACTCCTATGCTTGCAATCAATCTATCAATACTCTCCTCATCCAAATTGCTTGATGTGCTGTTGATGTGGCTGCTATATACTCTACTTTAGCTAATGAAAGTGTCACTATGGATTACTTTTTGGATTCCCATGTTACCACACCTGTTCCAAAATGAAAGGCATGTCTAGAAGTACTCTTCCTATCATCAATTCTACCTAAAAAATCACTATGAGTATAACCAATCAAACCAAAATCATTAGTTGTGAAATATAAAATTCCATATTTTGTTGTTCCTGCCACATATCTCAATATCCTCTTTCTAACTTGCCAATGTGAGTCTTTTGGTGACTCCATGAATCTAAAGATTAAGCTAACCCCATACATGATATCTGGTCTTATAGCTATAAGATACATCAAAGTACTAATTAGTCTTTTGAATTTTATGGAGTCAACATTAGGCCCTTTGTCTTCTTTGCTAATTTTGGTCCCTGTAGCAATTGGTGTAGGTGCTGATTTACAATTCAACATCTTAAACCTCCTTAACACATCCTTTGCATATTTAGTTTGACAAATAAAAATTCTATTCTCTGATTATACAAATTTAATGCCCAAAAAATACTTCATTAATCCCAAATCTATCATCTCAAATTCTTTATTCATTTCTGATTTAAATGTGTCTACAGACAAATTTCTAGTGAAAATCAAATCATCAACATACAAACACACAATCAAAATCTGACCTTCTTTGTTGATTTTTGTGTACAATGTAGGCTCACTATTACTTCTACTAAATCCATTATTTTCCATGTATGAATAAATACTACTATACCATGCTCTTGGTGCTTGCTTGAGACCATAGAGGGCCTTCTTCAATTTATAGAATTTTTCTTCATGTCTATGCACTTCATAACCTGGTGCTTGTTTCATACACTTCTTCATCTAGAAAACCATGTATGAAATCTGATTTGACATCCATTTGATATACTTTCCAATTATTATTTTTAGCTATTTATAAAATCATTCTAATAGTATCAAGTCTAGCAACTGGAGCAAATATTTCATTTTAATCAATTCCATGTTCTTATGCAAAACCTTTTGATACTAACCTTGCCTTGTGCTTTTCAATCTTACCTTCTGCATTAAATTTGGTCTTATAAACCCATTTGACTCCTATACAATCCTTTCCTTCAGGTAGATTAATTAGATCCCATGTTTGATTTATCTCAATAGCATTCATCTCTTCATCCATTGCTTTTATCCAATGTTCCTCATTAACTGCTTCTTCATAATACACATGATCATGAGAGAAAAAGGCAAAATTTGAACACAAATCTAAATTCTCTTCTTCTTGATCATAAATCTCATTCAAGTTTCTCATTTTATTAACTTTAAATTTTGATCTTAAGGTGGCAAGAGGTGGATCTGATTCATCACTTACTTGTGAATTGGGAGTAGGATGACATGCACAACCAAATGATTCACCTTGTGCTAAGATCCTAGGTGTTCTTATTGGAGTGCTTTTTCTTGCTTGTGAAGAGAATTGATCACCTTGAAATTTTTTTTCTTTATATTTTTCTTCTTTGGGGAATTGGTGCTCCAATTGTGATGGTTCTATCAATGCTTCCATCCCATGCTTCTTCTTCCTTAAATTCCACATCTCTGCTAATAATCACTTTATTTGAAATGGGGTTATACAACTTATAAGCCTTTGATTCTTCACTATAGCCAATAAAAATTCATTTCTCACCTCTATCATCAAGTTTTATTCTTAATTTAGATTGTATAAGAGAATATGCAATACAACCAAAAATTCTGAAATGATGTACACTATGCTTCTTACCACTCCAAACTTGTTGTGGAATTCGATCCTTGACACTCTTTGTTGAGCTTCCATTCATAATATATACTGCACATGCTACTACTTCTGCCCAATATTCATTTGGCAAATGTTTGGCCTTCAACATGCTTCTAGCTATCTCCATGATTGTTCTATTCTTCCTTTCTGCTACACCATTCTGTTGTGGTGTGTACCTTGTAGTCAGTTGCCTTTCAATGCCATGATATCTACAAAATCTTGAAATTAATTACACATATATTCACCTCCTCTATCTGATCTAAGTACCTTGATGTAAAGGCCACTCTACTTTTCAACCATATCCTTGAATTCTTTAAATTTTCCAAAGGCTTCAAACTTTTCCTTGAGAAAATATATCTAAGTCTTTATGCTAAAATCATCAATGAAGGTTAGAAAATAAGAACTACCTCCAAATTATGGAGTTTGCATTGGTCTACATAAATTGCTATGAACTAGCTCCAATAATACCCTTGCTCTATATGAAGCTCCTACTAGAAAGCTCTCTCTATGCTATTTTGCCAAAATGCAACTCTCACATGAACTTCGTGGCTGATCTATTGGTGGTAATCCCTTCACCATATTTTTCTTTTGTAACAAGCTCAAACGTCCAAAATGTAAATGTTCATAACTTAAATTACATAGCTATGATTGGTCTAAATTCATGGTTTTGAAATGGGCTTCCTTTTCTCCTTGGATGCAATGAATTTGAAGAGGGAACATTTGATTCTTGGTCATCTCCACTTTTTATATCAACTTGTCATTTAGAAATTTGTCTAATATTGTGAAAACATTATCCATAAAAGATACTCTGTAACCTTTCTATACTAACTGTCCAAAACCCATAACATTATGCTTTAGTATAGGTATAAAATAAACATCAGGAATAAATCTTCTTTCACCATTTTTTGCCAAAACTTTTATTACTCCTTTACCCATTACATCCACTTTATTATCATTTCCTAATTTCACTTCAGATTTTATGGAATCATCAAGACTAGCAAACAATTCTTTATTCCCTATCATATGGTTACTACATCCACTATCTAAAAACCAAATATCTCTAGCATTTTCTAGAGCAACATGACAAGTGAGGAATAAGCTTCAGGAATTAGAATTAGATTCATTTGGGTAATTAGCATTCTTCTTATCCACATCTCCTTGTTTCTTTCTGCATTCACTTGCATAATGTCCATATTTTTTTGTAGTAATAACCGTGAACGTTAGATTTATCAAACCTCTGTGAATTTTGTTGGAAGTGATTGTTGCCACATCCTCTATTGTTATAGTTTTGATTATTGTTTTCACCTTGATCTATATTGTTCCTTCCATTTTTGCATCTGTCTCTTCCTCTAAATTTTGACCTTCCTCTTCCTCTTCCTCTGCCAAATGATACATGAGACTTAAAAGAATTCTCAAAATAAGTATTGTTATTCCTATTCATTCTAGATTCATGTGTTAACAAAGATCCCATTAATTCATCTACTGATAACTGTTCCAAATCCTTGGTTTCCTCAATAGCTATAACTATTGAATCAAATTTATTGGGTAAACTCTTGAAAATTTTTTCTATGATCTTCTGATCTGTTATTGTTTCTCCATTAGATCTAATTTGGTTCACAATACTCAATACTTGACCCATAAATTGGTCTATAGACTCCGAATCATTCATTTGCAAATTTTCAAAATTTCTTCTAAGAGATTGCAATTTAGCTACGTTCACCTTTGTATTACCATTATAGATAGTCTCCAAAATTTTCCATGCTGACTTGGATCTCATTCCTACTGAAACTATATAAAAAATGGATTCATCCATTACCTGTTGGAATAGGAATAGAGCTTTTGCATCCTTTTTCTTATTTTCTTTAAGCTCTTCCTTTTGTGCTCGAGTTAATACTTGATGGGCAACCTCATCCTATGGTTTTACAAACCCATTTTCTACCAAATCTCAAACCTCTTGTGAGAAAAATGATGTTCTCATTTTAATTTCCCAAAAATCATAATTCTTACCATTGAAAACAAGAATCTGGGGATGAGAAATGCTATTGTTTATTGCCATGTCTCAAGCTAAACTTTTCAAAAAGGATAAAAACTTCTTTAAATTTATAATCAGTGACTAATTTGTGACTCTTTGACTTCTTCTACCAATGGCTCTGCTAGCCCTCTGCTGCACCTTTCCATTTTATTTAGATCACTCCACTTTGAAAGCTCATTCTCTCATGATTTGTACTTGCACGATTCTGTTGTTGCTGTAGTGTTTCTCATTGCTGGATCTTCAAATTTTCTTATCTATTCGGTGCTTATTATTTTGAAAGTAGCTAAGATCTCCTTTAGCTCGGATGAGTAAAATGATCTTCAATGCTGAATGCACTCTTATCATGCCTTTCTTCTCAGCCTGAATCTGAAGGCTCTGATAGCAATTTGTCAGGGCAGAGATAAATCTAAAAAATAGAAAAAAATATGCATGAACCTTGCTACAGCAGTAACATATTTTATTGAATCTACTTTTATTTATTTATTTTTTAATTCTCTGTGTATAAACAACAATCACAGATCTACATATATAGAATTAAATCTGAAATGAAACTAATGTTTATTCATGCACTAAACTGTTGTAACTGAAACTAAACTACACTAAACTACTATTCATGTAAACTGCTTGCATGATAGAATCTAACCATGCAATGTGGAGAAATTAGAACTATAGTTCTAACAAAATTGAGAGCCATTTCCAACTAGCATAAAAAAAATTAATATTGTTGTATTTGATTTGGGTTTTATGTTGTTTATTTTTGGGCATTCCAAATGCTATATTCAATTCTTGGTTATTTCCTACCACTGATTTTACTTCATTCATGCATTGTTGGGAATGAATTATACTGATTGGAATATTATTTCTTGGCATCCAAAGTCTAATAATTTGACCTAAATTTTCAAGTTCGACTACAAGTAAGTGAACCCTATGAATCTCTAGGTAAGTTAACTTCATATCCTTATGCTTCTGAACTTCAACTTATACAAATGCTCTTAGTTGAAATTCTTAAAATATATTCATCCATTATAAATCTAGTAAAAAGACATTTAAATAATATCAATGCCTCTTTAAAGAGTCACTAGCAGCATGTGTACAACATTTTCGTGGAATTTTAAGAAATTGTGAGTCATGTTAATCAATCTAATATATAGTATCTTGTTGATTAACAAATCCAACATTGTACAGATGTTCAAAATTGTCTGTAGGGACTTGACACTTCATACACCTTATTTTATTATATAACATAGTATACTAATACAATATTTACACACACACACACACACACACACACACACCCGCACACACGTGCACACACGTGCGCGCGCGCGCGCACACACACACACACACACACACACACACACACAGGATGAGATGAGTCAAGTGGTGATGGCAGAACCATATTTAGGGTAATAGTTAGATTTACATGATTTTAACCATTGCAAAGGGGTACACAACTTGGAGGATGGCAGGTTCTTTGATTAGATGTTTTCTATTGTCAAGGGTAGATGATGATGACATGACGATAATTTAATTGTGAGAAATATCCATGCCTAATGTATGACTTAAATTAGTGGTTTAATGCCGCTGATATGAAGACAAGACATTGAGGTTCCAAAGTTTATATTGTAGCTTATGTTAATCTATGATGCCAATATATTAAAACCTAGAGAACATACATTAAGGTTAAGAATATACATAAACACCATACTCATACGTGTTGAATAAAGGGCAAGGCCATATAGATAGTGCAAGTGGTGATAAACATCAAAGTGAGTTGGGTGGTTAAGATGAGGGGCAATGAAAGGTATTTTAGGTAATATCTTACACAAGAGGGCCCATATCATACACATGCATTGAATTCAAGGTAGTTGTTGGATTTATGTGACCTATACCTATTATAAATAGTTTATATTTTATAGGGTGGTGACATCTTTTTTTGACCATTTTATATTCAATTATGGAAGGATTCCATGTCTGATTTGTAGATATAATCAACAATGTAGTTTTATTGATGTGGGGTCAATACATTGAGGTTATGGAGTATATATTGTTCATTTTTTAGAATTTGAAACATAATATTATACTATGAAAATTGAGTATGTACCATGGAATATGTAGTAAAAAATAATATGAAATGGTGATGTAATCTACCCTGTTAAATAGGTTTTTGGTGATCTTTTGGGTTTATGTATTTAGTTACTCAAAAATATCTTAATGGAAAAAATAAACAATCACAAACCATAGCACAAAGAATGATTTCACTCAATGAACCCTTTTATTACATTCTATTCAACAAATTTAGTGATATTACCACCATATAAGTTTTATGTCAGGGATGAATTTCAACTTAAATGGATACTTCTCTACCAATATAATTGGAAAATAGATGTCAATTTAAAATTGGATTCATTACATACAAAGTGCTCCTAACCAAAATCACACACTTTGAATTGACACAAGATCAATGACAACTTACAACTATTCAATACGTATAACCTTTGAATGGAAATTAGTATTACTGGATTGATGCAAAATGAAAGTTATAAATATTTCAATGCAAGTAATCTCCAACACCTACTATAGTCTACAACTTATCACAAATCTCAATTTTAATGGTCTATAGGGAGCTTAGTGTGACAACACTTATTTTCCATGACCAAAACCACTAAGAATTTAATCATCTGACTCTTCATCATTACTAGCTAAGTATATGACTGTGTAATGTTTTATGTCTTCAATAAAATAGGGTATAGAGGTGTGGAGAGGAGGGAGTAAGAAACACATGTAGGACATATAGGTGGGACATTTGGAGGACCAACACACAAGGGAATCTTGTAGGGTGGCATATAAAAGTGTAAGATGCATGCAACATGAAGATAACACACTTCTATGATGACTCATGTTTACATGGGATTCATGTTTTAGCATGATTTTAGTTTGGGTTTATTTGGACAACAATATATGAATTAAAATTTAGTTACTATAATATTACATTTGGATATGTTGTTTCTATAATGATATTAGTGTATTAAATAATTTGAAAAAAAAAAATTATGAGTATTTTGTAACATAAAAAATTCATTGCATAAAGTGGATTTTATGGTTGAATGAAACTTTTTTCTTATTTTGACATGGTGTGTGATAAGGGTTAAAACTATTAGTTGCCCCAAAGGTGCAAGTTATGCCAAAATCAATGTAATTTTTTATTTGGTAAAGTGGGTATTTTAAAGGGAAATAATGTAAATCAATAGTCACTCAAAATTCATGACTATCGACCTCATCTTACATTTTGTTCACAAATCATTAGGAAATAGAAATTGGATATATTTTTTGAAAGTGATACTGAAAGATTAGGTTGTGTAATTATTCATATGGTGTGGCAATGTGTTATGTGGGGAGGAGAGATTTTATTTTACAGTGAACTTGAGCAATGACAAATTGGTTGGGAAGGGCAAGACCATACATAAAATTCAAGTGGTGAAATATATCAAGGTGAGTTGGATGGTGATGGTAAGGGGAAATGAAAAATTATTTCAATGAGAGACTCAAAGAATCTTGGGAAAATACACATAGTAATTTCAATGATAGTTCACATCTGAAAATGCAATCTATAGCTTCCACCAAACTATTTCAATTAACCAATACATGATTGAAATAGGTGTCAGATATAAAATGACTCTATTAAAACATAGAGAATACACCATGTGTTAATTTAGATAATTCTAAAACTAAATTAACAAAAAATTTAATAGTGTTAACTAGATCAAACCTTATTATATGACTCTAAAACTAGTTAGACAAAAAATGGGAAAGGCTTTTTAGATGAAAGATGCCTCTTATATAATATAATTGAGTAATCCATAATTTCATATGAAAATAGATATGGATATATATTTACAATATTTTATTTTTCATTCTCAGTAACACTAACAATAGTTACTATATTTGTAACAATAGTAAATTTTTTTCTTTATTTGGTGAATGGAAGAAAGGTGAAATTTATGTGAGGAATACAAGCACATCTAATTCTGGGTATTATTTTTGATGAGGGTAAAAATACACACCAATTTATACATGCTCTCTCCAATATCTATGGTAATATGATCCATCGTAGCATAATCATGTACAATCTAAACAAAAAGGAGTTTGAAAGGGTTTTTTCAAACTCTTTGACCTAAAAAAACAATCTGAAACACATGGTCATCATGATAATATATGGTTGAAAAAATACCTCAAGGAGACATATGATTTCATTGAGATGATACTTGTTTCATTCATGTATTGATTAACTTGGAAGATACATATTGAATTCACATATGTGACATGTCCTGAACTTTGCATGTGTGTTTGTTTAGGTTTCTTTAAGTACATCACTTGAAATACCCTATCTTTACCCCTCACCATGACCACCCACCTCACCTTGAAATATTTTTTTATTTTCATGTTTTATAAGGATTTCCTCTTATTCTCCAAACAAGGTCAACAGTCAAGGGTATTACATGAGAAACATCTATCAATTTACACTCTGTTGTGTACTCCTCATTTTTTTTTACAATTTCCTTACATGTGATATTGATTTTTCCCAGTGAGAATATTTATTTACTTATTGCAATCCAAAAGAGTAAATTTATTGAGCATTCACCTGAACTATGAGTTTACAGTGACCAATCTAGAGGAAAAGGTGGATTAAAAAATGACCATATTAGAGGAGGTAATTTAAATGGAAAACATATTAGTCTATGTAGAGAAGGAGAAAATTGGGAGATGAAAAAAGAATGATATGTTCAAAAAGACTTTTGTTTTACACATGAGTTTGAACTTCAAAATGTTCAACAAAAGATAGAAGGTAGAGGCATAAAATCATCTATGGACATGTAATTATTTTCAATGCAACAAATGATAGTAATCATATCTCATGATGGCTCCATACACCCTTGACAATAGAAAATGACCAATCAATGATGTCAACTCTGTGTATGCTACAAACCCTTATATCATGGGTGAAGGGCATGGAAAGTCTTGAATTATTATTATTATTATTATTATTATTATTATTATTATTATTATTATTATTATTATTATTATTATTATCATTATTATTATTATTATTATTATTATTAAGACTCATGCACTAATGCAAGGTTCTAATTTACATTTATTTTGACAATTAAAGGAAAAGTCAAGTATCAATTCACATGAATTAATCTAAGATGTAAATGATAATGATAGACAAATTGTGCTTAAAAACAAGGGAGATGGAAAAAGGGTTTGTAAGTCCTAGGTCTACCAACATGCCATTAATTGAAAGACATGTGGAATGATTTACATGCGATTTTAGAGTAGATTTTTTGTAGTGAATCATGTTTTATTTCATATGGATCAGACTATGTAAGTAATTTAAGGTCTGATGTTTTGGGCTTTGGGGAAAATGAGGCCTCACAATAGAATACATTAAATTCATCTTGTCCAGATGTAATTTTATTTTATACCTACATAAAATTAAAAGAATACGTCTCACTCACAATATTTTGATGTGGAAAAAATGTAGGCTTTATTGCATGAAGATGAACCCCAAAATCCAAAGGATTAATGATGTGATGATGGTGTTCCCTATGAGATTCTTGAAGAAGATGAATCTACATTGTATTTTTATTAACATCATAGTTTCACACTTAATGGTACCAATGCATTTGTATTTCTAAAAATAATAAGCATATGACTATTGGAAATGGGAGTCAAACCATCGACGAAGGTAAGATTAATTTTTTGTGCCATATGAATTAGCCAACACATAACCCAACAGAGCAGTGAATATTTTTCAAACATTTTAGGCTTCGGATGGAATATGGCTTCACAATGGAGAACATTAAATGCAATTTTTGTGAATATGACATTGTTTATTACCTATGCAAATTTAAAATATTACATTTCACTCATGAGAGCTGATTTGATTGAAACAAGACTCCACGTTTGATGTGCATCTCAAATCAATGATATAATACTGCTATTGTGGTGACAAGATATTAAGGTACCAGAGTCTATCTTTTTACTTCCATTCATCCATATTTCCAAGATATTACCAACTGAAAACAAAAAATTACATTTCTTCCAACGTTTCCTACACCATCAGGGTAACTACTAGTTAGCAATCTATCAAACAAAAAATCACTTTGATTTATATTATTGTAATGGTGATTAGACAGGGTGGTAAGGGTAAGATATATGGGTTTGTCAGAGGAAACCAAGTGCCCCATAATAAAAATGAGGGCATTCAATGGGAGGTTGGACTTTCCTCGAAATTTCACTATTATGAATAAATGAGAGTGGAAAAACAAAAATTAAAATAAAATGACTTAAGGAAGTTGTGAAAGGGGTTTCTCGGGCATGGGATCAGGAGTGGAGGAAGATGTTTAAAAAGGGTCCAATCCCTGGAGGAAAGTGAAGGATTCGCTTGTGATGGGAGAATGAATCAAAAGGAAAGTATATGAAATCTTTGATTTTGAACGTTGACAAGCATTATTAGTTGGATTCCATTACCAAATGTATTCGTTACCAAGACATTAGGTTAGGACAAATTTGATGACCCATGAAAGCTATAAGCCTCAGTTTTTAATGATGGAGATATTATTTTTAAGTTATTACTTCTAAGAAATAAATATCTAAGAGTGGAAATAATTTTGGAGAGAGGATCTATTTGAAAGTGAATTTGGATGATTGCATTGAAATATACAAGATCTGAATGTTATCGATTTGAGGTAGGATTTGTATAAATCCTTGGTATCTACAGAGAAAAGAGTAAAATAATTATAAGCTATGGCATTGTTTAGAATGGTTTAGAGCTACAGATAAACATCCATTGCTAAAAAATAACATTGAATCTATGGCATTGTTTAGAATGGTTTAGAGCTATGGTCATTGTTTGTAAGGACTAGGGATATCTTGAGAGTGCAAATCAACTATGCATTGTTTCTTTTTAATGAATAGTCATTTCTTACCCCTTAGATATATTTGTTAACCCATAGGATCATGTAACATGGTTTGAAAACTTCTTCCCACACATATTTCACTCTGAGATGTATTTTAAACGATGTTTGTAAATTAATTTTAAAATCTCAAGTCCTCCTTGTTGATTCTAGTGTTTGACCATAAGAATGTCTCATAACACTTCTATGATTTCCAACTTAACCTTCAAAAACTAAGATAGAAATTTTGCTGGTATAAAAATGATTAAATTATAGTTTAACTAAACAAATTGATTATCTTTCACAAACATGAAAAATGGTTAAATTATAGTTTAACTAAACAATTCGATTATCTTTTACAAACATCTATATGTTTTCTGAAAGTCTTAATGAATCTATCATTTAATAAAATTATTTGATTATTTTCATTTTTTAAATTTGGGAAGCTTCATCTTTGATCCTAAACAAGTACTGATTAACATTCAGTGTGTATGCAACATTACAAAGCTACTATCATTTAAATTGTATATGTGTATTTATCAATCCTTGCCTTGCCAAAGAACTAATGGTTTTACTTTCCAATTAACTTATATTTGCTCAGCCAATCAAACTTTTAAAAATACATATAATTTTAATAATTCCAAAAATTTCCAATTTTTTTAAATTAAAAATAATGAAATATTCCCAAAAGTATTATTTGAGAATATTCCTTGAATTTAATTATATTAACAACAGATTATTTTCTATTATTTTTTAATATTTTTAAAATATTTTTTAATATGGTAACAGTAGTGCGACTGTTTTTCCCGTAAAAAACCAACCAATTTTTTGGTAGACCTTAAATATCGATCCATCTGGTATGCACATCATTGATGCACAACCAGCGCATGGGAAGCAAGCAGCCTACAAAGCGGTAATGGTCAGTGGATGTTAAGCGTGTCCTACACAACACTCACAAGTGCCCTACTAAAACAAAGAGGGAGAAAAAGCTTCATTGATTGTTCAGTGGATTTTGACATATGAATGATAAATGCGTCGCTAGGCAAGCAGAAGTTTCCCTAACGTTGTAATTTTAAGAGATTCAGATACCTCCAACGAAGAGAGCTCAAAAGAAGAAGAAGAGTAGTTTGATCAACTCCACCAAGTTGAAGAAGAATATGATTCAAAGGAGGATCAACAAGAGTAGGGGAAGAAGAAAAAGACTCCCATTACAGTAAGCCTCAGACAAGTCTGCAAGGTATGCATGCTTTGTATTGAATGAGCAACCTCGTTGCCACTATTAATAAGTTTTTCACCATTGGAAAGAGTTTGAAGTGAGTATAAATTCTGGGAACTATCTATCGCTTCATTACTCATTTCATACGAATTTTTTGTTATAGGCATGAGTCCAACTTAGGTCTTTCTTTCTCATTATTTCAATTTCTAGGAACCATCTCGAATGGAAGACTAGTTAATTACTATCACAACAAATATGAACTACAGTATGCTGATTTCAACAACATTGTGAAACCAAAATCTATTTCAATTGCATTTCACACTTCTCTCGGGTGCTGGGTACTTCTGGGATTTTTCACATTCCATTAAATAATTTTGGTGCTTTCATTGATATTAGAGACTCGTAATGTTTTTGTAAAAGTTTTAACAATTTTCTTAGCTTTTGATCTATTATTTATTCCACTTTTTGGAGATGGCATTATATTATCTGGCCATCTTATGATTTTTCCGTAACGACAGTGATGGGTACGGGTCTCGGGGACTAAATGACTCCCTACCAAGTAACTGTTCACGGCAAAGGGGACTTTATTCCTCCGCACTAAGTCATTGTACTTAAGATTCAAGTCGTTTGTCTGTAAGGTGTAGATTTTCTTACTGCAATAGGTTTGTACCTATGTAGATATTGATATGATCATAGAATGTGTCTTTATAGAAGGCTTCCATACTCAAGTATATGGCTAAGAACCTTAATTGGGGAATACGAAGTTAGCTTACATCAGTATATGCCCAATTGTATTCTATGTACAAGTGTTAATATCATAGATTCAATAGCCTCTACAGACTGTCAAGTGGCTTCTTGACATCTTTATGGGGCTTCTTCATAACTTTATGACTAGTTTTTGGTCCAATCATGCTGTCATAAGGCATTTCAAACGCCACTCTAGCTATATGAGTGTCATTTTTATAGTTAACTATCAATTTCAAAGCTATTAAATTTATGGCCGTTTGAATTTGGATGAAAGACCTTAATGAAATTTATTGATGATACCAAAAGTATACATCCCATTTTATAAAAGCATATGGATTTCAAGGAGCATTGTTTATTTAACTGTCAAAATTGTTGTTTGTACATACCGTTCTGTCTGATTTGCAGGATTCATTTTTCTTAAGGAAGCTGTCTTGCTATCTCATAATGTATTCTGACAGAAAAGGCCCATAATTTTATTTTTACATGCAGATGTTGTTGTATGTATATTTTTAGGAACAAAGGTGTCAAATAGATCCCCCTCTAGTAAATTGAGTTCTACTAGAACTACATCAGTACTACACTAAATACCAAGTATAGTAGATTTGACATTGTGTGATAAACCTATGTGGTTGTCTAGAGGTTATTTTGAGCATGGAAACCATTTTTTGAATTTTAATTTATTTGAACCCTTGTCATCATTTGATTGCAATGTAAACACCATTAGTCGAGGTTAAATCCAGCCATTGACACATACCCCACAACTAGTAGTTTTATTTGCATAACTGTATAGATTTTAAAATTTAATTGATTTGTGATCAAAATTGAACAATTTTTTATTTTTATTTTCAAATTACACTCCACAAAATCATTCACCTTTTAAATATAAAAATATATAATTTTTTAAATCTTTGTTATATCTACTTATTCACCTCATCGCTTGCATGCCATGACTTTGATTATTCCCAATACAAATACTTTTGACATGCGACATAATAATATGTCACGTCTAAACATGGTGGCTTACATAGTTCGGAAACATGTAACATAAAGTTACTTTTATTGTATGTAATCATGTGGAAAGCTATTAATTCTTGGACAATATTATTTTCTATACACTTAAGATATTTTAATTGGATTTTATTATATATATATATATATATATATATATATATATATATATATATATATATATATATATATATATATATATATATATATATATATATATATATATAATCATATTGTTTGTGGTACTAATCAAAATATTAGAAAAGAACAATTTACATGTATAAAATTGACAAAAAAAAAAAACTTGTGTAATACCAACACTTTGTATGTGTGGAAGATATATATCAAGAGATATTGTATATATGCTAGATACATATCAACATACATTTTGCACATGTATAACATGCATATCAACAAAAAAAATAAGCTTGTCAATGTCTCATTTCAATTTTGGGTAATCACTCCAAATTGATAATTTCCTATATAACCACGTTCACCATTATATAACAAGACTTATCTGTGTAATACAGATGCAACTGCACAATTAAATCTTGCAAGGACTTCAAGGCAACAATGTTGATTGTCCTTTATGTCATTTATATAGCTGTTATGCCTATTTTTATTATCTTTTACATTTAAATTTTATCTACTTTGTTATTCATCACTTTTCGTATTTGCATTTTAGCATATTCAAAATATTAACAACTTTTTTTATTCTTATGTACTTAATATCTATAAGGTACAAACATTAGCTACTACTCTTTTCCATAGATTATTATATTTCCTCTATTTAATTTTTTAATTTCCTACCTAAAATTCTTTGCTACAATAAACTTACATTATAAATTTACATACAAAGATCTAATTATGCTTATTTGTAGAGGAATGTGAATTGTCAATACTTTGATGTGAGGAATCAATAGTCGACATTTGATCTACAAGTTCGCCAATAGACATGTGATCATATATTTTATATTGCGATAGGTTAAAAGTTTCATTCATCTTTACTACGTTGTACAAAAAATGTAATCCTATCACTTACATGAGAGATAAGATTTGGAGTTCAATCCCAACTCCAAGGGACACCACACTAGATAGATAGATATTTATTAACCTTAAAAAATTCATTCTGTACATTGACATAATGAACAAAAAATAAGGTGTATAATTTACTTTGAAACTTTTTTTTAATATTCATAACTACACACTTTTAACTAATTTTCACTCATTATCTCATCTTGCATAGATAAATAATATTTCCCTTATATTTATAATTTATATAAAAATAATGATTAGTTATTTGACTTATACTATATTTTCTTTTTTCTTATAATGTATAACAAAAGTCAATGATTTTTATAAATCAACTATTGACACATGTACCATACTACATACTTTTATATTTTGCATTTATTTTTCTCATATACAAATTGTGCTATCATCATTTGGATTTTATTAAGTTTTCACATATACATTTAATTTTTATCTTTTGTCACATTCTTGGTTAATAATTGCTTTCATCTATTTCATATTAACACTTCAATTTCAATAACACAATGATTAAATGAAATCTATTATTTAACATAAAAACAGGATCTAATTACTATGTGACTTTTATTTTTCACTAATAATCTAATATTAAATTAATAATTATAAAAAAAAACCCCTAAAACTATATAACTTCAATCTGATTTTAATTATGAATACGCTATAATTTATTAATTTAATTCTTAAGGATAGAAGGACAAATAGAAGAGGATAAGTGAGTTGCTCTACAATACAGAAAGAAAATATGAGTATCGATGGTTTTGTAGAGTTTAACTACACCTAGGATAACACTCACTCCCCAACCAAAGTTATCTCCAATTTTTAGTATATAATTTAATGTGTGTACACTTTCATAATTTCTTATTTGTTAAATTTGAATATTTTAACTTTTTGTCTTCATGTAAGGTTGGAATTTTCACATCAAGCCAGTATTGTAAATCTTACTTGCGTGCTTTGATTGTTGTTAGAAAATGCTTGTAGTAAATGGGCTTATGAAATGATCATAATGGATGAATGAGACACATTTTAACCTTCTCGTTACACCACCTTGAAGATTTAAAAAATATATATGGGTTGATGGACAATTGTTTCATTAATGTTAGCTACCGATTTAACTGTATTAGTTATTAATATAGAATGTTAAAATTTGTAATGGGTATTGAGTGATAAGATCTAAATGTATATGAGAGGAACTACATATGTGTGGTTATTGTGAAAGCAATTGACATTTAATGTGTTTGGTTATGCAATTACAAATTACACGTATGTTTGAATACATGGGTTATATGTTGATTTTATATGTTTTAATCTAATAAATCTTCACTTTCCCAAGAGTAATATAAAGACTTAGCTTCTAAGTTAATTAAGAACACTTACAAGTTAAAGTAATATAAAGATCTAGTAAATTAAATGTTAAGATTATGAGATATTATTAAGGTAAGATGTTGAGACCGTAAATTTTGTATTTATGTAAAGTTTTATAATTTATTTATATTAAAACTTAGGTGAATTTTTGTAAAGATGACACGTACATGTAGTATTTATTAATGGAGGTAGTTGCTTAATTTTATAATATATTGGTTGTAAATATATGTAGTATAACATTAGTTTAAATTTTTTATATAAATTGTTTTTAGATTTTTTTTTGAATTTATATGAATCATATGCATGAGTTTCTCTTACAAACTTTGCATGGGTCTTAATATGTATTGATATTAGCTTCAACAATTTTTATTTTAATGTTATCTAAAGAAGTACAATTATGATTACCATCACATGTGAAAGTATTAGAGGATGTTTCTAAGTTTAAAAACATTAGATTATGTCAGGTTGTGACTTGCTATAGTTTAAAATATGTAGCAGGTTTTTAATGTTGCAAGTATGAAAATAATAGATAAATATAACCTTGTAAATCCCACATCATATTTTTATATCCATGAGTATGGAAATATGTAAGGGAAATATCTTATGTATTGGAGATTTATAATTTGAAAAAAAAAAAAAAAAAACTTAAATCTATCTAGAGTAAATGTAAGACCATCTCATATGCTTAGAATAACTATAAAACGTATATATGTGAAACCTTGGATCTAAAAGTAATAGGCATTAAAAGTTATTCATATTCATGACTGGGAAATATATAAGAGTATCTTGTGAGTAGGAGACATTAAACCTTAGATAATGTATGATTTGAAAACAATATTTATAATGATTTTTTAACTTTAATATAATGGTATTGAACTATATGGAATCATTACTATGGATCAATTTTAACTTTAAAATTTTATTAATTTCATGTATACGATGGGATATATGTTTAAAACCTATGTAATAACTATAAAGTATTGGGTTGTACTTGAGAATATATTGAAGAGTGAAACCTTAAGGTAGTATTTGGAAATTATGTTAGTTTTAGTTTGATATCATAATTTTATTTGGTTTCCATTTAAAGTGTCATTAAAAAACCTATTTATTAAATTTATTAAACCCTATGTAAGGTTTAACCATGTATGATAAAGTTAATGGTTGTAATGTTGCTGAAGGGGAAACTATGAAAATAAAATATATATGGTTAGTGTTGAAGTCCAATCACCATCATTATAAATATAAAAATATCTTTAATAATAAGTGAACTACATCTAACATTGATTTTGCATATGAAAGTGATCATCACAAATATGTAGGTAGCTTAGAGAGTAGACACAGATATAAAAAACTAAACATTAGAACGCTTTCTTAATAATAGAAATTGATAGCCAATTTTAAACTTTCTTTGAAACACATACTTTAACAACTAAAATATTATAACTCTCCACTTAACATGAGTTATAAAGTATTATTCCTTAAATATATATATTATTTTTATTTTTATTTATGTAATATGTCCAAATGTATAATTGATGTTGGGTAATGCACCTCATTGAATATGTTGTAGGTGATCTTGTGTTCTTCTATCTCAATAACTTAACATGATGATAACTTAGAACTCAAAATATCAATCATAAGGTTGCAAATGAATTATAAAATCTAAAAAACTTGACCTATTTATATCATTGAAATTTTGACTACGCATTATATCTAACATAGATTGTAAACTAATTCCTGTAAATATTTTGTGCACAATATCTCAATCACGGTATGTCTAAATCAATCTACGTTAGCTGAATTAGAGAACACAAAATGTGTTCTTCAACATGATAATATTTTTTATACCATTAATGATGATTGATAATATGTTAAAATATTCTTGATTACTAACATATCACACTAACACGATCGAAAATTCTTTGAAATGGGGGCAAATATTTTGTCAATTTTTGAAACATGCCATTTCCTATGGAAATTATTCTATGATATTCGAGAACATATATAGATAAATAATATCTCTAAACCTTATAGGAAATTGAGTCTCACATAATCCAAGTTTAAGATACGTATATGATAGATAATAAATTCGAATAAACTTATAGCAATTTCGTTAAGATTATCTATTTCCATTTATCTTTCGATATGATCAAATATGATAGTCACATCCATCACATCGAAAGAGTGCACATATGTTATAATTATTACAAATTTTCATAACATCATATTTTGGCATTAATGTTAGGGTATTATTTTTGACATAGTTAATTTGTTTAGGATGGGGCATAATTTACATAATTCAGATGATCAAAGTTTGTCATATTATACATGATTCATAATATTATATTTAGATAATACACATGTTTTAAATATTATATCATTTAAATTCAAGATACATATTGGTATATTGATAAATATTATATTTGTAATATTTTCACTCAGATCTATCTTGAAATACAATTTTTTAATTAAAGTATAAATATTGATATAAGATTACACCACGGTGTGAGAATCAAATCAAAGATCATATATCAAATATTGAAGTTGATAATTGTAAATGAAGAATACTACATTACACATCATCTATCAGCATGAAATACACCATACTGTGTATAAAAAGTATTTACAATCTTTCAACCACAACTAACACAATCCTACGACCATGAATGTCAAAGTACTA
>JARHVA010004335.1:690000-890000 GCA_037957365.1 Torreya grandis | reverse complement strand
GGTGGATACAAACACACAATAATCTCAATACTATATTATTACAAAATGAGATTTATAAACTCTTATAAATAGAAAGAATAAACTATGATAAAATTACAACCATTACAACAATAAGTGAGGCATGCTCTAATGAAGTCCATGTTTCGCTCCTGTATGAAAGCAACTTCAGCTAACTAGGGAAAAATCTTTCACCATCAAAGACTTGGAATATTTTAAATATCTCTCCTCTAAGATATGAGTTGAACCAATGTTCAATATCAAAAAATAAGGGAGGGGGTTATATTTTCAAAATATATGTTACAAAGGGAGAAGTGTCATACTTATAGAAATACAAAAGAGAAGGAGAAAGAGAGGGAAGAAGATGAGAGAGAAATATTTTCACAACACTTTGAAGAGGGAATACTCTTCATGAATAGTGCATGTTGTCTCTCACATGTACAAGAGGTATTCAATCACATGTCTAAGGGATATTCTTTTGATCTTCTCCCATGTGCCTCTATGTTATTACAATCAATTTGTCTCTCACATGTACAAGAGGTCTTGAATCACATGTGTAAGGGATATTATTTTGACTTTCCCACATGCCTTTATGTGATTCTCAATCAATTTATCTATTTCCCATGCTTTTATTATTCTTCCATATGGTCAAGTGGGAAAATTATGCCCCACTTCTCTTTTCTCAAATTTGAACATTAAAAAATCATTATGTAGGCCAACCCACATTACCAAAGACATTTCATCACTATTCCACCCTCAAAACTACACCAAGTCACCCACATCAAATGATCTCTCCATCTTGTGCCTATCAACATACTTCTTTTGCTAGTTTTGTGCTTGTGGCATATTCTCCTTGAGAGATCTCATTATGTCTTAATTCTCTTGAATCCAGTTAAGAGATTTGGGATTTTGACCATCTGCTATCACCATATCAACAAATGAGGAGGCATCATACCCATAATTCACCCTAAATGGTTTCATGCCAATGCTCATATGATGGGTTGTATTGTAGTAATGCTCACCCAAGTACAACCACTTAAACCATGTTTTTTGATGGACTAATACATAACTTTATAAATATCCCTCTTTCTACTTGTTCAAGATCTTAGTCTGACTGTCATTCTATGGAAGATAGATGGTACCTAGTGTCAACTCTATACCTACCAATTTGAATAGCTCCTGCACAGATTTATGCATGAATCAACTATTTCTAATCATTGACTATGTTCTTAGGTAATCCATGTAGCCTATAAACCTCTTCAAAGAATAATGTTTCTACCTAAGGCTAATTTTACTTGATTTATTTTGTAAAGAAATGAGCATACTTGGTTTAATCTTTCAACCACCATATAAATGCAATTCTTACCCTAAGCCTTTGGCAAGCTTGTAATGAAATCCATTAAAATTTTCTCCCATTTCTAGTTTAGAATGTGTAATTATTGAAGTAAACCTTCAGGGAATGACTACATAAATTTAATCTAATAAAAAACCTCAAAATCTTTGATACGATTGAGGACATCATCCTTCAATCCTCTCCATGCAAATCTCTCCCATATATATATGTAAGTCTTGAATTACCCTTGATATCTTGCCAATGGGGGATCATGTACGACACTCAAGATATTCTTCTTCATTTGTGACTCAGGCACAAGATATTCACTACCATTTTATAATATCACATCATCCACAACATTATACCTATCATCTTGTATCAATCCATCCATGATCTCACAAGTAAAATGGTTCTTGGAATACTCAACAAAAATAGGAGCCTTCCGATCTACTAAAATTTCTAAGATAAAGCAAAGGGAAGGCTAGTTAGATAATGCATCAACTAATACATTATTCTTCCCCTTTAGATACTCTGTATCAAAATCATAAGCTTGTATCTTTATTATCTACTTCCATTGATGATCATTGAGGTCTTTTTTCTCCATGAAATACCTCAAACCATTGTGATCTATTTGGACCACAAACTTGTTACCCACCAAGTACTATCTCAATTTGACCAAGGCATGTAAAATAGCTAGCATCTCCTTTTCATAAGTAGAGTACCGATACTCTACCATACTCAGATTTTGACTATCATAGGCATTGGGATTTCTATTCTACATCAATACTGCATTGATACCCATACCCAAAACATCATATTCAAGAATGAATGGCTATGAAAATTTTGCTAATACTAACACTGGGCATGTGTTCATCACCTTCTTAAGGTGATAAAATACCTTTTGTGAGGATTTTGATAAAGAAAATTCCCCTTAATCAAATATGTCAATGGTAATTTAAACTGAGATTACCCCTTCATAAACCTCCTATAATAAAAAATTCCTAGGAAGCCTCTCAAATGAGTCAAGGTCCTTGATGGTGGCTAATTAATGATCACTGAAATCTTAGCTTGATCCTATTTGACTTCTGCTACTCCAATCACAAATCCTAAATAGAGGACCTCTCTCATCCCAAATTCACACTTGGAAGCCTTTGCATAAAGTGATTACAATCCCATAAAAGTCAAGACCTCATCATGTTATCTAAGGTGTTCTTCTCATGTTCTACTATATATCAAGATGTCATCAAAGAACACTAGAACAAATTTCTTAATGTGGTGGTTGAACACATGGTTCATACAAGAATAAAATATATCTAGGGCATTAGTCAACCCAAACAATATAACCAAGAGATCATATTTCCCATAATGGCACCTAAAATCTATCTTGTATACATCTTACTCTTGCACTCCAGTTTGATGGTATCCTAAGTACAGGACAATCTTGGAGAAGAAATCTAATCTATGTAGCTCATCAATCAACTCATCAATCCTTGAAATGGGATAATGGTTCTTGATCAAATTTTTATTGAGATCATGGTAATCAATACACATCATCAAATTTTCATCTTTATTCTTCATCATCACCATAAAAGAAGCATATGGACTAAAACTAAGCTGGATATGTCCCATGTCGAGTAGCTCTTTGATAGCCTTATCAATCTCTTCCTTAAAATGGTGAGGATGACAATAAATATTAGTGATAACTATTCTCTCCCCTTCCTCCGACACTATCACATGTTGAAACCCTTAGTTAGGAGATCTCCCTAGAGTCATCTCACCAAAAACTCTATTATGCTTATCCATAAAGGACTGTATGTCGATGTGGTAATCCTACTTACCACCACCTACATTTTTAATTGAAATTAACTAATGAATTTCCAAAATTATATCATTATGCATGAATGTCCTCTCCATACTTTTTTCCATAACCACCCTCAGAGCTTCATTAGATATTCCACTCAATAACATATGCTTCTTATTCACTTTGAACTTCAGCTCCATAGTTTGGATATTTTGAGTGAACTCATGAAACAAATTTAGCCCTTGAACACCTAACATAATGTTTTTATTCCATATACAAATCACATAGAAATCATGGTCACTATATGGATGCATAATGTAATACTAAGCTACGAGACACGCTTGGTGAATGTCAAAGTGAGGCCATCAAATATAACCACATTGAAGCCATCAAAGTCTTTAGCTTGTATTCCCCACAACATGACTAATGCCTTATCGATGAAGTTATGGGTTTTCCCACTATCAATGAATACTAACATCAGCTACCCCTAAAGGACATAATGAACACTGAATGCATTATTAATGGTAGTACCAGATAGTGTATCAATGGAACCTCTTAGAATGGGTGCTTATGTCTGTGTAGTCTCTAACTCCTCATGCTCATCATGTTCACTGTGGTCATCTGACACATCACTATCTAAAGTCTCACTATCCTCTTATATGGGCACCTCAATGTAGTGTATTTTTTGCTTTCCATTAGAATGGTGTCTTAGTTCACATGGGTCCTTACATGTAAAACATAACTTGTTCCTCCATAATTCATCTTTAGCCGTATTTGGGATTTAAGTCTTTTTTTTGACAATTTAGGTCCCTTATATTTCTTCTATAGAAAAGGTTTATTAGGAAACTTTGATGGAAACTTTGACTTGGGATTACAAAACTCCAATTCCTATGCTCTTCTAATATCCTCCTATAGGTAGGGTGTACTAAATTCCTTCACCCAACCTCGTAATAGCTCCATCAATCAATCAATAAATAAGGAAGTTAATCTTCTTTTATAAACATATGTAACCATGAGTGACAACCTCTAAAATTTTAAAATGTAGGCATTAAGCATGCCAAATTGCCTCAAATATATCATCTCTCTAAAGAATAATTCAAGATCCTTCCTATCAGACTTGTGTACCAACCTCTATGTGATCTCTCCATATATATCAATGAGCCTGTGTCCTTGGGTTATCATCCCAAAGTGTCACCAATCATGCACCTCACCTTCCAAGTGTAGAGAAGTAAATTGGATGTTATCCATCTGGAACATGGGGTACAAACAAAAAATATTATCCAATTTCTATATCCATGCATGACTAGTGCATTTTACTGAACCATAAAAAGGTGAAAGAATCACCTTACCCATATTCCACAAAAACTCTTGGTTGTGCCCTTTATCTACTCTAAGATAATTTATTAATATTAAATGAAAAAAATCATTTAATGATAAGGCTACTTTTAATTCCTCATCCCAAGATTAGCACTTATGGATATAATCACCAACATTTAATTCTATATCTTACTGCCTGTCACCTTATGGCCTTTGTTCATCTAGTAAAATAGGCATAAATGGTGTGACTGTGGATGCCTAATTATCTGTAGTGTGATTATTTTCTTGGATATGGTTGCCCAAATTACTTGTCTCACTATTGGATCCACCATTATGATTGGCATTGTTGTTGATCATAAACTACTATAAAAGTTGACGCACCTCCTGTAGGTGTCTAACCATATTATTTATGGCATATTTAAGGTAGCATTAATCATAGTTTCAATCTCACATGTTATTTTATACCCTCTTAACCTCAATATAATGGTCAACGTATCTTAGGGGATCACCAAATTTGCTTCAAAAATTATATCTAAAATTGTGTTCTCCAAGCTATATGAGTAAGACAAAACTTGTCTACATATGATTTGTAAAATATCAATTTCCCAACAGGCTACCAAGATCACCAGCTCTTATGCCACTAAAATATCTTATTAGGGGATATTTTATAAAACACATAAACTCAAAAAATAAAAACACTCAAACTTCACTAATCCAAACTACACAAATAAACTCTGATTGTATCTACATCTTCAATCACCTATGACACAATAAATTTTAGATTTATAAAACTATGATCACACACAATCATATAACACTCTCTTATCTTATTGTTGCTATAAAAGTTATTGAAACATACTCATACAAAAATACACATAATACCAAATATCTAAGACATACTTTTTCATTATGTAGAAAATGTTACACATATAACAATGGTGGATATAAACACATACTACTCTCGATAATATATTATTAAAATAATTTTTTTATAAATTCTTACAAATAGAGAGAATAAAATTTGACAAACTTTCAACCATTACAACAAGTGAGGCATGGTCCATTGAATTCCAAGTTTGGCTCTTGTATGAAACTAACATCAGCTAGCTAGGGAAGAATATTTAACCATCGAATACTATCACTCTTGCGAAGATCTCTCCTCCAAGATAGAATTTAAACCAATTTTCAAGATAAGAAAAGGGGGGGTTGTGTTTGTTAAAGATATGTTACAAAAGGATAAGTACCATACTTATAGAAATACAAAAGAGAAGGAGAAAGAGAGGGAAGAAGATGAGAGAGAAATATTTGCACCACAGTTTGAAGAGGTAAAACTATTCATGAATAGTGCATGTTATCTCTCACATGTACAAGAGGTCTTTACACACATGTGAAATGGAACTTATTTTTATCTTCTCCCATATACGCCCATGTGATTAAAATCAATTTGTATCTCACATGCTTAAGAGGTCTTCAATGACATGTGTAAGGGATCTTATTTTGACATTCCCATGTGTTCCCATATGATTCTCAATCAATTTGTCTCCTTCACATGCTTTTACTATTCCTCCATGTGGCCAAGTGGAAAAATTGCACCAATTTCTCACTAGTCTAATTTCAACATTAAAAAATCATTATCTGGGCTAAGACACTTCATCACTATGCCACCTCAAAAATATTCTATGTCATCATGCATAGTCAATCATGAATAGTGATATGTGAATAGTGCCCATGAATAGTATTTAGTGAATAGTGATTCTCCCAGTACTATTCCCTTACAAAACCTGACATAGCCCACAGTAATAAAATAGGCTATCAATATTTTGCCAAAATATCCATCATGAAGTAAGGGACATTACATATGTGAAATAGCTTACAATAATAACATTATATGTTTTTCACATCCATATACATTTGAGGTACAGATTCTCAAATTTAACATATAGATAGAGGACGTCTTATATCATTCGTAAATATTCATGAGACGTGATATTAGTTCATGCACATATACACACTTACAAATTTAGGGGGCATGATTTTGACTAATACAAATAAAAACATTTTGAAAAAAATTGTGGCATGATGCTAGGTCATGCTCACACCTAAAATATTATAGTTTATATTTAAATGACAAATGGATGACATTCAACATCACACTTACTATATTTTTGGTCATGATGGGGGTATGTATACGGTCCATTATATTTTGATCATGCATTCTATTCTACATTGAGTGAAATTGAATATCTGGTTGTTCATTCCTTTATGATATTGCTTTTTTTGTTTTTACATTTGTTTAACTTGATTGAACTGGATTAAAACATCACATTTTAATCTATAATCAATATTTAGTGGTTTAATCATTTTCAGTGATGTCCTAAGGTTTAATGACACTTAACTCACCACTCCTTAATCTAACATAGAGATTTTATTTCATATTGGAAGTTTTATTCAAATTAATTATATTACATTGTTTTTCCTTTTCCCTAGACAATAAATGAACAAAAACTCTGAGTTTATTCTTCTCCTTGATCACTGGGTCAATGTTTGATACCCAACAACTCCACTCTTTGAAAAAGAGCATATTCTGTAAACATCACCATACAATAAGTGTATAGGTTTTTTTGTTCTTTAAATGTTATTATTTCTTACAATTATAGTTTATTTTATTTTTATAAGAGCATACATACATATAATACGATAGATACTATTTTATAGAAATAATGGAGAAACATTAGAAAAACAATATGTCTAGATCACCCATGTATGTTTGAATTTTATTTTCCCCTTTATCTAGCATTTATAGTTTCAATAAAATTTATACATTAAAGGGGTGAGGGAGGGGATGGGGATATGTAGACAACTAAATTTGGTACAATCCTTATTTCATGATATCTTTGTCAACTTTTCATGTATATATCTAAAGCTACTAATGAAGTACTTAGTGGCACATTTTATCTTGGTATTTTAGTTTGACTTTATTACTTCCATTTAGATATGTGACCTCATTTTCAGTAATTGGTTCAATCTATGATGATATCGAGTATAATTAAGCCCAAACATACATTCTACAGTTACAAATAGGTTTAATGAGCTCAAATTGGCCCTAATTGCCTTCTTGATTGGGACCTTTACCATAAAACCTAAATATTATATGCTATACCCTAAGCCCTAAACCCTAAACCTTAATCACTAAATGATAAACCCTAAAACCTAAATCAATTGATTTATCCCTAATTAACATCATTTAGAGTAACAAGTACTTTCATAGGGCTCAATTTATCCCAAACCACATCACTTACTACCCCAATTGACTAATTAGCTCAACCTATGATGACATTAGGGCTAATTGTGTCCAAAATCATATTTTATAGTCACAAGTAGGTTCAATGAGCTTAAATTTGCCCCAATTTTCTTCATGATTGGACCCTATACCCCATACCTTAAACCATATACCTCAAACCCTAAGCCCTAAGCCCTAAATTTTTAACTCTTTAAATCCTAAACTAATTATTTTATCCCCAAATAACATAATTTAGACTAATAATTAGGTTCACAAGGTTATATTTGTCCTAAATCACATCACTAAATTCCCCAATTGATTAATGCTTAAATTTATTAGAATATAGCTAAAATATTCACAATCTATAGAATAAAATAAGTGATGGATGTAATTTTTTGGTAGTATTATTATTAGAAATTTATCACATAACTAGAAATCATGTTTTTTATGCATTTGTTCATTACGTAGTTTGTGTATGCAATAGGGGCTCATTAATGCATTTATCCCAGAGTGTGTACCTTAAGGGGTGCAGAGGCAATTGGGTGGGATCTACTTGTGGCACTTTGTGAGAAATGTTCTCATACTATTATATCATACCTAAATCCCTTCATGTAACCTTTCTACCTCATATGATGTCTCCCTTAAATCTTAAAACCCTAAAATATGGCTACGTCTAAAACCCTAAAACCTTGGAATCTAACTAAGTCTAAAATATGATAGGATTCTCCAAAACCCAGAATTTGCATTATAGCTTTTAGAGGTCCAAAACCACTCTCAAACATCCTAAATGGCTATAAATAAAATATAAATTAATGTATAAGCAATTAAATTTCCATATCTAAATGTAAATTTATATACCATTAATGCTAATATAAAATTAAACTATTTCATTTGTGTTATTTTATTATAACAATATTGCGTATGGGGTTTTAAGACTAAAACTATGTATGCAATTTTAAAGACTAGTAGTATAATATATCATGTACTTGGTAATTTTGTGTATGTATTACATACCACATATGCAGTTCTTATTTTTGAATTTTGAAACACAATAATTAAGGCTTAGGAATGGCTTAGATTCTTGAGCCTCTGACATGGAATTGCAACACACATATCCAAATGCATGTTTTCAATAAAAAAAATCAACTTCATCCTTGCTAGATACTATCCATTTTATCAAAAATTTATTTGAAAATAACATTGAAACATCAATTACATCTTCTCTTTCTCTATATATGATTTTTTTAATATTTTTATTTCTTTAAGGTTTTTATTTACATTTATTTACTAAGTATGTCTTTTTTAGTGATATATACCATGACTATTCATGTTCATAATTTTATATGTATCTTTTGATTTGTTAATCTGAACAAAAAAAAAAAGGATATGGTTGTGAACTAGACCTAATTCAAAGCACATTAAAAAAAATCTATTTTTTTTATATTTTTTGAGGTAGTTATGGGGTTGGATGGTTGGTTATACTTTTTTTTAATCATAATTTAGAGGTATACTGACTTGTGAAATTAGTAAAAAAATATTCATTAATTAATTTTAAAAAAAATATAGGTTGAAAACTAGATTATTGTAGCTACATTTCTACCAAGATATTTAAACAAAAATAAAATGATTCTAAAAAAGTAGTGGGTCTCATGGACAACTATCTAGTATGATTTTTATAAAAAATAGTACTACCTCTTTGAAATTATGATGTTTGACCTACTTATACTCAACCATTTAAAAAAAAAATAGTAGTATGGAAACTAGACTCAAAATGATATAATTCATCTTCCTATGACATCTTAAAAATCTGAGTCTATATATCTCAAATAATTGATACTAGTCAAGGTTTCTTATTTTTCAAGAAAAACATGTCCACTTAAGACTACTTTTTAACCCCACAATTCCCTACTCTTACCCTTGTACAATGTGCTAATGTCCATCTTATGAGGACTTATCCAAAATGATCATAGATAGTTGTACTCTATTGGAGATATTTTGAAGGTGATTTAGAGAACATTATAATCATTTGACATTAAAATTTATGTACATTAGTAATGGGAATCAAGGGGTTGATCCCACATATAGACAGATGGCTTAGAAGAATAATAAATAAGAGTCATTTATTTTTATACAAGTAATGTGGATTAGGATGTGCCAATAATTAGAATTTTAAGTTACCTATAACCATATTTATATGTCTACATGCTCCCACCTTTATTCTATTAGTAAAATTGCTTGAGTACATGAGATGAAATTGAAACTGAATGTGTACAACACACTTTGTCTTTAAGTGGATACTTCAACTGTGAAAGGCACCCAAATTTAGTAAAATTTTATATAGTTCATGTATTAGTAATTTTTTTATTTTAAAATTTCAAAATATTTAACTTTGAAAATTATTAATAAATAGAGCAAAGGACTACACATATATGTAGGTGAAATTAAATTGCCTCGAACCTGTAATTAATGGCAGAGAACTATATCACCTTGTTTAATCATGTGAATAAATTGAAATAGTGATAAATTTAGACTGATCAAGTCCCAATTTGAATTATTGGTCAATCTTTTGAGTAGGAAATATGTATTACTCCAACTCTCATGAATAGTGAACAGTACCCAATGTACTAATAAAAAAATGTGAAACTAAAATGGGTTTGCTATAAGTGATGCAAAGGTTTTCGAATATCACAAGACTTGAATGTATATCACATGTAAAAAATATATAACCACATATAATGGGATTGATATAATTAATACCAATGTCATTGAGTGTCACTAAACTCAAACATACATTATCTACACAGATCAAGATTATATTTTTCATGATCGAAATAAAATTAAGAATATTCATGCCCCTAGCATGACCTCATTTATCATATAATTGAATTTAAATGAATGTTTTGAATTTGAATTTGAATATTTCACTTTTTCCTTTCAAAATTTGACTAATTTTTTTTTAAATTCTGCATCTTTGAACAATCTTGAGCATGAATGAGTATCATTCCCTCTCTAAATATTTACCTATGATATATAATTATATGCATCTATATTATTAATTTTAATTGTATTTTAAAATTTAAAATTTTGATATTGTATCTATTTTACATATGCATTCAATTTTTATTGATTCTCCACTTTGATTCTTTGAAAAGTGAGCACACGTGCATGTCATATGGCCCTAAAATATGTATGAATATGTTAACACATGTTATATTTTCTATTTATGATTTAATATCAATATTTGATAACGTGTATTCTATTGTTGAATATGATATTGAATTAATTTGATTCTTTGAAAACCTATATTTTGTATTATTGAAACAAGTATTATTTATATTTGAACCTCTATTTTGTCCAAAATCTGTTAATGGAAGTTTGGATCTCTAAGAAAAGACCATTGGTGCTATCATTCTGAGATGAGGGATGTATCATGTAAGTCACTCATCTCAAAAAGGATTTAACAATATCATGTGATAAATATATGATTTGATGGTAGTATGTCATCATGTTGGAAAGCATGTTATCATATAAAATGTAATTACCAGTTGAAATATTTATATAACATAGTAACTATATTGACTAAAAGTTGTGTGTGTGTATAAATGAGGTATGTATTAGGGGTGCCATATGTAAAAGTGCATTACATGTATCATGGAATCAATAATTAATCTTATCAAGAACAAAAACATAATACACAATAATATCATACAATGTCACACAATGGCATACAATAAGGCCAAGGTGTTCATCCAAGTGATATGTTTAAATTTCACACAAGTAAAGATTTTGTGCACACATAGGGTAAATATACATAATAAACATACATGTTTAAATGTTTCACAAGAAAAATATCACACTCATTGGGCCAATGGTCATAATAAATAGACATGTTCAAGTGTGTCACAAGAAATTCACAAATCTCATAGAGATGTTCAATAAATTTTACACACAAGGACCAAAGGCTACACACAATAAGAAATCCATATCTATTTTATCATTTAATAAATTAAAGAGCATCAAAGGAGTATAGAACAACTGAAAACTATACTATTCCATTCATGTTTATCAATTTTATATTATATAAAAATAGCATATACATGTATCACAATATAAAATATGATTTATTAGTAAGATACATGTATGATATGTAACTCAACATTATATTTGAGGTCATATATAGATATAACATGAGTTAGCGTAATCCATATAAGAATATTCTTCCATCATATGAATGGTCAGTAGGTAAAAGGGAGTCAAACATATAATAATTCACTTGTAATTTATGTCATGCATCACACTCAAATACCTCATCAAATGCATCAGTGTATATAAAATAGTATAGTATGTAAAAAAAATGGGATAATAACATATGAAAATAAGTAAACAAGCATATCATGTCATGCTTACGACCGGAATTTTTATTTTTTGAAAATATTTTGATCATTTTTTGTATTTTTTCCATATTTGATTTTTTCTCTTTTATGATATTTTGAAAAAAAAAAAGAAGTAGACTAGTCTATGATCCCATCAGTTGGAGTAACATAGTGTGTGCTTAGATAATTGAGTTGAAGGATGACTTTCCATGGATGAAATATTATACATGTAGATGTATCTAAATTTGAAAATGCATCATGTGTCATAACATAATTATTCTGATCACTTATCATATAATATATTTCAACATGTGTAACTTGAATGGTGAAGGACTTTGTGAAGTCTATTTTATAATTTCCTTTATTCACTATGGAACATTCTAAATTATGATAAGAGTTTCCATAGGACACACTATATGAAATTTAAAATTCTTTGAACCTTATATAATTCTTTGATATAAAACTTAATCCTTATAAAGGTAGACCTTATTCCCCTAAATTAATAATATATAAATATTTTGTATACGTGGAAAAAATGAATCCTCATTACTTTTTTGAATAATGTATTAATTATATTTTTACTGGGGTTTGGAGTAGGTGCCATAATTAGATTTTTATGGTGCTCTCAAATAGGTGACATATTCAACTATGGTTATGGTGGGGGAGGAGGAGGAGTCATAATTGAATTGATTTTAGAGGGTACTCATACTTGAGGAATATATGAATTATATATGGTACTTCATGAGTCTTCTATATAAAAGGCATCTTAAAAACATATTGAAAACCCATGTGCTTTGTAATAATAGAAATGTAGTATACATTATTTCTAAGACAACTTGGGAAGAGGAAACTATATGTCCCAAAGTATCGTTTGTATGTTTATGAAATTATTAGAATACTCTTGATGTAGCTTTTAAAACTTCCTTTATGTATCCAAGATTGTAAGGAAGTGTCAATGTACATGAAATTTCTCTTGATCTATTATCAATCATGACACTATGTATAGGTTGTTTGTTGATTTAACATGTAATAAAGAGTTCATGTTTATCTAAAACATAATTAATGATTCTATTATAATCAAATTTGATTATTGTATGTTGTGTTAATTCACTAATAATTACATATATGTGATTCCCATAGGTCTAAGTAGGAGGATGTGCATTGTTAGCATGATGTAATTTTTAATTATTTTTATTTTATGTTCAACCATGCTTTGGGAAAGGATTTATGAAGAGATACATATTTTCATTGTCATTATGCTCTAGAATGACTTGTTTTATGTGTGTGGTTTCATTAAGATTATTATCATAGATGAGCTATGTAATTTTTTCCTTAACCTATAACCCTTATTTGTGGAATACCCAATGCATCTATGGTAGTGGTAACATTTTATATTGTAAAATCCCTTTAGTTGAGGCTTGTTCAAATCAAGCTCAAATAGAAGAGGTAGAGATATGATAATATAATCAATAATATTTTTTAACAAGTTATAAGGAGGTTTTGGTAACTTTTTAAATTTTGTCTTTGGTAGAACTGTTAATTGAAGCTTATTTGATGATTCTAATATTGCATTAACTATTGATTTTATTCCATTCATGATTTGTTTATATTTTATATTTTAAAATGGATTGCTTTGAAGATTGATATTTGATGAAGATGGAGCTTCTCATGCATACTTTATCATGTTCAATGTTATGATCTTGACTTCTCTTTGTTTGATTGTATGGCATATCTACTCTAAATATTTGAATTTACCAAACATGACTAATTTTAGGAGTGGTGATGACAATATTTGAGATAATATATCTTGTAATTCATTGTCTACCATAGATTTTTTAATCTTTTCTAACATGGTTTAATAATATGAAACATATCTGATGATTTTCTCTTTTGGTTCTTGCTTGAGTTTAGAAAACTATGCATAAGATAATTTTTCACCAATATTGATTGAGAAGTGTGTTAAAAATTAATCTACTAATGGGCTAAATACTTTAATTGATTGAAGTGGGAGATCATAGAACCATCAAAGAGCATAGTATTTTAGAATTCCTATAAATAGCTTGGTGAGTAGTTTTTTATTAACAACATAGTCCAATCATGCATCATGAAATGAATGAAGATGTTGTTTAGGATCATCTTTACCCTCATAAACTAGTAGGTTGGGTGATATAAATACTTTTGGTAAGGGCTAGGAGGATATTTAATATAATTAAGGATTATGAAGTAGAGTATGAGAGTCTATTTAGTGAATAAAATTTGGATACATCTTGCTCTAACTGTAATATTTTAGCATCTAAGGCTAGAACAATTTCCTCAATAGAGGATACATTAGGTAAATTTGGATGTGAAACTTGTGTGGGGATCAAGAGAGGTGTATATGTTTCCATTTTAAAATTGGCATGTTAATCTATCATAAACTAAGTTATTCCCTCATACCTAAATATTTTGGTAGATATGTAACTATAGGGGTTAATACAGGAATAGAAGCAATGGTATAAATTGGAGTATCTAAGGTTAAAGTGGGATTGGATACTAAATTATTTTGTTCATCTCTTAAAATGTATATGAATGCATAAATATTATGTTTGTTAGGATTAAGATAGCTAGTGAAGTATTTGTCATTAATTTCATGTTACATATTTACATTGGATTTATAAGTAACTTTATAGGCTCACAATCATGCACAAAATATATAAATTAGAAGAAGAGGTAACTTTATAGGCTCACAATCATGCACAAAATCATACATAGGATCTAGTTAGGTACACTATAAGTAGACAGAGGTGTAATGTACTCCAGTCCATTAAATATGGACTTGTCCCAATTAAATATGATAGGGTGTTGATAGTAAAATAAAAATAAATATAAATAAAATAAATATAAAAAGAGTAATCATAAGATATTTCTATACAGAACCATTGTAAGTAGTAATGTAGTACACATGAGTCCATTAACTACATAATTATCTCAATTAATTGTGCATATAAATTGATTGTTGTCCTTATTTTTCTTATGGATTATGATGAATATGAGATATAAAAATTAGGTTTTTTATGCACATAATACACTACTTGTCTTATTTTGTGTTTTGAACCCTTAAGGCACTTTCATAGCTTCAAACCTCACAAGAAAAGAGAGAATTGTAATGGGTTAAGCTAACCTCAATCACCCATTTAATGATTTGGTGATACCTTTTTGTACAATAATATAACAATGGAAGTCAATCTTGTGTGGTTCACCCTCATAGAGTAAATGTGAAGTTATGCTTATTTCAATATATACGTGTAGCTAGAATATGGCTTAGATACTTAGCAATGATTGTTATTGATTTTATTTATAAGGATCTTGACTTGGCTTGTGATTGTTTCTTTTGAGTGATTCAAATTTTTTGTACAAAAAGGAAAAATGGTTCAATATGTAGAAGTGTATATGACTGAAAAAAGTGGATAACAAATATGGATAATGAATGATTATTTATTTACATTTATAGGAAAATATCAAGGAAATTTCCTTTAGCTGACCATGTGAAATGTGTGGGAAGACCCAGAAATATGTTTAGTATTTTGAAAACTAATCATCATTTAGTGAAGCTACATCAATTTCTTGTGGACAAGAGCACAAACCTATATAAAATTATTAGAGTTAATTATCCTCTATTACAAATAGTCTAAAGGTGATTTTAAACAACATGACAATTTGAGTTTGAAATTTTTGCACAATAGTACTGAAAAACAAGGGGTTAATCTTGCATATAGGTGAATGTCTTAAAGGAATGATAAATAAGAGTCATGTATTAATGTACAAGTCATATAGTTTAGGTTGTGTCAATAATTAGCATTGTTAAGTATATTTATGTGTCTACATAGTTAAAATGATTATAGCCTGACACTAACATCTTGGATGGTTTTGTTACATAATAGATGGGTCCATTTACTAGAGGCTTTTGATTAGTACCAAAGGTTTCTTGAGAATCGATAACAATTTGTTTCCTAATTTGAGCTAACATAGAGTCCCTGATGAGCATATTTAACGACCATGTCAGAAGCATAACACATTAAAAAAACCTAAATAAACTAAGTATCATATCCCCTTAGTTATTTCTATAAATCATAATGTGAAATAAATCATAGTTACAATCAAATTTATACATATATTATACAATACGAACAATTTAAAAGGTTTTATATTATTTTTTACATCTAATTTCAAATTAGATAAAAAATAAACAAATGGGCTTGATCAAGTCCAAACCCATAAAATTTGATAATTCAATGACACCGTCAAATTCTCAAAAACAAAAATATTATTAATTCATTAAAAATAGTAAATAAAAAGATACAAATACATATTTTTCAACATAAATAATACAATCTATATTTTTAGGTAAATATATATGCACCTTGTACTAAGGATAGCTTAACCTCAATCCTCTAAAGACATTTTAGCATCACCTTACCTGGGCATGCCCTGGGGATAGCATAATGTCTCCATAATTAAGGATAACTTGAATTTTATCCATTCTTAAAATCCCCTAACTTGACCCATACAAATTTCCATCCCTAAATTGATGTAAGGGAAACTTACAAATGGAACTTTATTTTTATAAATGTTGTAGTGGGTGAAGCATGTTATAAAACCCATTAAAATTTTATGCAAGATAGAGATTCTTATGTTGTTTAATGATTTTTTTTAAATAGGATTGCAGTCAAAGTCGCACCCAATATCCTTCTATAGAATACCTCTTACTCTAGTGTTGATTTGATTATTGTTTAACAATGTGTTAAGCCACAACCAACTTATCCTTAAAAGACTTGGAGAATGTCATGTTCATGTTGGATATGATCCTTTATTCCATAAACATACTAAAATGGAGTTATCTTTGTTGATGTATGAAATAAAGTGTTATACCACCTTTTTACTAGTGAAATTTATTTAAACCATCAATATTTATTTTATTTTAAAATCAATGTAGATACCCTTTAACATATATGATCACAATTTATGTTTGTCAATATGATTGAAAATGATAAGATGAATTTTTTTCTGATTTGCTTCCTCACACAACAAATATGTTGATCCAAAATATGTTAATGAAGACTGGATCATGATCACTCACATGATTTTGAAATGTCCATGGAGTTTCTCCACTTTCCCCATGAATAAGTATTCTACTATTTTGATTTGAAAGGGGTGATAGATTTTATAGAAATGTGCATACTTAATGAGTTTATCCCCTACTGCCAAGGTCACATTCAATTGGTTTGATTTTTTAAATATTAGATTAAAATCTATTGAGATTTCCTCCCACTGTTACATTGGGATATGCCTAGTTGTTTTAAGAGGCTAGATGTTTTGATAGTTTCTCTTTTATGTTATTAACACACCAAGCATTCAACTACAAACTTTTGTATGCCACCTGTAAGGCCTTCTCAATATAAATCTTTTTTTTAAGTGAAATACATCAATATATTAACTAAACAGAAATATATAAATAATTCACAAAAAAATAAAGGCGATATGTTAACATGCCACGTCACACTATGCAGAGTCTAGGAGCAAAAACAAGAGCATCATAATCTAAGTAAAGTCTAAAAACAAGTCACAAAATTATTTAAAAAAATAACTTTTATGCAATAAAAACAAGACCAACAGACGGAAGATCCATATTATCAGGACCCTTATTGATAAATCATACATTTGAAATAAAATACTCACTTTCAATTAGAGTTTTTTTTGTTGAAAGAACCGTTATATCAAAAAGGAATCTCCCTTCAATATGAATTCCATTTTCAAACCAATTGATAATCAAAATTCTAATATGCTCAAGAGTGATGGTGGACTTCAAACATGTACAATAAATATATCGATAAATTTTGTTTTATAAGTTGAAATGATTAGGAAGCAGCTGTTTCGCTCTTCACAATGTCTGAGTTAGAAGTAAAGATTGAAATTCCCAGGTTAAAAAATATTATCCCTTTTGAGTTATTTGTTAAAAAGTGATTTCTGAGATTGAGCCCACGTCGTTTAACCAATTAAAAACAAAAAGTTTATGGAAAACTCATGAGTGCAAGAATATTCAAAATTTAAAACTAGAAAATAAGAAAGGATCCACGATGTATCCCAACCTGTTTAAATTTCGAGAGAATTGATGAAGATGAATCCCAGTTCGGATATTAGAACGCCACGCCTAAGATGAAAACAATTGTCTTCTAAGGTGGAGACATCTTCCCGGGACGCTTATGCCTAATCTCATGGACACAGGACGCCGCCGCCGCTGCCGCCATCGACACTCCTCAATTCCCTGCAAATAGGTTTCTACGTTATTAAAACAAAACAAAAAAAATTCACATGCAATCCAAAGTCGAGTTCGAGATGGGTTTAGTCGAAGGTAAATATGGTGAATTGAGATTATATACATAGGATTCTGAATTGAGATTATATGCATATTTATTCCTGAAGAAATGGAGCTTGTGTGGTGATCAAAGGATATATGATGCGATTGTGTAAATAGGCATGTAATCTGTGCAAATTCAAGTGATGCCCCCATACTTCAAGATTTTGTCACATCTAACTATAGGGTTTTATATGGGAATAGAAACAATGATAAGTACTGGACTATCGGAAGTAGAAGTGGGAGTGGAAGCTAATTTGTTTTGCTCATTCCCTCAGGTTGAAATGGGAATAAAAGTAATGGTAGTAATTGTATCATCGGAAGTAGAAGTGGGAGTGGCAGATAGTAGGTGAAGTATTTTATTCTTAATTTTATCTTCTTTAGTTGTATTAGCTCTATTAATGTTAACACTCATGATAGGTGCATCAATAGGATGTGAGGTGCCTTATAGAATTTTGAATGAATAATTGTTCTTGTTCCCAATTTATGTTAGACTTCATAAAGATGTCTTTTAACTATGCTTGTTAATTAGGTAAGGCTCGAAATCACACATTAGTTATTTTAGTATTTTTAGGTTGTAAGTTTAAATTTTCTGTTTCAAAGTAAAGCATTACGATAAAAGAAGAAGCCCAATAGATTATTAGGGGTTGCATACTAATAATCTATTTTATATTTTTTGAATAAGGATAATGTAAATATCATAAGCACCAAGTTTATTATTAAAAATAATTTATCACGTTAAAAAAAATAATTGAAAAGGGTGTGATTAAGAAAAGGTGTGTTTGTTTTGTATATTTTTAAATATATTGATTATAGTTGTAAATAGTGAATACAACCATGAAGAAACTAACAATGGAAGATTTGAATATTCTCATAACTACATTATCCCTTCTCTAGGGTTAGTTGATAGTAACATTTTAGAGTTATCTACTTATAAATGCACTACAATAATAAATAGTCAAAGCCTTCCTATAGCTGAAAATAATACCCTAGGCATTTTATGTATACTTTGAGGTACATCGAAACTAACATCCATGAATAATATTTTATAATAATATGTGTATTAGAAAAATATCCATAACACCATGACTTAAGTAAAATTGAAGAATGATTTTCTTAGAACGACAATAAAAATGAATTTTAAACCTACAAAAATATATTTTATAAGATTAAAAATAAAAAAATAAAAGTGAAAATTTAAATAAAAATAATAATATTTCAAGAACAATAGTTTAAATTCATCGATTTATTTTACTCTATTTTAGACTCTCACTCTCTCTCTCTCTCTCTCTCTCTCTCTCTCTCTCTCTCTCTCTCTCTCTCTCTCTCTCTCTCTCTCTCTCTCTCTCTCTCTCTCTCTCTCTCTCTCTCTCTCTCTCTCTCTCTCTCTAAAAGGTGTAAAGCTCGAAATATTAGACTAAAGATGTATATTCATTTATTTTGATTTTGACAATTTTTCTAATATGAAAATTTATTATTTTTAAAAAACACTAAGGAAAGATATACAAGTATCTTGGACATAGATTTTATTTGATTAATTTCACTATCTAATAATAGAAATCAGTATAAGAGATGAATTTATAGGTACAAAATTAGATACTAGATCTGGATAGAACCATTGTAGTAGATAGAGGCATAAACATTCTATTCCATTGATTTTGGACTTGTCTTAGTTGATTGTCATGGGATATTGATAGAAAAATAAAGAGAAAGCAATAATATACAAAACAAAAAATGAAAAGTAGATACAGAATATATTTCTAGTTAAAATTACTATAAATATATAGCAGTGCAGTGTACACAAGCCTTTTCACGTTAAAATTATCTCAGTTCAAAGTGCATAGAAAACGATTATTTTGCATGTCTCTTTTGTAGATGATGAGAAATATGAGATATCACAATTAGAGTTTGGCCATGCATAAATCATTATTTGTTTTCTCTTGTCTTTGGAATCCTTATGACACTTTTATAGCTTTGAAACCTATAAGAAAATAGGAGATTATAATAAATTTAACTAACCTCAATCATGTCCTTTATGATTGGCCAATACCTATGTATCCAATACTCTAAGGAGGGAGATAAATCCTGTGTAGTTATACTACCTAAAGTGAATAAGAATTTGTTCTCCTTTAAGTATATATATGGTGTTGATGTTGAAGGAGCAGTGTCAGGATCCAACTTCCAACCCAACTTATTATATTATTTAAGACATAATTTGTTTGGTGGAGGCTGACAGGGAAATTGAAGAGATGCATCTCTTTCCTCTCACTTCTATATATATAGTGATTTCTCATTCTTCAAGATAATGAGAAGTATAATTCACAAGGTAGAGCAGACTTCTAAAGAGCAAATTAAATTTATCAAGTGTGATCTTATTCATGTTAGTTTTTATGATCATAATTGAAACATTTAGAAAATGTAACACAATGAACAATGAACACAATAATATATCTTGAGAAAACCCTTCAACTTGAAGGGAAAAATCCAGAAACAATATATCTCTTATATATTGAATGATAAGGACAACAATCTGCTTTACAATGGCCAAATGCAAGTCCTATAGGTATGGCTTCACTTCTTGAATAAAAATGAATAAGATCACACTTGATAAATCTGATTTTCTCTTTAGAAGTCGGCTCTACCTTGTGAATTATACTTCTCATTATATTGAACAATGAGAAGTCACTCTATATATATACAAGTGAGAGGAAAGAGACACATCTCTTCAATTTCCCTGTCGGCCTCCACCAAACAATTTATGTCTTAAATAATACAATAAGCTGAGTTGGAAGTGGGAGCCCGATGTTGCTCCTTCAAAATCAACACTCCCTCTCAACTAGGGAATATACTTCTAGATACATAAGACATATCACCTCATCGTGATGTCAACCAGAATGGCTACAACAATGCATAGTATGTACAAGTATTCATCACTTTACATGATATCCACCATGGTTCTTCTAAAGGGTGGAATCAAGGGATTTCACCTTGAACTTCTCTCATAGAGAAGAAATTGTTATCAATAGATTTCACCTTGAACTTATCTCACAGAGAAGAACTCATTATCAAGGGATTTTACCTCTAACTTCTCTCACAAAGAAGAACTCATTATCAAGGGATTTCACCTCAAAATTTTCTCACATAGAAGAACTCATTATCAAGGGATTTCACATTGAACTTCTCTCACAGAGAAGAACTCGTTGTCAAGGGATTTCACCTCAAAATTCTCTCATAAAGAAGAACTCATTATCAAGGGATTTCACCTCAAACTTATCTCACAGAGAAGAACTTGTTATCAATGGATTTCTCCTCAAACTTCTCTCACATAGAAGAACTTGTTATCAATCATAGCTTTGGTGGATAATACAATAGGTCTATTCTTCCTTTCTGCAACACCATTTTGTTGAGGGTTGTAAGGGACACAAAACTCCCTCTTAATTCTTGCTTCAACGCAAAAGTTACAGAATCCTTTAGAGGTGTACTCCCCTTCATTGTTGGATCTCATAACTTTGATTCTTTCAGAGTGGTCCCAAAACTATTACAACATTATTCTGTCATCTCATCAGATAGCTCCCTGTCCATGCTATGATCAGCATCATAATCACTAGTTGTTCTTACATTCTCATATATGGCATCCTTAGATTCTGAATGTTGCTCTTCAAAATCATTACAATGAATTTTAGAAGCACAAATGTCCTCTCTACCAGCTAAAGTATTTATGTCTTCATCTTCTTCAAATTTAGAATTAACACTAAACTCAAATAGAGATTTGTCCAGTAGGCTATCAACATCTGTATGACTGTTGAATTATATAGGACAATTTGATTCGCTCTCCCTACTACTACCATCCTTGCATTCTGAATATAGTCTTATGAGATTATCATCATCATCAAATCCATCAAATATGCTTCCTATAATATAAATGCACTCCTCTTTGATCTCTTGTTTAGTAAAAACATTGGGTTCAATAGCTAAATCTAGTGGAATGTCAACCTCTGTATCGCTGCTGCATTCCATACCAAAAGTGTCAATTTGAATATAACTATTTAGCTTGCCATCTTCACTGCAAGAAGAATCAAAATCGTCACATTTTTTGCTATGATGCAGAATAATTTATTTAGCTGGTCTATCATTACCACTTTGATCATCTTCCCAGCCAGCAAACTATTTTCTATGACCATTAGCATTAACTTTAGGAGCATATTCACCCTCAAAGCTTCTTGAAACATAGTTGGTTTCTTCTTTCACCTCATCTTTGAGGCATAAATTGACTTCATAGAATGATATGTTGGGTAGACTGTTAGGTTCTGTATGACTACTGCAATTAGTTCCAAGAGCATTTACTAGAGAAAAGCATTGTTGATTAGTGTCCTCAATTTGATTATTACCATCCTGGCAGCTAGCAGACTACTCTAAGTGATCATCGGCATTGACATCAAAAATAGATCCACACTCAGAGCTTTCTGAAATGCAATCATCTTCTTATTTGACATCATTTATAAGGGATGAATTTGATTCATAAGATGATGCTTCAGGTAGACCAGCAGATTTAGGTCGTATAACATTTACCTGAATAAAATAATGTTATTCAGGGGCACCAATTTGACCATAACCGTCATCACGTCCAGTAGACAGCTCTATGTGATCATAAGCACAAACTCTAGAAACAAATAAACCCTCCTAGCTTCCTGAAGCATAGTCATATTCTTCTTTCACGACATCTTTAAGATATTTATTTCTTGGAGAGACTGATACATCTAGCATGCCATTAGGCTCTGTATGATTGTTGTACCCAGTTCCAAGGGCGTTAACTTCAGCAATAGGTCCACCCTCAAAGCTTTCCAAATTACACTCATCTTCTTCTTTAAGACATGAATTGACTTTGGAGAATGATACATCCAAAACGTCATCAGCTTCCATCTTGTTGTAACATTTAGATCCAATAGAATTTACCTAAATAAAACATGTTCTTTCTTCACTTTGACCATGATCATGAAAATCCCTTGCCATAATATGGGCAAATGCCTCAACATAAACTTCATTATTATCATCTTTATGATCCTCATCCTTTGCAAATAATTCCATAGATTCCTCAGCCCTCACATTAACATGAATGTCAGCCACTAAGCTTTCTATAATTTGATCATACCCATTTGCTGTCCATATCATGAGCAGATGCCTCAACATGAAGATCATGATTATAGTCTTTACCATCCTCATCCTCAACAAATAATTCCATAGATTCATCAACCCTCACCTCAACGTTGGACACATCCACCAGGATTTATCTAAATTGATCATAATCATAGGAATTTTTTTCCATGTCATGGCCAATGAACTCAACATCAAACTCTAGATTATCATTCTTAGCAACCTCATCCTCTACAAATAATTCCATACATTCATTAGCCTCCACATTCACATCTGCTTCATCCATTGAGCTTTCCTCAATCTGGATCCCATCATTTCCATGGCCTTCACTAGATTCAAACAGGAATCCATCATCATCGTAATCATCATAGTCCACAATTAGACAATTTTTTGGCCTAGGCTCATCGTCAAATTTTCTCACAAACCCTAAAGCATCATCTTCTCTTGTATTATTTCCATGACCCATAACACATAATCCCTACCCTGTGTCAACCATGCCATTTGTCTCCACACCATCTTCTCTACATCCAGACCCTTTTGGCACCAGTGTTAGGCCAACCCACTTGAAGCTCTTCTGGGTTCTCAGTAAACACCTCCTAGAAGCCAAAAAATTACTTCACAAAGGGGGGCTTCACATGATCTAGATGGTTGAGTGAACAATAATGATATGGGCATCTAGGTTATGGTGACATTGTCAAGTCCCTACCCTTAAAAAAATGTTTACAATTGGAAGAGCAGGTATCCTTGGCCACATTCAATGGCTTGGAACACAAATCATTCCTTGGGGTTTTGGGTTTGAACTTTTAGTTTTTATTTTTATTTACTTATTTTCAACTGCAATTTCTCTTCTTCCTCTGAAGGTTCAGGATCTTTAGTTTCCACAAACTTGGCCAAGTCATTTTCTTCCAAGGTGAGCATGATTCTAAACCTCCATTATGTGACGTTGGATGCTCCTTCTAGTCTATCCTCAATTTTAAGACTGTTCACCATCTTGACTAAAATAAGAATAGAAAGGGGATATAAAAAACAATATAGTATTGTTTCAATGACAAATTTGATCACGATCTTCTTCAAACCCATTCTGATAACATGTTAGTTTTTATGATCAGAATTGAAAAATTCAGAAAATGTGACACAATGAACAATGAACACAACAATATATACTGGGAAAACCCTCCAACTTGAAGGGAAAAACCTAGCAACAAAATATCTCTTATATATTGAATGATAAGAACAACAATCTGCTTTACAATGGCCAAATCCAAGGCCTATAGGTATGACTTCACTTCTTGAAGCAGAATGAATAAGATCACACTTGATAAATCTGATCTGCTCTTTAGAAGTCTGATCTACCTTGTGAATTATACTTCTCATTATCTTGAACAATGAGAAATCACTCTATATATATACAAGTGAGAAGAAAGAGATGCATCTCTTCAATATATGAAACTAGAAATTGAATTAGATAATTGAAAATTATAGATCCTTACTTTCTTTAGAAGGCTCTTGACTTGGTTTATGATTTTTCCTTTTTGGTGATTCAAAATTTGGGTAGATTAAGACAAACTTGCTTATTGTGCATAAGTGTATATGCTTGAACCAAGTCATTAGCAAGTGAAGATAATAAGTGACTTTTTACATTTATTTAAATGTGAATATCTTGATATTTTCCTTTAGTCAATCATGTCAAACATGTAGGAAGATCCAAAATAATGTTTTAAATTTCTACAACTAGTCAATAATTGGCACAAGATACTATTATAGGTGGATAGGAGCACACTACGATCCTGAATGTGTAGTTTAAACCTATCTAAAATAACTAAAGATAGTTATCTTCTATTAGAGATAATTTGAAGGAGACTTTAGACAACTTGAGCTTTTGACATTGAATTTTTTGTACATTATTATTGAAAAATAAAGGATCAATCTCATATATAGATAAATGGCTGAATAATGATGAATAAGATTCATGTATTTGTGTGCAAGTCATGTGATTTAAGATGTATCAAGAATTAAAATTGTGAAGTCCCTGGGACCTAATTTATATGTTTACACAATCAAAATTATTATTAAATTGACACAAATATCCTAAATAGTTCTAGTACAAAATAGATAAATGCATTTGATATGTGTCTGATCAATACCATAAGTTTACTAAAAAGCTAACATAGACCCCCTTTTAAACATATTTAATGACTATGTTAAAAACATATTAAAAAATATTAAATAAACTAAATATCTATTTGCTTAATTATCTCTATAAATAATAAAGTAGAATAAATCATAATTACACTCAAATTTATGCATATATTATATATTCTAATTATTTAAAAGGTTTTAACTTATTTAAATCGTTACACTAAAATTAAGTTAAAACATATACAAATGGTGCAGATCAAGCACAAACCCGGGAATGTGATAATTTAATGACACCCTAATTTTCAAAATAATGTTTTTGTTTATCAATTCATTACGAATAATAAATTAAAATATACAGATGTATTTTTCTCCAACACAAATAACACAATCTATATTTGTGAGTAAATTTATATGCACCTTGCAATCAGTACAAGATAACGTCGTTCCTCTAAAGACATTCTAACGTGGCCTTATCTGGGGATGCCCTTTGGACAAGCTAATGTCTCCATCCTTGGAGACGGCTTGAATTTAATCCATTCTTAAGGAAAATTACAAATCCATCATTTTTTTTTCGGTTTAAATGTGGTAGTGAGTGGAGGATCTTATAGGACCCATAGAAAAATTGTACAAGCTTTAGGAAATTATGAGGTTCTTATATTGCTTAACGGAAAAAAAAAATGTAGGGTTGCAGTCAAAGGAACACCCAATATCCTTCTGGAAAGTACCTCTTACTTCACTTTTAATCATGTGGCTCAACTTTTAATCATGTGTTGAGCCACGACCAAATTATCCTTAAAGGACATGCAAAATCAATGAGGAAGAATAGAGCCACGACCAACTTTTAATAGGACATGCAAATTATCCTCAAGTGACTGCAAAAATGTTAAAAAGTTTAAAGCTAGCAAATAAGAAAGGATCCACAATATATCGCAATCTTTCTACATTTCGAGAGAATCGATGAAGATGAAGCCCAGTTAGGATGAATAGGCTACAAATTTTGATTAGTAATTAACTGTTTTGTGCAGCTGTGACAGCAAAGCTATACAAACATAATCTATGGCTGAAGGGACTATAAATGATATTGCCTCTTGGAATACTCTCACATTCTCATATTTAGCCGAACCAAAATTTATAAACATAATGCAGGTATTCTAACATCAATCAAGGTTTGTTGATCAACGCCCGGTTGGCCTCCTAGACAAGCACAACTCAGAGCTATCATCGATTTAATCTTACATTAAAGCTCTCAATATTTTAAAAGAGTCAAGCAACTGCCCAATCCTGGAAGTCCTCTGCTGTCCACTCTTCCTGACAGCTATCGGAATTAACAAGACTGTCGTATTCCAGATAATCTCTATAATTATAAGAATGGCAACGCCATAGACATGGCTGGAACAGGTCCAGGCTTTGAGCTGTAGAATCTGACTCCGTCGACAAATTTTCGAACAAATAACTCCAGAATTTCTCTGAAAAATTGTGGGTATCATTGTGGTCGTCCGAAAGCAGCGGGCTTGTAGGTATGCCGAGTTGGGCATCTGTGGCATTTAAAAGATACTCGTATGAACTAACGCCTAGCCCAATTTCACCCGCAGACTCGGTTGAGGCCAATACCACTTCACCTTCAACACTGTCCAGTACTCCTTCGTCCTCACCTGCGGACCAAAAATCCGATATTAGAAGGCCATGCCGCATTGGCTTCTGCAGATTTTGATCATCCTGATCATCAACGCTGTAAGTGTCTTCAAAGCTGGAGGCATCTTCCAGGGGACGCTTGTGCCTAATCTCAGGGACACAGGACGCCACTGCTACTCCTGCCATCACTCCGCAATTTCCTGCAAATAGGTTTCTACGATAATAAAACAAAGTAGAATTAGAAATGGGTTTGATCGAAGATGAATGGAGTGAATTGAGATTATATACGTACGATTCCCTGAAGAAATGAGCGTGAGGAAACATCCGAGGATTAAAGGAGAAATTGTAACGAAATCCATGGCCGTGAAAACAAATGGTGATAAATTAAAAACGCGTATGCGTTGACAAATGATTGATGCGCAGCCTTGTTTAAACTTTATAGAAAAAATCTAACGTACGCCACCACTCTGTGTGGACCTCCATTACCCATCTATATTGGTCGGTGGAAAATCATTTATGGACGATGAAATTATTCCTGTCAAATCCAACGCGGTTGTGGACCAAACACGTTAATGCTTTTATATGCGAAAACCAAGGTAACGTGGCTCAAAAGGTTTTGGATTACAGTCATATCCACATATGAAAAAGGTTTGTTGTCAAAAGAAACTCGACATAATCATATTCACATTAAAAAATCTGACATAATTATTTTATTTTTATATATATGAGAAAGTGAGTGAAACGGTTACACATTAAAATATCACATTTATTTTATAAATTAAAAATAATTAATCTAATTTAAAAATAAAATTAAATATTTTTTTATAAAAAAAATTGATAGAATTTAATCAATATTATAAATATTTCAATGAACAATTAAATATAAAAATAAAATATCATATTCTTAAAATAAAATATTGTCTTTTTGAATTGTAAAAACATATTAAATAACAAAAATAATAAATTATTTTTAAAAATATATTTCAAATTTTTTAAAAGTTGAAAATATGTTTATGTACATCTTTATATATAAGCTAAAACATATATATTGTATTAATGTAAGTCACCCAAATTCAAATGATTTTTATACGAGATTGGAAATGTATGTAACTTCTTTGTACCAAAAATCTAGACACACAAATTCTAACAAGTAGGTTGTAGAGGTGAAAGTTTATCTAACTTATCACCCAAACACCAACCACTAATAGTAGGTTGGTCCACCATATCATATATTGACTCATACTCATCATTAGTTTTCTTTATCAGAATCATCATTTGGTTCTTGTGTAGATGTGGAAATTGCTAAGGCTTGCTGAAGAAGTTTCCCTTGCTACTAAGTCATTCATTTAATAATGTAAGGGCACACAGACCTGTTGCCACCCTAAGAGTTGTGAGTTGGTGAATGATGCTTCAAGTAAGACAAAACACTTCATCATCTACTTCATTAATGGTGCTACCTTCCACAAGTTCTAGACCTATAACCCAAAAAATGTGATTGTTAATAGGAAGAGTCTAAAGGAACCCTACTAATTGCACATAGAACATTTCCCCAATGGTCCAACAAAGATTGAAGGTGTTCAATCTCCAACTAGAACTTCTCAAATGGCACTTGAAATGCAAGCATAAAAAAGATATTACTTGCACTTTGATAGTAATAGAAAAATAACCATATATAGATAAATAGTTTAATATTTCATTGTTATTTTATTTCCATAAATGAGAAATAATTTTAGAATTAAAAATATGTCATATTTGGTTGTATTGTGCATATAACATAGTTGAATCCCCTAGTATCATTATTTTTGAGAAAATAAATATGGATATTTTTTTTTAAAACAAGGTATGAATTTATTTCCAAGTTCATTGACCATTCTTGAAAAAATAAAAGAGATTCTTAAGTGACTCTAGTTGTTGACGAAATGGATATAAGGGATTATCCACACCTACATGAATAAAACATCTACCAACATGCAAATCTTGGTAATGGATACACCTCAGGAATCACACCTACTTTGGCTTAATAATAAATTTCTAGAATCTAGAAAACCTTTGACCCTAACTCTTTATAGAAGAATTAAATTTTTATTAAGTATTAATAGGAGAACACTATGGGTTTATTGAATCAAAGAGTGCACTGATGAAAAAGGTTAGACGTGAATTGCATGAAGGCGAGACTAAACATACGTATACAAAACTGCATGTCTTGAAAAATAATGAGATAAAATGCAAAAGGCATAAAATGGCTCCAACTCAGTACAACCCAATAGAATAATGTAAGTGATGTACATATAGGAGGTGAATGTGTAACCTCCTCCATGAATAAAGGAAACATCCATGTAGAATAAAGGCAACTTCCACCTAGAATAGTGGTAACCTTCACCTAAAGATATTTAATCAACATACAACTTCTCAAGGGTAGAAACTACCACTAGCTTAAATAATGTGGTCAAGTGTAAACCTAACGAAACATATCCCATAAGTTTAGGGAAACTCCAAATGACGTGGAGTATCCTAATTACGATAATACAAATAAAGGAAAGAAAATAAATCTTACACTATGATTCGGGAAATAATTTAGGTGGCAATTTGGGTGACGGTTCCACCCCAATTGATGATGGAACTTCTTGGAGCCATAAATTTTGTACTATAGCTCCAATTGACCCGTTGATTGAATTGTTGAAAAACTAAGAATGGGGAAAACATAGTGAGATGACATGGAGATTTTCTTAATGGATTTTGACCTCCAAAAACCCAATGGAAGTGCCTCAAATTTCAATTTTAGTAGTGGAGTCTAAAAGTAGTAAGTTTCTAAAAATAGTAATTCCTCAAATTATGTATTGTTTTAAATCATGGAAGTCAAACCACTTAATCTCCCTTGATATTGGTGACCTTCCACATCCTCCCCCTGCTTTCAAAATGTGTATAAATGAATATGTAACCTGAAATGGAAATCAAACATCTCTTCTTAGAGATAAGCATATAGTTGTATTGTGATCTTGAGTAATAAAACATCTCTTCTCAAATAATTAATTGTTACTATGTTATCTTTGTGTTATTAAAATATTTTTTAGCCAAAAATTCTAAGTTTTGGATCAGTGGTATCATAGCGGTTTGTCTTGAGAGTGTATGATCTCGAGGACGAGGTCAGGCTACAAGAGGCTTGGGTAGAAAACAATAGAGCTTCCAAACTATCCAACTGTTCACTCCAAATGACTTTAAATCATAGATGACATCAAGGCATCTGATCCTTCTAAATAAATGGTGAATGAATCCCTATAATGGCAATAAGCACAAATGCTACAATAATTTTCCCAAATTCTCCAACAACTCTCGATGGGAAATTCTAACTCCTCATCTGTACTTCCTGGCTCATCATCCATGGAACATCCTTTCAGTGCCTCAACACCTTTCAAGGTTCAGGGAAATTTTGATATTTATACATTTGAAGGCAAAATCAATGCTGATGCAGTAGAAAATTAGTTGGATCAATTATCTTCCTACTTCTCTATAGATAAATTCACCAATGGAGAAAAGATCAATTTTGCTCTTTTAAAGCATCATTGCCCATGAAAAATTGGTGGGAAGTGTACAAAAAGAGGTTCAGTATAGATGACATTGGCCTTGAGGTGGAACCTACATGGGATGATTTTGTGAAAGTGATAAATGAAGAATACTATCTCATTAGAGCATATGATGATCTGTACATATAGTGGCAATAACTTCACCAAGGTAAGGACCAATCTGTTCAAGATTACGTAAACATTTCTCATTCTTTATCTGCAAGATTGTGCATCCAAAAAAGTGAGAAACATAAGAATCTCAAATATCTTGATGGAATATAATGGAACATATGGGGGGAAATGGAACTCTTTAATTTGTAAACCCTTGGTGAGGCATATAAGTTTGTAGTGAAGATTGAGTAGAAGCATAGTAGAAATAATATAAAGAGTCAGCCTTCAAAATGGAATAGTGACAAGGAAGGTCAAATATGAGGCCAAACTTGGAAGCAAAAGGAGTTTCAAGACAAGAAACCCCAAAAGGGGAAGGCTTGAAAATGGTGTGATTACCACAAAACTATAACTCACTCCAAAGAAGAATGTCGAGCCATCTATTCACTACTTTCTAAGTCAATATACTTGATATATACTACTTTGTCTCATACACAACCTATAGTTGAAGAGGATGAATAATAAATTATAAATGCTACGCCTAATACCATCATCGCTTCATCATAGACCAGTGAGGAAAGGCCAAATGAAAGGGAAAGATTATTTCAATCTAAATTATAGGTAAAAGGTAAGCCTCTGCATTTAATTCTTGATAGTGGGAGTCAAAAAAAAATTAATCTCTTCTAAAGTTGTGAAAATTCTAAATCTATCTATGAAGCCTCACCTAAAGCCATATAGTATTAGATGGTTGAGCCCAGGGAGAGACCTTTGTGTCACCCATCAGTGTCTTCTTTCATATATAATAAAACCTTTCCAAGATGAATTCTTGTGTGATGTGGTCAATCTAGATGTTTGTGATGTACTCCTTGGTCATCTATACATGTATGATTGACATGGCATCTATGAATCATGAACCTGAAGAATCACCCTCACTCTTAAAACATGGTCTTATAGGGTACCATAGGTACCACCTCCCACATCTGTCTTCTTGATTAGTGCCAAGAAAAGTAAGAGATTAATGGAAGAGATAAATCAATTCATTCTCATGGTGGTCAAATCACAAAAATCTAAGAACGCTGATGTTGTAGTCTTGACTACATAGCCAACACAATAATAGAAGCAGATGGGATAAATCATAGGAGAATATGATGACTTATTCAACTCACCCATAGGATTTATACTACATTTTCAGATAAAACATTCTATCGATTTGATCTTAGGATAACCTTTGTTTAACAGTCCTATGTATCGTAGATCAGTTTTAGAGAATGATGAGATAAAAAGATAGGTTCAAGAATTGATCCAAAAGGGTCACATCAAGGCAAGTTCTTCACCTAATGGCAGCCCAATTATCCTTGCATCAAATAAAAATGGAACATGGAGGCTTTGCATTAACTATGAAGCCCTGAATAAAATCACTATGAAGAATCACCAGCCTCTCCCTAGGATTGATGACCTACTGGACCAACTCCATGATGCAAAGTTCACCAAAATTGATCTCAAATTTGTCTATCACCAAGTTCCCATCGATCCCACTGATGTCTGAAAGACTACATTCAAATCTAATGAGGGGCTCTTTGAATGGTTGGTTATGCCTATTGGCTTAACTAACACACTTGCAACCTTCATGAGGATGATGGATGACATGCTATAACCCTTCACCAACTCATTCATGGTTGTCTACCTAGATGACATACTCATCTATAGTAGAACATGGGAGGAACATCTACAACATGTTTGTAAGGTGCTTCAAACTCTTCGAGAGCACAATTTGTATACAAATCTCGATAAATGCATATTTAGGATGACAATAATTCAGTACCTTGGGTATGTTGTGAATGAGGAAGGGGTCTATATTGATCTAAAAAAGATTTAGATTATTTTAGAATGACCTAAACTAAGGACCATCATATAACTTCATAGCATCTTGGGTCTTGCAAATTTCTATCGCAGGTTTGTTCTTAGATTTTCACATGTTGCCTAGTCACTAACCCAAGTGATTAAAGGAGGAGCTAAATATATATTTTAATGGGGTGAAATATACCAAAGGGCATTTGATAATTTGAATAATATACTTTGATCAGCCCCTAATCTTTCCTTGCCAGATTTGCATCAAACTTTTGAGTTGATGACAGATGTATTTGAATATGTCATGGGAGCTATCATCATGCAACATGGTCATCCTATTGTATATCATAGTGAGAATTTCACTGATACAGTTAGGAAATATCAGACATATGATAAGGAGCTCTATGCCATTATATGGGCCTACAAACAATGGAAACACTATATCTTGGGGAAAGAGACGGTCATCCAAACATAAAGCAAACTATGAAATGAGAGGCACCGAAAATGGTCGACATATATTCAACAATTCCATTTGATAATCAAAGACAAAAAGGGGAGCTCAAATACAACTATAAATTATCTGGGTGACCTACCAATTACTACACTCATAATAGTTCTTGACCTGTACGAACATGAGACTGCCACTTGGGATGCTCTATATGAAGCAGATCCTACCTTTCTTGATATATATCAAGTGTTTCAAGAAGGTAAATTTGTTTCTAATTTATATTTAAAAGATAATTTCCTCTATCATATGGGGCATATATGTGTTCTAGCTATAGAGAAATAGAAGATGATATGGGAAGCACATTTCAGTAGGACAACTGGACACTTTGGTGTAGAAAAGACGTTGTTAGTTCTTCAAAAACACTTCTACTGGCCCCATATGTGAAAGGATGTAGAAAGGTATCTAAAATATTACACCCCATGTGCTATAGCCAAGCCAACAAATAAGAAGCAAGGATTGTAAATGACATTGCCAGAACCAACCAAGCCTTGGGAATCTGTCTCAAATTTTTTTCTCTCAGGTTTGTCCACTTCAAAACATGGCAAGGACTATTTTTTTATTATAGTTGGTCATTTTTCAAAAATGGCTATCATGATTGCTTTTAATAAAAATATATCTACTGAAGAAACTGCTCAACTATATTTTAGTCATGTATGTCTCCATTTTGGTCTCCCCAAGTCCATTGTCTTAGATTGAGACAATAGATTCTTGAGCATCTTCTACTCCACTCTATGGAAGATGATGGATACAAAGCTGATGAAGTCCACAGCCTTATATCCATATACTAATAGTCAGATAGAGGTGGTGAACCAATTGATTGTTCACATGATTTGGATGTATCACTCTAAACATCCACACACATGGGATGAGGGGCTTCTTTTCATACAACATGGATACAATTAGACCCTACATAGCTCAACCAAGCACAGTCCATTCCAAGTATGCTTTAGGTTCATAACCGATGGCACCAATTGATATAGCTATTCCATTCTCCACCATGGAATACACACCTCATGGAATATCTAAGGTGGCAAAAGTAACAAAGTTTATTGAACAAATGCAACACATCTAGCAGCAAGTTTATGATAACTTGGAGAAGATGAATCAAAAGTTTAAGATTTAGTTGACATAGGATTGCACATCATTTTGCTATGGGTGACAAGGTTTAGTTGCGGATTCAAAAGGAATGACTTGTAAGCCCACACAGAAAAATTTAGCCTCTACGATATGGTCTGTACACCATCACTAGAAAAGTTGGAGAAAATACTTTTGAGTTGAACCTACCAGCCTACCTTGGTCTGCATATAATATTCAATGTGGAGCTCCTTAAACCATATCATCCACCCCTGTTGGACACTTAAATCATAGCATAACAACTAGATTTTGATGAGCTTGATCCACAATGTTTTGATCTAGTGGAAGAGGATCAAATTGTAGACACCTAGATGAAGACAATAAGAGGATACTATCTTCCACTTTATTAGGTGGTCAAAAGGGGCCAACTTAGCCACCAAGGTGAGTGGCTCATAAAGAATCAAATAAAGACACAACTGCCATACCTAATGAGGAACATTGATGCAATGGGGACCATTTATTCTCATGGAGGGAGGAATGATTTGGGCAATAATTTAGGTGAAAATTTGAGTGATGGTTCTACCCCAATTGATGATAGAACTTCCTATAGCCATAACTTTTGCACTGTAGCTCCAATTGACTTGCCGTTTGAATTGTTGGAAATATAAGAATGAGGAGAACATAGTGAGATGGCATGGATCTTTTCTCATTAGATTTTAACCCTTGAATACCCAATGGAAGTTCCCCAAATTTTAATTTTAGTAGTACAGTCTAAAAATAGCAAGTTTCTAAAGATAGTAATTCCTCAAATTTTGTATTGTTTTAAATCATGAAAGTCAAACCACTTAATCTCCCTTGATATTGGTGATCTTCCACATCCTCCCCCTAGTTTCAAAATGTGTATAAATGAAGATGTAACCTAAAATGGAAATCAGACATCTCTTCCCAAAGAGAAGCATATAGTTGTATTGCAATCTTGAGTAATAAAATATCTCTTCTCAGAGAATTCATTGTTACTATGTTAGTTTTGTGTTCTTGAAATACTTTTCAACCAAAAATTCTGAGTTTTGGATCTCAAGGCTAGAAACTACCACTAGGTAAAATAATGTGGTCAAGTGTACACCTAAGTAAACATATCCCATAAGTGTAGGGAAAATCTAGGTGAGGTGGAGTATCCTGAGTAGGATAATAAAAATAGAGGAAAGAAAATAAATCTTACACTAACACCTACTAATAAGCAAATATTAGGTGGGAAAAAATAAAAATAGGTCCCAGTAACTAGGCCGGATCAGGTACCCATATACAACACAACTCTCAAAAAGTGGACTAAAAGGAGAAAACCCGATGGGAAAAAACTCCCCTCCTCAAAAAAAGAGAGAAAAGAAGAAGAGGGGACTAAAATACCCCCCAGATGATGATGTTAAAAGAGTAATTACTCCAAGTATATCTTGCAAGACGATGAAGATCAATGATGAGATACTCTACCTAAATACTATAGAAGATCCATCTTTATCTAATAATTTTTCTTCCATTTGGCAAAGGGAGAACCTAATATGTGCTAAAATTTTTCCCATTCCATAATGCAGAATGAAGATAATAGTTTGATGATATTTGAATGTGGTCCAAATTAGATCTATGTCATAGATATGGAAAGGATGTGCATATAAGTTGGAGGTAATACCACTAAAATAGACCAATTAAAAGAAGGACATGGAACATTCAATTAAAAAATTCCCATGTGAAGTGTGGAGCATGACTCAATAATTGAAAAACTAAAATCCGTAGGAAAATATGAGACATGAATGCTCTCAATGGTTGTACTTTAACTAAAAATAGTAGATTCCTCCAATGTTTTAGACTGTGAAGGCTATCAAAGAGAAACATCCTATATAGGAATGAATGTAGACTCTGTAATAAGATAACTAAGGTCTGGCAAAATCTCAACCTATAATGGTGGCTCGACATAAGAAAGAGCAATGTCCACTTAGAATGTGTCATCATAGGAAATAGAAGTAGTAGGATAGAGTATAATAGTGTCTAAAGAGATAATACAAATTAGAGGAGGTGTAATGCATGTCACAATAAGATCCCAAAAAAGACTCTAAAGAGTGATTCAAATAATGAAGGGACACTTTATGTGCTCCAGATGGTGGTGTAGATTTCATGAAATGTGTATCAATAGATGACCATAGACATAGTCAAAAGAGTTAGCCCATTGATCAGATTGATTTGGGTTAAATAGAGTGGGAATATATCAATATAAGATTTGGATAAGTTCTTCATCTATGAGTGAGTGTTCCATGTATATACACTATGAAGCATAATTAGTCTTCCATAGAAGGACCACTATCATAAACTCAACCTTCCTCCTTTGAGGTCTCTCAAATGGAGTCACCATGACTAATATAAGACACCAAAATTCATTGTACAAATTGTAAATAACCCCTGAAGCACGCTCATAAATGGGACGTTAGACACAACTAATAATGCATCTAAATGAACAATTAGTGTTAGATTGATGAGGGATTATGCATGTTCAAAATATGAATGTTAGATATAGCTAATAATGCATCCACATGTGGGAAATTAGTGTATGAATTATAATGTAGAAAGTAGTAAGGCTTATATCACAAGTAACCCCCCTTAAATATGAAACTATGTAATTTAGTGCATTTTACAATTTAAATAAAACCAATTTATGGGAAATTAAAAAATATGAACTTTTAAAAAATATGATGCTCAATTTTGAGTTACCGATCAAAAGTTATTATAATATTATTTTCCCATAAATAAGGCTTATTTAATAAAAATGACACTAAAACATTAAAAATTCTGACCAAACAAAGGGTAAGGTAGCCTTACATCGACTTGTTGGAACAATCACGTAACCCCAAAACTCCTCACAATAACTAAAGTCAAAAAACACCTGGCCCATGCACCCCTATGTGTAATTATCTGAGAAAGCCTCTTTGAGGGGGATTTAATTAAAAAAATAAATCTTTTTTTAAATTAACAATTTAAAAATAGCATTTTTTTTAAAAATAAAATAGGGAAAAGTTGGGTATACATATTTTTATTTAAAAAGAGGAGAGCTGACGGCCATCATTGGTTCATAAACACGTCTACAAGGAGGAACATCAAACAACTAGGAGGAGAAGAAAGCTCACTAGAGATCTACATTTATGTGGAGGAATTCCCCAAAAAAATAAATTATCTGTGAATAGGTAGTGTGAAGCTCAAAATGTCATTTATAGGCTGCCCCAGCTTTGAACAACGGTGTATGGAGGGTTGAGAGCTCATATCATGCTATGTAAAGATAGTTTTAGCCTCTAAGAGGGTCAAAATGTAGGTTTATTGTGATAATGAACGTGATTGTCATTATAAATCTTGCCAAAAAAATTTACTTGAAGGTCATAGGTCTATAAACCTAGGTTTGGGCATCCAATGGTGAGGATATGTGAACAAAATGGGTTGTAAAAAAGGTCATTTGAATGGTATGAGAGTTAGGTAGGTCACAAAATGAGCACCTAACATGGAATTTTTTCCAAATGTCCATATAAATATACTTCAAAACTTGAGTACCAATAGTATACACCACCATAAAAGCCAATTTTGACCCCAGAGTGGATACACAGGCCATAAACTTAGTGCTCACCAAGTAGAAAATCTGTGTAGAACCAATATGTAGTGTGAGAAAGAAAAATCCACCACCCAAGATGCCATTGATTTGGACATGGAGATCAGGGATTAGACAAAAAAATACATGCTTCCTTCATAGTTCATAAATAACTTGAAACCGGTAAATGAAAAAAAAAAAAAAACTCCACCAAAGAACCTTATAAATATTTTAGTTTCCCAAATATTTTAACAAACCCTGAGGATTTTGAGATTTTTATCTCAAAAAAACCAACCTAAAAATTTCATAAACCCTCTAAAAACTGACGATAAACTCTGATACTTTGCAAATAAAAACCTCAAATGAAAATAAACTTGAAGAATAAAAACCACACCAACTCAATACCAATGTGGCTTTGATACCATAACAAAAAATGACATGGATTTAATGAATCAAGGAGTGCACTAGTGGAAAACGTGATTCATGAATTGCATGAAGGAAAGACTAAGGCCAAATATACAAAATTACAAGTTGTGAAGAATAATGAGATAAAATGCAAAAACATAAAATGCCTCCAACTCAATATGATCCAATAGAATAATGCAAGTGATGTACATATGGGAGGTGAATGTGTAACCTCTTACAATAATAAATTCAACCTCCACCTATAATAAATTCAACCTCCACCAAAAATACTGGTAACCTCCACCTAAAAATAGCCAGTCAATAGATAACTGATCAAGGGTAGTAACTACCACTAGCTAAAATAGTGTGGTCAAGTTTAAGCCTAAGCAAGAATATCCCATAAGTTTAGGGAAATTTCAATTGAGGTGAAATATCCTAAGTAGGATAATATAGAAAAAAAGTAAAATAAATCCTACACTAACACCCCCAATAAGCAGAGCTTAGGTGGGTGAAATAAAAATTGGTCTTGACAAGTAGCACTGATCAGGTACCCATGTACAATGCATCTCTCAAGAAGTGGATTAAAAATATAAAATTGAGTGGGAAAAAACTCCCCCCCCCCAAAAGAGAGAGAGAGAGAGAGAGAGAGAGAGAGAGAGAGAGAGAGAGAGAGAGAGAGAGAGAGAGAGAGAGAGAGAGAGAGAGAGAGAGAGAAAAGAAGAAAATATTGAGGAAGAGATGATACATCGATACTCTCAATGGGTGTACTCTCACTAAAAATAGTATATTCCACTAAAGTGATAGATTGTGAAGGCTTTGGATGAGAACAATCATGTATAGGAATGATTGTAGACTTTGAAATAAGTTATCTAATGTTTGGTATAATATCATCTCATGGTAGTGGCTTGACATAAGTAAGATCACTATCCACTTGGAATATATCATCAAATAAAATAGAAGTAATAAAAAAGAGTACAATAGTGTCTAAAGAGACAATATGAAACATATGAGGTGTGATGTAGGTCATATTAGTATCTATAAAAAGACTTTGAAGAGTGATTTATATAATGAATAAACACTTTGTATACTCCACATGGTGGTGTAAATCCCATCAAACATGTATCAATAAATGACTATAGACACAGTCACAAGAGTTAGCCTAGTCATCATACTAACCTAGGTCAATAGGAGCAGGAATATGTCCATATAAGAATGGGATAATTTATTTATTTGTGAGTGAGAATTTCATGTACACATTCCATGAATCATAATTGGTCTTCCCTAAAATGACAACTGGTGTAGACTCAACCTTCCTCATATGGAATCTCTCAAATCGAGTCTTCATGACTTAGATAAGACACCAAAGAAGTGTAAAATTACACGATATATATTATAATTAACCCAAAAAACATGCTCATTAATGGGACATCAGATATATCTTAGAATGCATCCAAGTGAGAAATCTATGCTATAGTGATGAGGGATAACACATGCTCAAAATGAGGATGTCAAACATAGCTGAAATTGCATCCACATGTGAGCAATTGGTGCATGAAGTACAATGTATAAATTAGTAAGGCCCATAACATAGGTAACACCCCTTGAATATTTAATTTTATATTTTAATTTGTTTTACAATGCAAATATGACCAATCCATGTGAAATGAAAAAAATGAACTTTTGAAAAATACAACGCTCAATTTCAATCTACCAAACAAAAGTTATTAAAATACTATTTTCTCATAAATAAGTCCTATTTAATAAAATTTGAACTAAAAATTTAGAAATCCTCTACAAATAAAGGGTAAGTTATCCTTTCATCCACTCTTTATAACTCACACAGAACCTTGGAATTCCTCACAACAACTAAAGTCAAAAACCACCTAGCCCATGTACCCCTACATGTACTTTTCTAACAAAGCTTGTTTGAAGGGGTTTTAATTAATTAAATTAAAGCTATTTTTAAATTAATAATTAAAAATAGAAAAAATAAATGAAAAATAAGTCAGGGCAAAGTTTGTTACTCATATTTTTTATTTAGAAAACATGAGAGCTGCGCACTACCATTGGTTCATACATAGGTTTGCAAGGAGGAATGTCAAACAACTAGGATGAGAAAGATGCTCATTGGATATCTGTAGGCCTATGGAGGAATGACCAAAAAACCTGAAATTATCTTTGAATAGGTAGTGTGAAGCTCAAAATATCATTTGAAGGCTACCTTATCTTGAATCAACAGTGTATGGAGGACTGAGAACTAATATTATGCTATATAAAGATATTTACAACCTATGAGAGTGTCAAAATGTAGGTCTATGCTGATAATATAGGTGATTTTAGGTCCAAGTCTTACTAAAAAATGGCCTTGAAGGTCACAAGGCTGCAAATCTAGGTTTGGGTGAACAATGGCAAGGATACTAGAAAACAAAAAGCTATAGAAAAGGTCATTTGAATAGTATGAGATCTGGGCAAGTCATGGTACAAGAACATGACATGGAATGAGGTCTAAACAGCCATGAAAAGATGCTTCTAAACCTAAGTAATAGTAGTATACACCACCATAAATGATAATGTTGACCCCAAAATGCATACATAGGTCATAGGATTAGTGCTCACCAAACAAAAAATCTACGTAGAACCAACATGTTGTGTGAGAAAGAAAAAATCACCACTCAAGTGGCCATTTATTTGTCTATAGAGATCAGGGACATGAAAAAAAAGTGTGTCCTTCCTTCATAGTGAAGAAATAACTTGAAAGCTGTAAACCAAAAAAAAATACACCATAGACACTTTTTTTGGTCACCCAAAGATTTTAACAAATCCTAATTTTTTTTTTAGATTTTTTTTTAAAAAAAAACAACCTCTAAATTTCATAAGCCCTCTAAAAATTGAAGATAAATCCTTATATTTTGATAATAAAAACCTCAGATGAAAATAAACTTGGAAAATAATAACTAGACAAGCTTAATAGCAGTGTGGTTCTTATACCATATCAAAGAATGCCACAAATTATTTGAATTTATGAGTGCACCGGTGAAAAATGTGAGATGTGAATTACATGAAGGAAAGACTAAGCACACATATATAAAATTACAAGTTATGAATAACAATGAGATAATATGTAAAATACATAAAATGGCTCCAACTCAATACGATCAAATAGAAGAATGCAAGTGATGTACATATAGTAGGTGAATGTGTAACATACTCCAAGAATAAAGGCAACCTCCACCTATGATAGTGGTACACTCCACCTAAAAATAGCCAATCAACAGATAACTAGTCAAGGGTAGTAACTACCTCTAGCTAAAATAATGTGGTCAAGTGTACGCCTAAGCAAGCATATCTCATAAATTTAGGGAAACTCCATGTAAGGTGGAATATCCTATGTAGGATAATATAAATAAATTAAGGAAAATAAATACTACACTAATAGTATTGGAAGAATATATGTGAATGAGATGATGAAATATAATTTGATAACCAAGTATAGAGTCGTAATAGTGAAAATGTGTTTCAAAATACCACTTTATTTAGTCTACCACCTGGTTGATAATTGCAATCCAATCTTATGAGGGTGTTCATCTAGGATATCTCTTTAAATACTAATAACTATGGAGATATAAATGTTATTTATTTGAAACTTGTCCCTTAGGATAGGTTAGGATCTCCAATCTCAATACCATTTATGAAATAGATATGAAATAACCTTCATCCCTTTATTAATTAAATCTAAGGGACTGTGACAAAAGGGATGTACCATAATAGAAGAGAACTAGAGACCATTAAAGGAAATGACAATTCATAGACATCTGAATTATACTAAAATAATCTTCATCCCAAATTAAGTGGCTATGAAGGATCCCTAGGGTTTATATTTAATATGGGCCATAATCAAACCCATAATTTTGGAGGGAGCTAAAATATTAAGATAAAATGCATCCCAACTCTTCACAATGTTCCTAACATAATGAATGCCTTGAGAAATTAAATGATGAAGAAATATATTATAGGTGTCATCTCCTTTAATGAAACAAATAATCAAATTGACACAAAGGGAAGTACCTTGAAATTTAGCATCAAAAATCTTAATTCCTCCCATCTCTTTAGGTCTACAACATATGTCCCAAGAAACTTTGTGAAAACAACTAGAGCCTTTAGAATTCCCCCAAATGAAATCTTTAAAGAAACATTACAACTTAACATATGAAATTTTGGAAGATGCCCATCAAGATGAATAATAGAGATGGGTTTCTTCAAGGACCTTAGATAAAAACTATAACTTAACAACCACGGACAAGGGATTAATGACCTAGTAAGTAGTTTTATTCTCAAACTTCTGAACTATATCGTTCCATGACTCTAGAGGAGATGTTTGAAATAAAAAAAGAATGTTGTTGAATTTGAACTATTCTCTATGTATTATACAATACCACTTCTACCCTTGAATTATTAAGTAAAGGGAATGTGATATTATTTTTTGCATTGATTATTTTTTCATTAAACAAGAGAATCAGAGGTTAGACTAAAAATATTTAGACATTCCATGACATTAACAATAAAATTGTCTTCTTCAACAAAAGTGAAGAAAGAGTCATGCTGAAAATTGCCTTCTATCATCCTAATCTAAGGTAGAGGAAGGGAAACACCCTTAACTAAACCTATGAAAGACTTAGACATTTTCATTATTAATTGAAATGTAATTTTTATAGCTCTATGCATATAATCAAAATAAAATATTGGTGTTTTGATGTTGATTTATATTGAATGACTTATGTTGAATACTTATTTATGTAGGTAAAATTACAAATAAAATGCATTTCACAATGTACCATGGGTTTAAACTTATCCATGTATATATGATAGAACTTTTTCACTTCTAAGTTTAATTGTAACCACAATAATTAAAATCAAAAAGATGAATGACCCTCAAAATACATTAAGAAATGTTTGAATATATTTAAATATAAGTATAATTTAAGATATATTTATTAAAATACTTTTTACTAAAACACTTTTAACTGAAAGAAGGTTTAAAATACATAAAAATATGTGTCAAGTATCTAAAAAGAACTCTTTTAACTCATGTCAAAAAGTAATTATTGAGAAATTAAAAAATAAAAATAAAAATAAGACTTTTGATACAAAATTCTTATCATCCTTAATATTAATTAAATTATATACTAATGAATACCCCAATAAAACAAGAGCTACATAGGAGCTAGTTCCTACCTTTATATTGAGTATTATTTTTTATTAAGTTTATATGTAAATTTGTAATTAATTGAATTTATATCATACATATGTAAATAGTCTTTATTGTGATAGAATTTTAAGAACAGTGAGAATCTTCAGCAAAAAAATTTGCACTTGATGAGACAGCATTCCATTTGATATTAGTATGCATGACTTTGAACTATACATATTTATGCATAATTTATCGAAAGCAAGAAAGTAATAGATAAATTGACCAATACATTATTTGATTACTTCATACTTTATAGATTTTAGTTATCTCTTTAAAGTATGAATCTCCTGTTAATAATTAAGAAGGAATACTAGAAAGAATCATCAACCCTTGAAAATGTGAAAGCATCAAAGTCTTCAACATGAAACTTTGTACTAGTGAACCTTAAAATTTGTTAGAAAGTCATATAAAATCTTAACAATTCATAAGATATGGGAACACATCAGTGCCGCTGGACTTGCATTTTGTTTTTTTGCTCCTATTGAGAAAAAATTACCACCCCCCTCCCCCCCACCATAGGATTATTTCCTTGGTAGGTGTTCCTGAGAAAGATTAGGACCTTTTTTTTATTGAAATGGTCCTATAAATATCATATGTTTTCATCTCTGTTTGACAATTTTAGAAGTACTAGGTAAATAATGATCTATCTATTAATTTTTTTAATCCATAGAAGCAATCAGAAAAGTTTTCCATTGTTATTATATGGCATTAGAATTTTCAAGCTTCTGTTTCATACCATCTGCCCTCCTATTGAATATTTTTACCAGTTAACTAGTAGATGATGATCCAATTTAGATGGGAAGATTCAAATTCATTGCGGTTTGGTATAACTAGGAAGATATCCATTTCAAATTTTAGAGGTACATGTTGGTTAAGATTTAGATAAATTGGTTTGGCCGTTATAAATTGAATTTGTAAATGAAATTTCAGATCAAAATTGAATCCAGGGGAATTAGGAGGGGACATTTTGTTTGACATGGATGATGATAGGGATATTTCATCCATGAAATTTGGAAACTATGGTGTGCATGTTATTGTTGTTGGCCATCACTATAGAAATGCATGTGGCATGGATTATTGTTCACATAAATGGCTTCATTCTTACTATTATTATATTTATTTATGTAAATATCTAGAGAGCTTCAATTAGTATAAATTTGTATATGGTACATACAATAGGGATATCATTAAGATGTAGTTAGGGGATTTATAGATTTCATTGTTAAGGAAAGGGTTTAGCCATGTTAGTGATTTAAAATATATCTAGTGATGTGGCTAAGAACACCATCATTCAATACCTCCAATTTTGTTGGCTATTACTGATCCATATGGTTCTCTTAATATATAGTCTTGGAGGATCTTCATTGATACCACATCTAAATGTTTGAAGTTTTTATCTCTCATTGGAGATAATATTTATGCATGGATGTTTATGCTAGGAAGTTTTGAATGTCATAAAAATAAAATTACTATGTTTTACATCATCCAAAATAAGTTTACATTTAGATTTTTATATAAAATTTGATATAATTTTCATGAATATGGACACTTTATCCACAACCTTAACAAAATATTTTCCCTCAAACCAAAATACATTATCCAAAATGAGTTTGTTAAACTTTAATGCCATTATCCAGTTAGTTCACATTTAAGTGTTAACCATATAAATATGCATTCCAATAAGATCAATTAGCCTCTAAAATAGAATACAAGAAACTAGTAAAACATGTTTTGGTAGGTATCGTTATTGACATATGACATAGTTTGTCTTGGGTGCTAGTTTTAGATAAACATCTATATCTTGTATGAATATGAAATTTAAGGAGCAACAAATTCATAATTTGAAATATATTTTAATATAAATAATTAAATGTGCCCATATGTGCATCCATGCTGAACCAAATCCTCATGTTCGCAATCTACTAACCCATGTAGTGACAATATAATGATATATTAGAAAAAATGTAGAAATTTGTATTTCTGCATTTCTATAATTTTATTTAAGAGTTTATTAAAAGGTATTTTCAATATATTTATAGATTCAATCTTCTCATCTATTCTCATTTGAAATCCCATGTAGAAGATAAAAGTGGTTTTATGGTTGATGCATGACACCTTTTAGTAGACTAGAAGTTTAATTCGAAATATAGGCTGGGTTTTGTTTTTTATAGCTATTAAATGGTCACATAATTATGCACTAGTTTTCCCAATCTTGGAAAAAAAACCTAAGCCACCTTTACCTCCATCCACTAAACCCAAACCAGTAAGTAAACCCAAAACATATCCTTCTCCATCAATTAAATAAATCTATGAGTAAGAACACTGATTGTTAAAACATTGAGCTAATGACTAAATGTGTGTAATAATCAATGTCTTTATGGCTATATTTATACCATACATCTACCAAATTGAAAGTAATGTGTGTAGATAATTATTTGTTTGTCGTCTTGCATAAGGTATGCCATCCTACTATTTAGAACTTCAAAAGTTAAACATATTATGAACATTAAACATTTACAACAATCAATCCAAACTAACTATGAATAATTTTATGCTCTTAATTTTATATTTATAATGCCCTATCTTGGATTTTTCTAAAATAAATGAATTTTGTTACATGTATCCTTTGTGGTTGCAATAAGTCACACTCTCTTTCTACCTATCCCAAGATTTAAATTTTTCTAATACATTCATCTCCTTAGGCCACTATATGTGTTTCTAGATATGATCAGAATAGTTATGATTCATTAACCATGTTTCCTATTTAATTAAGTAAAGAACTGGAATTGATTATTTTCTAGAAAAGAAACAACTCTAAAAATCAGGTTTGTCGAGAGCTTGGAATTTGGATGTAAGAGTAGAATCCATGGGTCTTTTCATAAAATAATTTACTTCATCCTCATTAAATATTAGGCCAATGTGTTGTACAATTTTAGTAATTCATGTTACTTATCCAAAATTAACAAAACTACTTAACTAATTTACATAATTTATGAGGAAATGCATGTACACTTATCTTTTAGTTAAAGAATTTCATAATTACATGTACACATGTTTACGTTTCAAAAAATGTTTTACATCCTTTTTTAAATTATATTACGAGAACATGACAAATTTGTTTTACAGTGAATAAAATGAGAAATAATTAATTTTAATATATTTTTGAAGTCCAAAAATTGTAAAAATTGAATAGAAACTTTACAAATATAAATATTCTTGAATTTTATTGGTTTGTTTGGTAAGAACTATAATTTCAATCGATTCCTATAGTTCCCTACAGGGCGGGGACTAAATATCGTATTATGAAATTGATAACTTAAATTCCTTCTATTAATAAATGGCACATAAATCCAAAATATGATAACTTAAATATGTTCCATTGAAAAATGACACTTAAACCCAAAATATTTATAGACCATAATTTGAGACCTCGTGTTTACAATAATCGAAACTCTCATTTAATAGAAATAACCATATTTATTAATGAATTATATATCATGGCATATTATTGATGGTAGTTATTTGTGTCAATCAAGAAGATTTGGTATCCTCTACACTTCCAATATTTTAATATTCCTACTATAATATAAATGACCATAGTGTTACATGCATCATTTCTAACCCCTTTTTCTTTTATACCCTATATTGGGATCTTTTTCTTTTGTATTAGGTAAAACATATTTAATTGGAGGTATTATTTGAATAGTTGATATTAGAATTATTAATTTCTACATGGACTATCATAAAATTTAACCATGAATATAATTTCAACATATGTAGATTTTTTATGTAATATTTATGTCAAAAGCATTTATATGATATTATATATTTATAAGTAGATTTTTTGGGGTCATTCTTATTCCTTTCGGTAATTGACATCCATATTAGCAAGTAAAAAAGTGGTCACATTATTTTTTGTGCAAGAAAAAGTGTGAATGCAAATGAAATAGAAACAAGTCTATAGTTAATGCAGCCACGATTGAAAATTTGATCAAAAACCATATGCATAAAAATGCGTTTCCTCTAAAAATAAAATTGCTACACCAGTAAAACTCTTGTGAAGTAGATAGATCCTTTCAGCTAAAAGGCCATGCCTATAAAAACTTTTCTCATAATTTTCACCCAAAATTTATAGTTGGTTTTGTTCCTATTCACACTATGACATACTAGTGTAGAAGCAAACCTAGTAAGCTCTGATCTCGAGGGATATAATAACTAATTTAACATTTATTTCACCTTTTAAATAACTCAGCTTCAAAACTACCAATTCTAGTTTTTACGATATTCATAGATATCTAATCTATTAGTTTTTAAAATAATTGAAAGCTCAACTGGATTATTAACACAAAATAACTCCCAAAAAATAAATCAAAACATAAACAAACAACAATAAAAATGGACTAATCAGAATCAAATGCCCATTATTAGGTTAAACTATAGACTACCATAAAATAGATTTTAAACTTACTCACAATATAACACTTTTATATTAAGAGTATGTGGGAACCAATAGAATATGTTTTAATATTAGAGAGAGACACTCATGCTAAATAAGGTGCATTTCACTTAATTGATACAAGGATGAGTCATAACATGCACTCAAACACACTAAGAGGGTAGAGTAACAATCTAACCATCCTTTATAAGCTTGAAATTTGTTGATAGAAAAAATCAACTATAGAATAAGTACTATGGAATGACTTTAATACTTTACGGTAAGTATGTTTACTGATAGGCTATTTTGTGTGGTTTCCATTTACATGTTGCTAAACTTAAAATTAATATGTATTTTTTATTATAGTGGAAATGATTATTGTAGATACATGAAAATAGTCAGAAGCCTCTGACATTGTTTCATCACAACTATCACTATTTCTAGTAAGCAGGGATGTTATTCTAATTATTTTAGATAGCCATCAACCTCCATTCTATTAAAATGTTAGAACTAGTTTTATTTACAAATTAGTAAAAATGATAGTCTTAGTTGGAGTGTATCCAATTTTTGTAATAGTCGGGAATTACATTAGTAACCATTAAAAGATGCAACCCTAAAATTGGAAAACAAAACATTTAATTAGTCTAATTTAGGTCAATATATTTACTCACCTATCAAAAATATCATACTGATACAATATTTTTTCAGCCTAGGATATGGAATTCTTTGGTTTACCAAAAAAACAATTAATGAAGTTGACAACTCTATCATTCAAAAATAGAACACCCATCTATAGGCTTAAGTAGTATGAATATAAGAACTTCACAATGCAAATCAAAATGATTAAAAGATGTGAATTCAAATCATTTAGTTATATTTGAATAGGCCATTAACACAGCCTAAAAATACCAATAAACAACCAAAATGTAGAATCCATGCACGGATATGGAAAGTATTTATCATAAGCCAGTGATAATGGTCATATTTAAAAAAATGAACTCTCAAAATGAACATAGCTATAACTACTTGTTGCTAATAAAAACTCGATGTATAGCTATATTTGTTTTGAAACAATAGTAAATGAGCAATAGAAAAAGAAGGAACTATGTCTTTTGTTTTTTCCATTAGTTGAATAAGTACACTACCATTTTTTCCATTGAGATCTACAATTTAACCATATTTAATCAACCCAAACAAGATGATTATATCATTATGTCACAACTCCATTTGACTAAATCAAAGAGGAAAAACTTAAAGAGAAGATCAAATATTGATAAACTCTCATAGCTTGATCTCCACATCATGCACAACTGTGTCCTCAAATCACTAGGTACAAGTTAAAACACACAAGAAACCATAAGAAAAAAACAAAATGGGGAAAATAATTAAAATTCAATAACATGGACATATATAATATTAGAGCATCTTTATACTAGGTCGAATTCTTGTACGTACAATTAGCTAAATAAACTATATCTCAGTGAAGTAAATTCCCAACAAATTCCCAAAGTTGTCAACAAACTCATTTAAAAACTTTACACTGTATAATACATAACAATGAAAGAAATAAATATTTTTTTGCACGAACAAATAACATGGAACAAGAATAGACATGATTTGGATGATTAAAGTCAAAATTAACGACCTTAACATATTGTCCTCTAAAGTCATTGTTCAAAGACTAAATGATATTTTCAAATCAACCTTATTGAAGGGTCCTTAAACCAAATTCCACAACTTAATTTGATCCCATATAATTCCTTTATATATTATGAACATGGCTACCAGAGCTGAAAACACTTGACAATTATGATGACTCGGATGTTGGTCACCAAACATTGTGAATCAAAATAAACCTAATTTAACAAAACTAACACATATTTCTAATCAAAACAAAACATGAATCATGAGATATCTAGATGAAGCCTGGTATTTTCAGTTTGAAAAATCAATTAATATAAAATAATTTAAGTAAAATATAAAATATTGATTAATGTGATCATGTTGATGTAAGATAGATAATTGACATGCATATGCAAGGTAAAAAATATCTCTAATGGAATCAACAAACAATAAGCCATTTCCATTGAAGTTGTGCACAATAATAGTAACTTGATCTAAAAAATAGCACACAAAAAAGTGAAGGTGATACAATGTCCTCAATTGTTCCAAGATTGTAAGTTGAAAGGCAAAAGTAAAGTGAATACACTGGCTCTACAAAATGTAGATAAAGACATTTTAGGTTGGCAAAAGAAAGATGAGCCCAATGTGTATGAAATATGTGCAAAAATACGTTTAATTTTTTGAATTCTGGATTTAAGTTTTCTGTAGGAAAATATTTGAACTAATTTTTCATACCACAATAATGCAGACTCATTTAGAAAAATTAGTTCGAATTTCCTTATCTAAAATAAAATTAGAAGAAACAAAATGATAAAATATAAACCTAAAAAATTTCTGAATATATAATATACTTGAAAACAATCTAATCAACCAATGAGAGAGAATAGCTATTAGAAAGACAAAGGTCGATAATCTCAAACACATTGCAAATTTTTTATTGTAAGTTAAAAGTAAAGGAAACTAAACATGAAAACGTAAATCTAGATTTTCCAATAAAGAAGCTAATCAACCAAGGAGAGAAAATAGAACATAGAAAGACAAAAGTCACTAACCTTAGCCTTACATTTGACCTTGACAGCAAATGGTTGTCCTTCTAGCTCTCCTCTCTGGCCTTTGGCAAAGAAATTATGACCAAAATTCCCATACCCTATCTCATAACCAAGATCATACTTTGTCAACAAAATTTTCTCAAATCCAAAGCTCTTGTTTGAAAGAATCTCGCTCTCACTCCCTTGATGAATTGATGCCTCGTTAGGCTTCACGGACCCATGCCTTCTCGCAAGGACAACCTTAATATGTTTTGTAGGAGACGACGAAGGGAATGGATGCTTGAAAAATCTCCAACGAGTCAAATTTTTTTGAATATTTGAAAAAACTAATGTTACTATTATTTGCAAGGCTAGGGGTATAGAACAAAAAAGGCGAGGATTTGCTAGTTCTATCAACTGATGGAGATTCACAGATAGAGGGTTTGGGTTTGCATTTGTTTTTGTCATAAATCCATAGCTATGCATCCATAATGGCTTCATTGATTATGCTAATATGGCTACTAGGAAACTATAAAAAGATGCTTATTGGATCAGGATATGCTTCTGAAGTATGCCACTGCCACCAATACTTAGGGTATGATGCCTTTTGTCTTCAATAGTGCTTTATTCACTGCATTTATTTGTCAATGCCCACTTCTTTTGTATCAAAATTAGAATGAATAATGATGCATAATATCAATGAGCACATGCAATTTCCAAAAATCACTCATACACACATGCGCTTACAAATGATAGTACACTATAATAGAGGCTACAGATACCATATATACATCTTGTGATATATATATATATATATATATATATATATATATATATATATATAGTCAGATTTATATAATATGCAGATACATTGAAGGAATGGATGGAATGAGTGGCGTTAGGAAACTCCACCCCACCACCATGTGCCCAACCAGACTGAACAATGAACTACTGCTGAGTGTCTGGGTTTGCATGCCCTACTGCATTTAAGAAAATGTACAATTGGAAATTTTCAAAAAAGTAAGTACCATTCTAAGGAACCCTTATTCGTAAGGCTTTTGCCAATCAAGAAGCCGGTCATAGGGTGAAGCTACATCTAGTACTTAATGCCCATGCCATCCGCTTTTTGGTTATTGGGTGAGTGGAGAGTATAAGATGTATGATTCCTGATGCTAAAAATAATTGTGAGAGATTTTAAGTATTTCAAATACCACTAACCAAAACATGGTTGTGCCCTCCTATATAAGTGCTTATATGGGCAATAAGAGTAACATTGTTTACAGCTGTAAGACAAGAGGCTCTACCAACCAATATATTCTAGATACTTTAATCTATGGCAGACTTGCATTTTTTGGAAATCACTTTCAGATGGAAAACAAATAGACTCCCACATCTATACAGACGTAATGGTGTTTAGTGGATGCTTGCCAAGTGATATTGCTTGTTATGTGCAATCTCTCCCTCCAGACACGTAGGCTATTTGGGTGGGGTAAATAGTGACCACATTTCACTATTATTAAAGTGGTTGTAAGTAAAATAAATAAAATGATAAAGTGTGATTGGCTACAATGCAGAAGAACTATTCTTTATTTTATGGTAATGAGAACGGAAATAAAATATTAATTTTTCCTGAGTAAACTTTGGAACATAATTTTGAATTTTCATAAACAATAATATTTGATTGACAAATGCTTGCAAGATGGTGAAATTATTTAAATAAGTAAAAACCAATAGTACCCTTTAGGTAATAATAATGTGTGACGATGCACATCTCTCTTCTATGCCTTCCATGGTTGTGCTTCCCAAAGTCTACGACTCAAATGTAAGGTTTATTTTGTTTCATGATAAATAGTTGATTATTTCTTCTACCGAGGCATTGCCCCTTAAAGAAAATTAAAAATTGTTTACCATGCCCATTCCATGGAAACCTGAACTGACCTGTAACACATGTATCCCCTACTGGTTATCCATAAAATGGACAGGTGGCCCTTTAAATGTACATATAGATTTTGAGTTAGTGATCATGAAAACTTTAAAAAGAAAAAATAATCTCACATTCAAGTATCTTATTTCGTAATTCCAAATATTTTGAAAGGCTCACTACAATTATTGAATTTTGCAACTTCTTTTTAAATTTATATTATCATACAAAGGTCCAACTGAAGATTATGGATGGTAGATGTTATCTTATAATATATATGTATATATTCAAGTAGTCTTATTGGAGAAAAACTAATAAGCAACCTAACCACATTTAAGATCTTTGAGCATTTGAGAATGACAATTCTATCCTTTAGTTTAGGAATCACCAAGAAGACAATGGGATCTTATTATAAATGGAAAATTGTTATCATTGCCATGTAATTATTTGTTATAATGGATAAAATTTCACCCCTTCAAAGTGTGAAAATATTGTAAAATTATTAATATTAATTAATTTAGGTGTCTAATATAAAAAAATAAATTAGAGAATCTAAATTTAAAGATTATAGAGTTAGTTTAGGATACAAGGATGATAAACTAATTTTATAGTAAGTTAATTGTTTCTCAAATTCAAATAGATCATATATTAAATTTATTATGTTGATATATGATAAAAATAAAATGTATAGTTATGTTAGATATTAAAATTATAATGAAAATAAATAATTAGTTGGTTTTGATGTTAATATAGATCTGAATCTGGAAAAGATAAGAAACAAAATATAAGAGGATTCTAAAACAATTGCCAAATTTTGGATTAAGTTCATTTGTAATCATAGACACTTGTGTCAGAAAAGATAATTACATCAACACTAATGTCTGGATTAGATGCTGGTGTTATATATAGAGTAGATGCTAAACTAGGATGTGATCACATGAATGCTTATCAATTTTTCATCACCTTCACTCTGGTGCATTCAGATCTAGGTCATGGACTATAACTTATTGACTATTATGAGAATAAGAGAAAATAGGAAACCTTTTATTCTATTAAATGCTTTTGATAAGTTGCCTTGGTCTGTGCTAGGTGAGGAATGAGTGAGGGTTGATCTTGTATTTATGTCAATCCCTTTGGAGAAAAACTCACATTAAATAACTTAGGTTGACCATTAGGATTCATTAAATTTCCAAATTAAATGATTTTAGGGAACTAAACACTTACGTTGGAGGAAGGCACTTGTGTCGATGTAGGTGTCTATCTGAGATGCAAGTATCCAAGAAGTAGAAAAATAGGTACAATCTCAAAACTTGTAGATGCATAAGATAAGCATGTTTTAATCATTCTAGACAAGATATAAGGCTTGGGTCACTGATATAAGACTATTTAGACTAAGAGATATTCGAAGGGGAATGAGAGAGCAGATATGAGACTTATTAAAGCATGAAAGGTCTATAAATGAGAAGAACAACTAAGATCTATGCTTGCTAGGAGTATAAGACTGAGGTCCTATATAAGTAAAAATTAGTGTCTATATTTTCCCACCCATTCCATTTAATATAGTAATGAAATTTTTAGTTTAAAATAAAGGAATGCATACTTTGATGTGTATAACACACCTTGTCTTTGTTTGATTCCAATCTGAGTGATTCAATGGTAACTGAATTGAAACTAAGAGCATATTATAATAAATAGTTAGTTCATATAATATAAATTTAAATGTATTTAAAAGATTTAAATTGAAAGAGAATAAGTTTTAAGAATACACATATGTATTGATGCAAATACGTTGCCTATTGGCAATTTCATATGAAAGATGTATGATTATGAATCACTAAAACTAAGATTATGAAAAATATAAATCCATAAAGTGCATATATTTAAGGGGATATATATAGAGATATAGATAGGAGGGCACATGCCCCAAACCTTGGAGAAAAGATGAAATACCCCCTGATAATTGATACTAACTCAACCGTGCAACCCAATCACATTTATAACTTGGTGCGTGAATGAACTAATTCAACTCACACTATCAAACTAGTGAGGCTGGATGATACATTCATGTCCAGACTGAAAGATTAGAAAGATTGAGTGATTTAATAATCTCAACCATACCAAAATATGAACCAATTACTGCAATAGATTGGCTTAATATAGTTCATAAAAGTCTAACTTGGTGAGTGGTGATAGTCCCTGAAAGTGTTTTGAATCTGAAACATATTTGATTTTATAATATTAGGTGCACATTACATAGCATATGGACCTTAGATATGGCTCATGTTGAAATTGTCTATAACAATGGTACCAATGTACATAATTCTACCATAAATGTGTATCTAAATCATATAACTATGCAATTTGGTGAAACATAAACTATGTAAATATGAAGAACAAGTTTCCAAAACGTACCCCAACTATATATGGAAAAATATAAAAAATTGTATAAGTGGCAATGTGGACAATATGTTTTAAAAACATGCCTCCAATGTATGTCTAAAATTGTGAATGTGTGGAAGCTATGTTTCTATGACATGCCCCCACTAAATCTATAATTGTAAATATGTGCTAGCCATGTCTCTATGACATGCCCCCCCTAATATTCCCCCATTTTGAGGTTAGATAATAATATAAATCGGTAGTTACCTCACCTCAAAAGGATAAGATAACCATATAACTATGAATGAACTATGTAGCATATAAGACAACATGTCTAGGTAAATTCATCACTGAAGCACAAATAATGTGATCACATTAAGGCCTATGATGCATGATGAATATCATGGAAACATCAAGATATTAAAAGTAAAAACTCAACAATTAAATCAAGAACACACATAAGAACACTAAAAAACAACTCCAAAGGAAGTGGTCTAAGGAGACCACAAACAAGGGGTATGTTAAAATAAAACAAAATAAAATATACATGACTTGTTCAAATGTCCATAAAATCAATAATTACATATTAAAATTCCCATACAAGAAGTGGTGACATGTTCAATTGTTAAAGAAAAAACAAAAGAATGTGAGCCACAACCAATGTAACATATTCAAATGTGAAATAAACAAGACAATAGCAAAATAAGACACTCAAATAATTGCATAAAATAAATCACAAAAAATTAACATAAGCATATCATAGTATCCTATGGATCTAATATCTTAGCAAAAAATTCAAGTACATTGCATATCAGGTATACTACAAAAGATATACATATGGATAAAAACATGTCGAAGTACATATAGGAGCTCAAACATGATAATGTAAAGTGACCATAGAATGATATAACATGGATGTGGGTCAAACAATAATAGTCTATCCCACTTTTTGGCATAAAGAGGCCACATACACTTCCATCTTCTTCTCATAATATATTGAGTTTGGGTCATTGAAATTAATCAAAAATATGTTCTAGACTATATAAAAATATGTAGTACATATAGATTTTTTAGAATTTTAAAAAAATCATTAGCTATTTTTTGGCTAAATAGTGGGACACAATATTATACTCTGACTCATATATCATGATTATAGATGTGGATACCCCCACCATCCTAGTGACATGAGTAGAGGGAAATCCTAACATCTAAAAGTGCTTAAATCATGTATTTTTGTATGGATATATCTTGCTCTAATAGAAGTGTTAACCTCATGTATGTAGAATTAACTGATGTGCTATCTATCAACATGAAACTAACACATAAATGTTAAGGAGCTAATAGAATATGTAGCTACAAAAAATGTTTTTAATTTTCTTAAGTTTTAGGTTTTTTTGGTACTTTTGTAATATTAGAATAATATCACATAATATATTTATGTAAGTGCATAATGTTTTTTGGCATATTTAGATGTTTTCCTTCAAGTGTAAAAATGCACTATAGAATTTTATCCCAATCTTTATATAACTGTAAACGGTGCCAACCAATTTGGTTTGAACTTATCTTTCTTGTATTGTTTTACATTGATATTATTTTGATTTTTTTTAGTACCAGGTCACCCACAATAAAGTCACATGGATGAACCTTTTTGTTATATGCTCACTTGATGTGATCTTGATAAACTTGTAAGTGTTTAACAATCTACATGTAATTTTCACTCAACTATTCTAATTGATATAATATATTTTAATGATATTCAATATCTTTGATGATGTCTTTGCGATAATCACGTGAGGAAGGTATTTCAATGTCAATCAATAAACTATCTTGTTACCATATATTGAAGAATAAGATGTAGCTTGGATAGGTGCAAAAACACTCCTATGATATGCCCATAGAGCATATACCATATGTTGTTGCTAATCTATAATGTATCGCTCAACTATTTTTCCAAGTATCTTGGTGATAGTGTTATCAGTTGCCTCTTCATATCTGTTACCCTAAGGGTAATAAGCTGTGAAAAATGTATGATTAATTTTGTATTTATTACAAAAGCATTTTATTGTCTTATGTTTAAATGATATTCCATTATAAAAAATAACATTTTAAGGTATGCCAAAGTGATAAATAATATTGTCCAATAAAAACTTGTAGATGTCATCCCTTGTGGTGAATTCAAGTGGAATTGCTTCCACCCATTTTGTAAAATATTATGTAGTTATTTATACAAATTTATGTCCTCTTATTGATACCATATTTATCTTTCCAATCAAGTCAAAACCTCATAAAGAAAAAGGCGATAGTGAAATAAGTGGTTGTAACCCATTTAATGGTGTATGATGAAACTTTTTGTATTTCTTGCATTGTAAACACAATTTTGCTTGTTCATTGCATTATTGTTCCATGCCAGGCTAATAATAACCTTGTCATAATTGTTTTTGGGATATGGCCTATACATTATAATAACTACCACACTCATTGTCATGCATTTATAAGAGTGTACTATGGGATTCATCTTTATTTAAACATTGAAGTAATTATCCATCAAAACCTTGTTTGAATAAATAATTTCCAATAATAACATGACAAAGTGTTTCACAATATAATATTAACTTATCATTCCATGTAAAGTGGTCTGGTATATAATCACAATAGGGGAAATTATACATATCACTATACCATTATGTGTTTATATAACTACAAGTAATAGAAAGAATGACTAAGGCATCCATTTTATCAGAAGAAATGGAAGGATCATGTAAATGTCATATGGTAAATTCCATATGATCATCGTTGATATCAAAAAGCATCAAGGATGGCACACTTTCCATGGCATCTACATGGTAGTTATCTTTACAGGGAATACTATCAATAAAAAATATATCAAATGTCTCTATGATTTTATCCCCCATTTCTTTATATGTCATAAGATGATCCTATTTGGTATAGTAATTATTGGTAACTTGATTAACATTTAATTTACAATCATCAAAAAATTTAATGTTTTTTATACGAAGCTTGTGTGTTTTGGATAACTTGATTATCAAGGCCCCATATTCACCTATATTTTTGTTACAAGAAAAGGGTAATCTGTAGGATAAAGGCATTTATTTGCCTTTTAGGTTGAAAAATACAATGTTATAATCCACCCTTGTTCTATATATGGATCTATGTAATACATTAACCACGGATTAAAATATATATTATATTCCATAAACTCCTCACATAAATCTTTGGTGAGCAAAAAAGGATATAGTAAGGGAGCTATAGCTAATTGATAAGATATAACATAACATTTTATTGAATTTTGGGAAAATAATTTAGGATGAAACACTGTAATTGAAATATCCCATTTTATAATATATATGGTTATATGTGTTTTGTTCATAAGGAACTTTAATGGATCTTCTTTTATTATAACATCAACCTCATTATTGAGCAAATAATGTTGTAGTTTTTGGGTAGAAAAAGCCAAGGCTAAACATAATTTTTTCATTGCTATATATTTGAATTCATAATTGACCAAATGAAAAAATATGTAATATATTTCTCATTCTTTGGTATCATCATCATGATGTGCCAATAGTGCCCTAAGGGCCTCATTAGTGGCCAAGATATAAAGAACTAATGGTCTATCCAGAATAAGAGGCATGAGCACTAGTGGGTTTGATAAATATTCTTTGTTTGTATCAAAAATTTGTTAAAAAACTTCATCCCATATAAAATTTGCATATTTTTTTAGTAAATACATAAAAGGAATTATTTTATCAACGAACTGAGCAATGAAGTGTCAAAAATCTTGACTTCTACCCTATAAACATAGTAATTTATTTATATTGATTGGTGGTGAAATTTAAATAATGGATCTTACCTTTTTTTGTGTCAACCTTGATACCTCACTAAGAAATAATGTACTCAAGGATATTTTCCATGAAGATATTCTGAAAACACATTTTTGGGGATTTAATTGAACATTGAATTTTGCCTAGAATTTAAATATTTATCATAGATCAATATCATGGTCTTAGTGATGTTTATATTTTGCAAGTAAATTGTTGACATAATCCTCAATATTTTTGTGAGTAAAACCATGAAATATATGAGTCATATCCATTTAATATATGTCTCCTACATTTTTTGTCTAGAAGGCATGATCATATAATAAAATGTGCTCTATAGTATAGTAAATGTTATCTTTTCTTGATTTGTAAGGTTAGTTTTAATTCAGTTATATCTAGAAAATCCACCCATAAATAAAATTGCCTCATATCTAGTTATAGAATCAATAATCATGTTGATATTAGGTTATAGAAATCATCTTTTAGACAAGTCTTTTTTAAATCACAATAATCAGTGAAAGAAGGAATATCACCATTAGGTCTTGTAATAGGTAGAATGTTGGATGCACAGTCACAATGTGAAATATATCTTATAAATACCATGTATAAGAGTTTTTGAATTTATTTTTATACCAATAATGCCACTTTAGGATGTGTCTTATGAATATTTTTTAATCGACTTTGCATCAAGGTACAATAATATATTATGCCTTACCATCGGTTCGTCAGTCCAAAGCATATATGAATAAGCCCAATATATAAATTTAGGGAAATCATGAAGGACTTGTTGATAATATTTTTATTCATCATACTACATAATTAAAATAAGTAGAACTAGTTGACAGTCATTATTTGTTCTATATTTATAATTTATTATTTATTTGTTTAGTGAAGTAGACCTCTTTACAATAAATGGTGTAGTAGTAATAATGTTTGAGGTTGATGCAAAAATTTGAGGGGATGAAAATGGTGGCATCGCCTAAATTTTTAAAGTTTTTATCAAAATGTGTTTGCCCATTATTTTAAGTTTCCTAGGCTTAGGCTTGACACCCAAGCCTAAAGGGCATACACCCTTTACAAAGCCCTTTGTAAAGCTATAATGGTGTACACATTTTATTTTATTTCTATTTCTCCCCCATTTAAATATTAAACCAACAACACTTTTCTACAGGTTTTTATTTCACTAAAGGATTTGATATTACATGTGCATGCCTAAATTTGCATCTTGCTAATGGGATTCAACATTTTGGTTACTGTCTCAAGTATGTTTATTTTTAAATTTAATTTTTTCTATTTTTATTTCTATTTATTTATGTACATAGGGTTTTGAAATACTACTTTCAATAAATTCTCTTGTATTTCCTAAATAAATTTGTACTTATATAAATCTGGATACACAATTGAATGATCATATCATTGTGTGAAGAAAATGTAGAACAAAACCTTGCATAATTTAGTTTTACACAAGAAAAAGTTTAATTGTATGAAAAATAAAATTTAAAATATCGACAATTATAATTAATCATCAATGGTTTGTGTCACTCCTTAACTAATAATGCATATAATTCACTTATTAATACACTATAGAGTGTTTTTTTAATGAAGTGGGAAAGAAAACTTTGAAATTTGATGTAATATTGCATCGAATAGAGGTCTTGAAACAATTTTATTCTAATAAATTATCATACGAGGATGTTATGAAAAAAATAACAATATAAGATATGTGAACTTTATTTGTTAAGCATAGAATCAACCAACCACCACCACCAAATTGAAAACATATTAGTATTGATTGGTGTGTTCATAAGTGGATAAACATTAAATTTTGGGATAGGTGGTGGATGGTGTTTGATGAGACTCCATGCAAAAATAATTATTTTCCATTATACTTTCTGAGAAAACTTTATTATGAGTTTATACAATAGGAAATTTAAAATTATTTTGACATAAATGCCTCTCAAGGTAGGGGAAATAGGTCTTCATTTGATTTTATCAATTGTTCTATTAGATCAAAACCATTATAGCTAAGTTCAAAGAAATAAAATGATAATGACACATGCTTCTATCCCTAAAATTTTACATCATATCATATAGATGGACATTCTTGAGGTGGTTATGAGTTAGACAAAAGTTATATTTGACCATGACATGCATATATTGATTAAATATTCTCACCTTATAGGTTGTGAGATGTCTAGTAGTCATATTGGTACTAGTGGTCGTGACTCTAGTGTTATTCATGATAGTGGTATTAGTGCTAGTGGTTTTGGTTGTAGTGGTATTGGTGATAGTGTTCATCCTCATACTCATGTTATAGTTCTTGTACATCTTTACACATCATGTTAAAATAAGTGTATGAGACATCTTATTAAGGTATGAAATACATAGACTACATTTATGGAGACTAAACCTACATTGGTACAACATATTAGTACATCTCATTATATTCCATCTATAGTTCATTCAATATCTCAGGACACCTAAGTGTATTCATTTTATAGTTGTTTCAAGACCTCCAATGACTATCATGACAAAGTATAGGTCACCAATATATGCTTTTGTAGCTCATAACACTAGGATGATAGACACTATGCCAGTTGTAGTAGCTTCACCATCTCCTCTCAAGACATGTCATCTTGATGTACAAGAGTTATCTGCTTCACCATCTATATCTAATAAATAGGTTTAAATTTAATTATAGTTTATTTATGTTTATAAAAGTTCATATCATGTTTATTTTATAGTATGTTTTTACTTAATTGACTAACTTGTTTGACAAAACTTTTTGTTTATTACTTATATAGATGATTAGTGTTATTTTGGATAGCATAGTAGGCCTTTATTCTATTGTAGAGGCTAAAATTGGCACTGGTGTACGCTATAATCAGGTTTGGAAACTTTTAAATTACATATTTACTCATGTATATTTATTTCCCATAAAATAAAAACTATGTTTAAAGATATATATTGTAGTCATATATTTTTTTATCATGTTCATTGGATTCACAAATTATTCATTTATTGGTTTTATAGATGATGAGGGATGATATGGACACCACTAATAGATAAAAATAATCTTTGTCTAATGTTACAATTACATTTAAGGATCCACTATCTCTATAGTAAGTCATGATTCAAAGATGGAGTTTGGTGAGAACACATAGTAAAATTATTTTTTAGATTGAAGTAATGATATTCTATGTCATATTTACATAAATGTATGTGCATTTAGATCTAAATATATGTGTATGCTCCATATAATTCTCCATCATAGCTTTTTATGTGATCTCACAACCCTAGATAACCATTTTTAAAGGGCTTGGATCAAATAATTGTTGAATCACATGCTAAGAGGAGAGTATCTCCTTGTATTGAGGCATCCAACACCCCTAAATCTACATTTATGGCAATAAAACATAGTTTATTTGAGGGAAATGAGGAGCAAGAGAGCTAGTTATTGTGTTAGGGGCCTAGTTAAGGAATAGATGATGTTGTATGCTGACATGACCCATATTGTATACCTATATGGCACATTTTGTATATGTACATGTTATGGTCTCAATTTCTCTTGATATATATCATATTGTTTATGTTATTATGATATAGAACTTTGCATATACACATATATACTATTCAATAAATAAGCTTCCTTTACATATGCATATTTGCTATTTTGATCATTTAATGTTTATACATATTATTGGTTAGTGATCATTATTAATTCATATGGGGATAATAAAATACATATTTCTCTCTAACTTAGGTGCTTCATCATTATGCATATTTTACATTTACATGTGATATTTACTTGTTTCATTTACATTTCATTACATATCAATTTGGATTTTCATATCAAATTCATTAGTTTCTCGACAATATGCATGGGTATATCAACCTCCCTATTACACTCAATGCATTTAATTTTTTTTTACCTCCTTGCTTCACACCATCCAAAATGAATCTAAGAGATTATATAATGGATATTATATGACTCATGGAAGACTAGATAAAATTAATGAGGTTTTTAACATTAGTCTTTATCTACCCATTTTTGAGGCATAAAAACTTTACTTACTCCTTCAATGCTAAGTGATCCCTCATGAACCACATTAAGATGGAATTCTACATATCGAATTCCTCCTTGAAATTTGTAATCCTTATTTTAGGAATCAACCTCTCATAAACCTTATAAAAATATTCATTATGATTTATCCTAAATGAGACAAAGTTCGTCATCGATTGGGGGCTAACCCTCAACCCTTCTAGAGCCTTACATTTCTTGTATTCTACACTAGTCACGACCATAACTAACTGAAGCATATGAAGACCCTCCATTGCCTCTTCTTCTTTAGAAATTTGTTTGACCATTATATCATCCTCAAGATGACTATCATCCTTATTATTTCCTCCTATAGAGGGCCCCTAACTTTTATCTCTCAGTGTGATTCTCAACCTATGCTTAATGCCACCTGAGAGTGGTGTAAATTAGCTTTCATTCATGAAAATATATAATTTCTAAATGAAATTACTATTATGTAGTGTCGTGTTTTATTTTGTATCCCTTCACCATTACTCTAGTGATTGAGCATTGGTGTAAGTATGGGATCAAGTGGGGTGTAGAGATTTTTTAATACTATTTTGAAATGGGGATATGATAAGAATTGGAACTTATCGTAGGCTTAAAATTTATATTTCCCCTTTGTATAATGTATTTTATTTAATCTTTAGGTATATGTGACAAGAGCGCCTTGGCACCATGGTATCTTAGTGAATAATCATTGCATATAAACAAGGTGTCTATACTGTCACCCCTTGGTGATTGCTAAACTAACAATAGTTGTTATTTATATCTTGATGCAGTCTTATGATATTTTTGGGAGACATATGGAGAGTGATGATTTTATATTACCTCTAGGAGGTAATCAAAGATTATATTTTATCATTCTCCCCTTGGTGGATTCCTTAGCCACATGGTGTTTTAATTTGATTTTTTTTGAAATGATTTTTCCTAAATTTATTTTAGTTTGTTAGCAAATTTATGTTGTTTTTGAAACCAATGCTTTTTCTTCTATTTTATTTAAGTTGTGATAAACAATTTATTGAGTTTAGTTTCTATTTGAATTATAATATTTCATTTATGAATTTACTATGTGGTCATTTTAGTCTTGATCTAGTGATGTTACTAAGTTATTTTATTTTAAAATTTTATTTCCTTGATTAAATAAGGGTCTCGTATATGTTCTTGATGTGCATAATGTCACCTTATATGGGTATGGGGAAGAATAAATAGCTTGGAATATATCTCTTACATCAATATGGGAACCTTTATAAGAAGGTTCATGACACCATCCTTCCCACCCACTAGATGTGGTGGTTATAGGATACTATAGTACTTATTGGGAGGTATATAACTAGAGTTTTTATTGTGAGGTATAAGGATATTTTTTGCTCTTACACATGACTTAGATAAATAATTTAATTCACTATTTATTGAGAGGTCTAGAGAGGATTTTTTTTGGAGTTCTAAATAAGTTATTTTCATTGCATCATGAATGATCTTTTATTTTAGCATTGTTATCTCTTTATTAAGTTGGCACTTGATTTTTCACAATACATTTTCACCATGAGATGACACTCAATATTGACCATTATTTCTCAATATTACTTAGTGGTGTTGTCCCATGGAAAATTACTTACCTTAGAACATTGTATTTTCCCCATAGGGTGGTGCTCATTTTTTTTTATCATGATGATATATGTATATACATAATATTTTCAAAATTTAACACTTACTAACAATTTATATCTTGTAGGAACCTGTCGAGTCTAAATCTTTTTGATAGCATGCCCTAAGGGGTGCACCAAGAAAGGGGTGGCCAGACCATTGGTGCTTTGTAAGATTGTTATCTCTTTTTGCCTCTTTCTATCTACACACTTGTCTACTAAAAACTATGCCCCTAAGATTTAACTCATATTTTGTATCCTCATTTATTATTCTACCACCTTCATTAGCCCTTTCCCTAACCTAAACCCATTTTTGGCCATTTACATAACTATGTCAGCCACATCAACCTTGTATTATTATTTACAAATATTACTAGGAATTAGGTTAGCCATGGATGACAGTTCATAACCTAGTTAGTTTATTACCAGTTTTAGTACTAGGTCAAATGGTTTAACCTTATCAACCTAAATTTTTAGAAAGGTTTAGGGTTAGATCTACCTATATATACACATCCATTTCTCAATTTCAAGGAGAGAAGAATAAGAAGTAAGATATATTATGCATATGCTTATCCACTATAATAATTGAGAAACAAGATTAGGGTTTCATAATTTATTTAGAGATAAGGATTTTGTCTTATGGAAAAGTCTTTTAGATGCATTGATAAGTTCTGTAGCCTAAAGTTGGTTTATCCTTGTCATCCTTACATACCACAATAACCTCTTATGAAACACCTTGGCCAATGAAGATATTGAGGATCAATGGGTTCATCTTCAAAGGTAAGTATTCCTAAATATGTTCCTCCTTTGTAAGAGTAGATAGATATGATATTGCAATTCTCTTCCATGTATTAAGATTCCATATATATTGATGTGAGTATATGTTTTCTATGCATGTTTAATTTTACTATTTATTACCCCCTCTTTGTTCCAAAAAATTTAGTGAGCCCTAGATTAGATTTTTCTACTATTAGTTTAGTGAATATGAAAATATAGGATCTAGTTAGGGTTATTATGTAGTTTTACTTGACTAGAGGATTTGGAACCCTCTCTAGTGATATTATTATGGTAAGAGATCCCTTAGGTAGATCTAATGGATCCATATTGGTCATGACCATGATTATGTAATGTATCCCCAATCAGAAGTGTAAGTAGGATACACCATCTTTGAGCTAGGATTAATCTATAGATCTGTTGTATTTTCCATTACATACATTCTGGCCAACCTGACATGAATCTAACCCTTGTAGGTTACTTTTCGCGCTTTCATTTATATCATTTTATTATTTTTATATATTTATGATACTATGTTGACCCATTTAGTATATTTATAATTTTTGTGTGTAGGTTTAACACACATTCATATTAAAATGGCTATGTTCTTTCTATGTTATTCTTCATCAGATATAGGTTATTGGATCAAACAGGTAGACATAGTACTCTTATTTAGTACCAAATAAAAAACTAAGTTAGATAGGTCAACTTAGTATTTTATTTAGCATCCAAACAAATAAACTACGTTGAATAAGTTGACTTAGTCATGTTACATTACTTTAGCACACAGGATTTGTAGAACTAGGTCGAACCAATTGACTTAATTTGTATAACTTAAAAATAGCATTCAAGGAACTTAAACAAAGAAATTTAAATCCTCATCATCATCTAACCCAGTGCCAAGGTTCCTCTCTTTCTCTCTCTATCAATTCATTACTTCATTACAATTTTTTTTATTTATGTTTGCAGTCTTCAAAACTACAATCCTACAACAATTAAGTTGACCTGATCGACTTAGTTCTATATCCTATATTTTGTTTAAAATATTAACTTGATCTGGTGAACTTTATTCTTAAATATTCTTACTTTCATAGAATAGTAGTGACCCAATTGACTTTGTTTTGTATTATTTTCATATAGTGTCATCTGAACTGACTCTGTACCATTCTTAATTTGGGAATTAACATTTATTTTCTATTAATTAATTCACACTTTTATTTTTATTAGTTTTCATGATTAGAGTAGCTCACATAGTGTAATTAGGTAGTTTTTCAATTTTCTATTTAGTTACACTATTTCAGTATTTTTTCACACACTACGAAATCACATAATATTGAAAATGCATTTAACCTTTTTCTTACCAAGGCCTACCTAGTTGTATTTCATCACCAAGGATAAAGTTGACTTGGTTTTATGGCCAAGTATAAACACATGGTTAATATTATATACTGGAAAAACACCCAACACCATTATCATTTTAAGATTATGAAGTGAGGGGGTAGGACCCATTACCAAGTCAATACCATTACCAATATAGATCCCTTTTAGCCTAAACATATTCAAACTATCCATAGATTTCTTTCTAGTTCCTATTTTCAACCAACTTACCAATCACAGTTATCATATGAGTTTATAATAATATAACAACACAAAGGATGACCACATAGCAATTAATTTTTAGTAGACTATTTTCTTTCTGATCATTATGTGTTGTATTGAAAAACCTTTCATTAGCCAATGTTGAAGCAAGGTTTTATGTTGTGTACCCCAATTGGATTATTCTCATTAATCCAATTATTTGTGTGTTTGATTTCATTTCTTACTTCAATTACATTGAAAAAATTTCCCTACTTTTAGCACACTATTGTTATGTTTGACACAATCTCCTAAAAAATGTGTTTTCCCTTGTCTAAAATATTAATTTAACCTTGTCAACCACTTACTCTCTTTTTCTAGACAAGTTAAATTACTAAGTTAACTTGGTCGACCCTGTATCCTTATCAGACTATGTTTCTCCTTGTCTTTAATTTTGAGTCAACCTGGTCGGCCCTATACGCTTTTCTACTAGTCAGGTTATAGTACTAAGTCAACTTGGTCAATCTTATATCCTTATCAGGCTCAGTTTCATACCTTGTTTGTAGTACAAAGCTGACCTTGTTGACCTTATTCTATGTCTGGCTAATTATGTCTTCATTTTTAATCTTTTTGTCTAAATAGTACATAGTCGACCCTATTGACTCTATAAACCTTGGAAGATACTATTCTATGTGGAGTTATCTAGTATTATATCATTATGATGTCATTTTTCCAACCTCTACTTAGTCAATAAAATTAAATAATTAAGGATTTAGATCATAACCTCACTTATTTTATTATTTTAGATGAAACTATTTAATTTCTTTCTTCATCTTTTCCTAATAAAAAACCAATCATAACATAATGTAATATAGTTGAGGTCCTTCCTCCTATTCTTTCTCCCAATATTAATGTTGGTAATCCACCACCCAATACCCTTCCTCTCACCAACACTAATAATCCCAGTCATAATAGAAGTAATAACCCACCTTCAAATACTAATGCACAAATCGACACAACTCAAATTCTTGCACAAATATTTCAACAAATGAATATCATGCAAAAAATTAATCATTCCCAAATAATGAAAATGAAAAACCATTTATTACACATGACTAGTCAACCACAACTCAAATTCTTACACAAATATTTCAACAAATGAACATCATGCAAAAAATTAATCATTCCCAAATAATGAAAATGCAACAACATTTATTACACATGACTAGTCAACCACCTCAGATCATCATATCTCAATCAAATAAAAAATTTTCCCTTCTCCTCTTAGAGATACCAATGGGTATATCATCCCTCAACCTAATTTTTATAACAAAACTTTTCAACATCTTCAAAATAAATATTTATCTGCATTTATTACATCCATAGATATTGAAAATATTTCTCCAACTATCATATATGATGGGACTAAGGACCCTAATATCTTTATTAAGCATTTTGGTATTCTATATTAGGAATGGGTCCAAACTAACACATTTTATACCACCAAGCTCTTAACCAAAGCCTTTATTGGTGATGCACTTGAATGGTATAACCAACTTCCTAGACATTCCATCTCACAACTAGAGGAATTAGTTAATGTTTTAGTGAATAAATTACAACATGATGACCTTCCTAAAAATTACCTTAGACATTTCATCAATGCCAAACATAATGAATCTTCTCACACTTTCATCAAATTATGGAAGTCTCTAGCTTAGAAAGTGCACCATAACGTGAATGACGATAATCTTTTAAATTACTTGTTATTGCTCTTAAAGGTCCCCTTCAATACAAAGATTGAATATTCTCCCCTAAAAATTTAGAAGAAGCCTTAGACCAATCAAAAAGGCAAGACAATATTATGAATCAATTTGAAAAACCTCAAACAACTACTAAAGAACATTAGTCATTTTTTCATAACATTTATTCATCCAAGCCTCCACAACCTCAAAATGGAGAATCTAATTCAACCAATTTTAACCCAACCAACCCTCCTTTGAGTCTAGAACAACTTAAGGAGAAATTTCCATCCTCTAAACCCATGAGATTTGATCCTTCCAAACCTCCTCCAAAATGGTACAATCCTAATAAATTTTGCTGGTGGCATGCTATTATATATCATTCTCATGAGGTTTATCATGATCTTCATCAATTTCTTCTTAATTCGTTTCTTGGTCCAAATTTCAATCTTGATACTCTAATGAAACAATTCTATCAAGACTATCTTCAAGCCTCAAACCTCTAATCTAAAGAATCATAATCATATCAACATCAACTACCTAATAAAAAAAATATATCCCATACCTACACCTCATCCACTAATGTTATTCAAACCATAGTTGATCCTTCTTGCTACACCAATTAGGAAACAGAGATAACATGAATAAATTTAACCATATAGTTACATCCATTAAACCTCAACCTCTTAGGTCATATGAACCAAAGGAGTACCTAGTTCAAATCCCTACTCACAATAATATAATACATGGTTCTCCTTTACCTCTTCCTACCTATCTTACAAATCCCATGTCAAATTTAATATCCTTAAAATCTAACAAACTTACCCATTTACCTATTGCCAAATGCACCTATTAATCCTGTAAATCATTCTAATGGTTAAATGTTACCTCACTCCACCTCATACATTAGGGTATCTTGTGATGCCCATCCACATCTCATTTCAGACATTGGGGAATCTTGTGATGTCCATCCCTACATCCACTTATCCATTGATAAATCTTATGATGCCCACTCTTATTCTACAATACATAATAACAAATAAATTTAACTTCAAGAAATATTTCAAGACTTATTGACTTGTTTTTCACATGCTCATCTTTAATATAGATGTTAACATGGGTCTTATTTTTAAATTTTTATCTCAAGTTTATTTGTTTTTGTGCACTTTATTTCTTTTAGTTTTATTTTACTAGTACCATTGTTTTCCTTCACGTTCTTTGGTTTTTTTACACATTAATTTGGTATTTGTTTTCATTTTGGTTACTATATATCTCTTTCATTTTTGTCTTTTCATGCCATTCTTTGCCTTAGTATCTTTATGATTATTTTCCCCCATTATTTTCACCTCATTGGTGTTCACTTTGTCAATTGCAGTGTAAGACCATGGATAGGACTTGGCTTTCTTCACAAATTATGACATTAAAACATATTTAAATCACTTTTTGGGATGACTAATGCTTTTATTGATGTTTGTTCTAGATCTTTTAAAGGTTAGTATGGATTCTCTAATGACATGATTATCATAATCATAGCCTCATCCCTTTCATAGTAATATTTTACCTCCTTGTGATTAGCTATGAGCATAGTCATCATTGTATCACCTATTAAATAAATGGATATATCATGATCCCACATTTCCATTATTTCCTTTAATTTGAGGCTGACATCAATGAATTTTGAGATTACACACTTACTTGTGGGAAAGTTTAGGAGTATTTAGACACCTTGGTCTTGAGGTCCATTTCTCTAGTGACCAAGTGTAATCTCTATTGTGTTTGTCACCTATTTCACTTAGGTTTGGTTCTCTAAATTTGTATGGAGGAGGAGGAATAGGAAAATCTAAAACAATTTAAAATCCAAATCATAAAATATAAACAAAAGATAATCCTTAAAAGGTAAAAACAATTATAAAAAACTATATCACACCAAAAAACATAATCTATATTTGGCACATCTCCTATCTTAGTCTAAGCTCAAACTCCAAATTTGACATCATGATAGAGATAAGTTCCATTGGGGTGGGGTAGGCTAGTATATTGTGGCAGGAGGTCTCATTATATCACATCTTATCTAGTGCCACCTACTTTATCACATAAGAATCCAATATTCATAGTAGACTGATGGATATGTAAGGGGTCTTGAGGAATAGAGAACACATTATGGGAAGGTAGTTCTATTTTAATTTTCATGCATATAGATTTCATGGGTTGATATATGTACTTCACTTATTAACCCAAGATTTGTGTTCGTTAGTAAAAATATCTTATGTGCTCACTTGCCTAATGTGTCTCATTCTTACTAAGGATGTTAATACATCCATGTAGCATCTCATGTTCCCAATTTACATATTTTCTTTAGCTGATCACATTCTTGATCACATCTACCTTCTTATGCCTCTTGGTTCATAGTTTTTAAGTTGCATTGTAAGACCTTGGATAGGACTAGGCCTTCCTCATAAACACCCTTACATAATTTTTTTTACTACACCATCTCATTATCATACTATTCATGTCATTAGGTTCTTGTAATTTTTTATATTACACCTTATAACAAGCACTAAGTTTGAGTTTTCATCCTTGAGTGAAGTCAATTTTATTTTATTCATCATTTTCTTGTTTGATTTTTATGGACTTTACTTATCTTACATATGACATTGTGAATTATTACATGTTTCCCATTATATATGACTTCTTCATGTTTGTCTTACATCTTGACTTACATTTTATTTTTAGTCATTCATATTTTTCTTTATGTTTGATTTGACATGATTATCTTACATGGGGTCACTTGTCACTTATATATATATATATATATATATATATATATATATATATATATATATATATATATATATATATATATATATATATATATATATATATATATATATATATATATATATATAATATTTCTTGCATTCATATTTCATTTGTCATTCATGTTTTACATGCTTCCTAACATGATTTAGTATGTTCTACATTCATTTTTACCATTTATATTTTACATACTTCCCAATGTGTTTTAATATGTTCTACATTACTTTTTTTCATTTATGTTTTACATGCTTTCCAATGTGATTTAGTGTCTTATACAATCATTTATCATCATTTTATCATTTACATACTTGATATTTTGCTTCTAACCTTGACTTAAAAATCATAGTTTGCCAACTTTTCTAAGTAATTAATTTCTACTTTAACCATTCTATGTACACATGAATTACTTCTATTATTAGTCTTGTATCCTTAGGGTTTATCACATGCAAGTATTTCACCCTTCATTATCAAGATTAGAATGTTTACATACAATCATTCAGTAGAAAGGTAAGTTAAGGCATGTATATGGTATTTTTAGTTACTCTCATTTTGTTTTAGAATTAATTTTTGTATATCATTTTTAGTTATCTGATTTTTATGTGTTTCTATGTTATTTCTCAAAGCACCATCGCCTATTACACTCACATGACATGAGATGAACTTCAAGTGAGGCATATATATAGTTAATATTTCCAAACTTCACCACTTACTAACACTTTCCTTCAAGCCATCGAGTCTTAATTTATCTGAGATCATGCCATAAGGGGTGCATCAAGAAAGGGGTGGGAAGATAATTGGTTCTTCATACGATTGTTATCCCTTTTTTCCACTTGTTATCTACACACTTGTGTACTAAAAACCATTCCCCTAAGCTTTGATTCATATTTTTCACCCTCTTCTTGTCTTTTAACACCTTCATTATCCCTTTCCCTAACCTAAAACCCTTTTTGGAAGTTTACATAACTATTTCAGATACATTGACCTTGCATTGTTATTTATAAAGCTTATTAGGAACTTGGTAGGCCATTGCTAATATAGTTCATAACCTAGTTAGCTTTTTGCTAGTTTCAGTACTAGGTCGATCAGGTCGACCTTGTCAGTCTAAATTTTTGGAAAGGTTTAAGGATAGATCTGCCTATAGAAACATATTCATTTTTCAATTTCTAAGAGAAGAGAAGATGTAAGATATATTGTGCATCTACATATCCATCATTCTACTTGAGGAGCAAGTTTAGGGTTTCATACTTTCTTTGGAGATATGGATCTTATCTTATAGAGAAGTGTTTTATATGGATTTATAGGTTATGTAGCCTATAAATAATTTATCCTTATCATATTTATATACCACACCAACCTCTTGAAAATCACCTTGGTCAAGGGAGAGAATGAGGATCAATAGGTTCATCTTTGAAGGTAAGAATTCCTAACTTTGTTCCTCCTTTATAAAAGTAGATAGATATGCATTTGTATTTATCTTCCATGTATTAATATTTTGTAGAAATTGATGTGAGAATATGTATTCTATGCATGTCTAATTTTAGTGTTTATTACCCTCACTTTGTGCCACAAGCTTTGATGAGCACTAGATTAGTTTTTGGTTTACTTGTTATTAGTTTAGTGAATATAAAAACATATGATCTAGTTAGGGTTATTGCATAGTTTTGCTTTACTGGAGGCTTTGGAACTCTCCCTAGTGATATTATTTTAGTAAGATATCCCTTGGATAGGTCTAGTGGATCTATATTGGTCACGACCCTGATTATCTAATGTATCCCTAATCAAAAGTGTAAGTAGGATCCATCTTTTCTAAACTAGGATTGATTTGTACATCTTTTGCCTTTCCTATTGCATAAAATATACATCATATTAACACTTGTACTCACATGATATTTATCATTATTATTTGGAAGGATATTTTTTTGAGGTTTTAGTTAGATTGTGACAAATTTGGATGACATTATTTTTCCAATAGAACTATGTGAATAAATTTGAAATTTGCAACTTGGCTTACATAGTTTGGAAACCATTAAAAGATAAATTCTTGGAGATAACCCATTTTATTGATTAATAATAATAATAGTAATGTTCAATAATGTTAATCTCACACATTAAATAAACAAAAAACTTATATTAAGCATTAAAATTGGAAGAATTCAATGAAAATATAAAGTATGAAAATATATTATTAGAAATTATTTATAAAATTGCGTTCATTTGAAAGAACCAAAGCGAGATAAAAAATTAATTGATGCCATGGTTAATCATGTGGCTTTAAAATTTAAGAACCATTTTTTTTTGTTAATACAAATTTACATATATTGTGATGTATTAAAGTATTTTAAATATAGTCTAGATTAGCATAAAATTATCTAGGCATCTTAGATGATGTCTGTTACATTATGGATGATACCTTTATAGGAGGGGAAGAATGTAATAGCCATCATGGTGAGGTAATGATCCTTTGTCAGTATCAACGTATTCTTATTATATGATATATTTTTTGACTCCTTTGTGTTTGTGTCATCCTTAAATTACTCCATGGTCACTATTAGTCCATAGTTTCTTTAGTTCTAATTTGTATTAAAAATAAATTCACAATTAGATTTCAATATATTTTGAACCTAAGGTAGTAATCTGTATAAATTAATGACATTTTCCTTATGTGAAGGGGATATTTCATAAAGTAATGGATTTTTTAAGTAAAGTGGTAGGTGAAAAATCTTTGATAATCACTCTGATATTTGTGCCTCATGACATATTTCATATAAATGTATTTAAGATACCTATATTAGCATAAATGCTTGTAGTTATAAGATTTAAAATATTTTAGTATGTGCATAATAATTTTTATATATGATTGTTGAACTTTGGATAATAATATTTTTCTACATATTTCAATTTTAAATTTTTATTAATGTAAAAATTTGGATTATCAAAATCAACCAATCACCTCATTCTTGTAATCATCCTTATATTATTGCTATTGTTGTTGATCTCAATGTTGGGAGTGAAAGTGGGTTGACTTATGTTTTAATTCTAATGGGTGAAATAGCATGGAAGGGCACATGGTCTTGGATCCATCCATACCCTGCCATCTAAACATTCAATGAAGAAGTGTGGTGCTTGGATTATTCTACTCGACCATGTTTCTCATTATTTTTGTTGAAAATTATTTATTCTATACTAACTTTGAGGTATGATAAAAGTCTAAAATAGGATGAAATATTAAATTAGATACAAATAATTATTATAAACATGGATAATTGTTATGTTGAAAGTATTTTTATTACAACTATAGTTGAGATTCATACACAAGTATTTTGAGGTTATTTTAGATGTGTGACAACTAATATTGGTAACAAATGGTATGGATAACAACTGATCACACACCAATCATCATTAAATGAACTTGACTATTGTCTCTAGATATTCTATGGTTTTTTATGCAATGTAAATCATGAGATCAAACTGAGCCTATGGACATGAGAATGTTCAACAATTAAATGCCATCCAAATGAAACCTTTCTCATGCCCATATTATATCAGGACCTATAAATGTAAGCATATGCATTTTGGAATGTATAAAAATAATCTTACAATACAAGACCTATTTTTTGAATATCTGGAGGCATGACATATTTTATAGATAAATTCATACTCAAATCTGATCTACAACATCTTTCTTCTTCTTGTTTAATAAGACTAGTTTTGGTACATTAATGATAAAACATATGAAACACACTTAAATCTTTTTATTTATGGAATAAGGGGATCAAATATACTTGTTCTTTTTTAAATATTGAACCCACTTATTTATTTTCTAAATAAGATCAGACCCACTTGTTATTTTATTGAATAAGATCAAACCCACTTCACATTTGATCTTCAAGGCACCTTTTTTATAGCTAAAAACCTTTCCAAACACCCAATTCAAATTTACCTAATATGGGATTACTTTCCTACTCATATGTGGTCACCAATACAATCACACAGTAATCAAGTGACTAAAAATAATTTCAAACTAATTACAAACTAATTTGGTTCCACGTCTGACTACTTTATATTTTGAAATAGAGCTAATGCTTCCTCATAAGGTTCACCCTTGTATAAAAATAAATTGTGACACTCCAAGACATGACATCTCGTCATGAAATTTTTCATAATAGTCTACTATGAACTAGGAATTTGAGTCAAGAGAGGATGGTTAATATCATGTTAGTTTTAAAATGAAAATAAAATGAAAGAAACACACTAACTAGCATAACATATCTAGTCCTAGATACTAGGGAGAGCTTAGTTAACAAACATGAATTAAAAAAACAACTAAAATTCAAAATAAACCCTCTTTTACCTTCCTTGGATGCTATAAAATACTTGTTGTAGTGGATTGCTCAACTTGTGCTAATGAAGTCTTCATCAAAGGAGGTTTGGCTATCTCTTCTTCCCCTTGGCACCTTGTGGCTTTGGCTTGGATTGGAATTAATTTGGAATTGTAAAATTAGTTGCATGAATCTTTGTAATAAATTATACATTATAACTTTGAATAATCATGTGTTAAAATTCATGTGGTAAGGCCTCCTTTTTATATATTTTTGTAAATGTTTAGAATTAAACTGAACCATCCATCTCAGGATTGAAATGTGTGTCTAAGGATTAATCCTATTATGCAATTAAAATTGATAAATAAGATCATAAATATTTGGGATAGAGGATCAATTAAGAGGCATGGAGAGATTTGATGAGGCATGGGAGACATGAATCTTGATATTTGTAGTATTTATGACCTAGGGATGTCTTCCCAAAAAATGAGGTCACTTGATGATGAAGATATTCAATATTCATTTCTAAAAATAAGTATTCAAAAAGTTTCCATGGAATTATTCATTAGACTCTAATTTGGTTTAATTAGTTCTTAAGCATGATTAAGTACTTTGTGCACAAATTACTTAAATTGATCATAATGCCTTGTTATTGGTCTAAAATTTGATTGGATTAGAAATGGAAGTCAATGTCAGATGCATTAGATCTATATTATTATTTAAGATTTTATCAATAGTAAATAACAAATGCATGTGTATTGTGCAAGAGATTTGATAGAAAAGAGTAATCCAAAGCACCTAGGTGTAAAATTGTCATTTTGACTTGAAATGATCTGATCAAAGTTAGCTAGCCCATAAATTGCATTGCCCCATTTAATACTACTCTAGATAAAATCAGAACTTGAATATGTCAATTTCACATCTTTTAATATGCTTTAGTGTTTTTAGGCCAAATTGTGTATTTTGGGTAGAAATTGGTCAAAACACTGGTTGGAGGTTATCGGTGGCCAGATTTAAGTGTTTACAGTTTGCCCTTGTTTAAGAAGTCATTATAAACCATAGGTAAAGCAATGTATTCTCAAATAATGAGATATGGATTGTATGCCAAAAAAAAGATGATGATTAATGAATAAATCTCCAAATGGTGTTTGAGAAGTATATGATGATGCCCCCTCGAGGGAGTGGCCATCATATTTATTGATGGGTGGTCGATCAAAAAGAAATAAGAATCAAGGTGGAATTAATCCATGGTTGAGACTAATCCAAAAAGAAAATGCTTGCATGTATTGATGTAAAAAGGATGATGATTTTCCCAAAGATAGTTATAATCAAGAATAAAAGTTAAAATAATGATTTACCCATAGGCAGTTATAATCATTAAGATGACCTAGATTGGCTAAAACTGATGGTGCCCTAGTTAGGGATGATTAACAAGCACAACTCAAGGATATAACCTGTAATACGAATTAAAGATGAGTGGGTGCCAACTGATGAAAGAGATGGATAGAGGAATAAAATTGATCATTATAAATGATTCAGTTGTACCTACTAATGAGGAGATGCTCATCTTGATTAGTAATGATATAAATAGAATGGTCAATGGGTTGATTTGATCAAGGATGGGATGGGAGGATTTTCAAAGGTGTCAAGGAGAAACTTCTACAACTCCATTGATTGTAGACCTTATTGAAGCTGATTTTTACTATAGCATGTGATGGTAGGCTTCATGATAGAACACCATGAAGAGTTGGCTAAAATATGCATAAAAACTAACTCTCAATCTAATAAACACTGAAAAATAATAAACCAATAATAAAAATCATGATGACAATATTAATGGATGAATATGGATAGACTTAAGAATAATGTACTTGAGGAATCACCTAGTAAATGAATATAAACCAAGTCAAGGCAACAATGCTAAAAGAAAAAAAACAAGAAACCAAACAAACAAACAAACAACTTGAAATAAATAAACAAACAAAAATCTTGAAAACAAGAGCAAATGAAAGCATCTTAACAATGATCATGCCCTAGTAAGGCAGATCCTGGATAACTGATAAGGCTTAGAAAAGATACATGTTTTTGTATTTTTGAAACATTATGAATGGTTTTATTATTTTGAAGTATCTTAACTCATTAGAGAATGCTAAGATACCTGCTCATAAAATGGTAAGAGAATTTGGCTTAGGTTGCTCACAAAATGGTGAGAACGTATAGAAAAGGGGACTGAGGTGACCTCAACATGAATTGAGCATGACCCACATAGTCCTAAAATGACCTCAAGTCATAGTAATTCCATCCACACAAAAGGCAGGGAAAAATGAATTAAGTCCCCACAAGTTATCAAATATGGCAAATGGCTAGTCAAACAAAAATAGTAATGGCAAGGTGATGCAACAATACAAGATAAACAAGTGTTTCCCCTAGTTTACCCATAGGTGACTATAACTAGTATACAATGGCAAAGGTCAATGATACTAATTTTCCCATAGGTAGTTATAATTAGTAGCAAGACTAGTGAGACATTGATTTGCTTATAGGCAGTTATAATTAGGGTCACATAAACAAACTTGATATGTGAAAGATATATTGCTAGATCAAATATCACACTACTTTCATATACTATCATTTAAACATGTATTTGATTTATTTTTGGAAATTTATTATAATCCTCTCAAAAAAAGTGTGGGAAGAACCAAAAGAAACAAGATCAAAAATAGGATTAAGTGGGATGACTAAAAATAGGCTTTGGTCTAGATAGGAATAGAATGATAGGATGGTATGGTTTTACTAAGGATAATGATGGTTTTTGATATATTAGATAAAATGGTAAGAGATATTTCCCTAAGTAGTGGGGTAAATAGTAGGAATATGTGATAATGACAAGAGGATATGTAATAACGATAATGGCATGGCAATGAATTGGCATGTTACATGTTTTTGGTTTGGGTGTGGTTTTTGATTTTATTATTCCTATTGATGGGGAGATTTTTCATGTCCTAATCAACAAATGATACAAATAAAATACTTGATCATGTTAATTTCTAGCCTATACCTCATCTAAATAGATGCTTCATCAAGAACTCGATGCAAATTTAGATTCTGAGAATGCTCTTGTGATCTTTATTGGTCATTGATTCTAATTCCTTCAAATGTCAATACAAGGTATCTTTGTATCCTCTATAAAGAAATGTGTGACCTTAGATGGTAAATAAGGACAAATAATGGATGGTAGGTTTTATTGTGAAAGAGAATGGTAGATGATAATGGAATGTATAATGGTAGGGAAATAAATGAAGATTAGGACTTTCAGTCACATGTAATGTTGATAATGCTAGATTTGACATAATTTTAGTTGTGGCAAGATTGAAGACTTGTTCTCTTGATAGGACAACCATATTTTTCTGTTGTTTGATCTTGAGAGTAGCTACCATCTGATTAGGCTATAAATAGGAAGCTATTTTGATTTGATATTTGACTTTGTCTTCATCAAGTAGTGAAGAACTTTTGTGCTAAGCTATTGGTGCCTTAATGAGGTTTTCACCAATAAATTTATCTTGATTTTCCTAAAACACCTTTGAGAAGGTTTCACTAAGGAACATTGTATTTTGACTTTGATTTTCTTATAGCGCTTTTGAAAAAGTTTCATTAGAAGATGTTGAGTTTGAACCTTGCTTGTCCCCTAGTGCCTCTAAAAAATTTTCACTAGGAGAGTGTTCTTCTACTATATGAATGTGGTCTTGGCCTCCTTGCTCTTTTTCAATTGCTATGTCACCATGGATGCAGTTCAATAAAATGTGATTCTGTCGATCCCAATCAACACTTGTGGGAGATAGAATGCCAATAATATGGCTATTTTAGTTGATGGTAATGGCCTATGGAATGGTAATGGAATGGGGAGAGGCTGCACAATCCTCATAGAAGATACTAAGAAAACTTGTGTCGAAGCTAAAGTACTCATCCTAAAAAACCATAGAAAAATCACAAATGCATTCAAATTGATATGCAAGGTATGTGTAACTAATGTTGTAATAGCCATGAATATATTCTTCTTGTAAATATGATTATAACTCAAGGGACTCTAAATTTGATGATAAGATTGGTGTTGATTCTACTTTTGATATTAAATCTCATGTCGATTCAAAAATAGTACTCGACTCTGACATTGATTCTTTATTTAATGGGTACTCTATTACAATGATGTCTTGTTGAATATTTTCTTTGGACAAGTAATAGCTTGTGATGGCATAATGGGCTCTACATAAATTATTTTGTCAAAGTGAGACTCATCTAAGATGGAAAAAAGGTCAAGAGACAACTCCTTAGAGACTGGCTTGTTAATAAGAGGCTCTTGAAAAATAGGCACATGGTTTAGATAATGATTTACCTAAAGATAGTTATAATAATTAAGAAATGACTCAATAAAGACTGGCTCATCAATGTGAGACTCGTTTCCAACTAGGATAGGATCAATAGGTGATTTATCATAGGTTAACTTATCACAAGTGGTTGGTTCAACAAAAACATCTTGTATTGGTTGGTTTTCTTGGCTTTGGTTTCTAATGAGTTGAAAAATACCAATCTTGAGACATGGTCTTTGAATGATTGGATCAGTTGAGGTTTGGTTGAGATTAGTAATGGATGAGGAATGGCTTATGATTGGATAATGGTAGGGCCTTGGAAAGCATGATTGATCACATGAGCCAAAGGATGAAGTATTTAAATGGTAACAATAGGGTGGTGTGGAGATTGATTGCTCACAGAAGTCCAAGCACTAAGTCTAGGAATGATGAAAGAGTGTTGTGGAGTTTGGTTGCTCACACAAGCCAAAGGACTAGGCCTAGGAATGGTAATGACATTCCTTGGATATTGTAGATCTTGATAGATCATATAATCTAAAGGAGGGTTACAGGTAGTCGATGATTGGATAAAAAAAGGACATTGTGGATCCTAATTTCTTGCATAAGCTAAAACATCCAAATCCTCTTGATAAACCATATCATCCTAGTGTTGAGTTGGCTCATAAGTTGGTTCTTGACTATGTTCCACGTAATAATTATTGTAAAGAGGGTATGGATTCATATTCCAAATAAAATTATCTTTAGTTGGGTCTTCAAACTCCTCCTCACAAGCTTCTTCATGCCAATCGAGGTATTGATTTGGATTTTGTTGATTTTGACTATGTTTTCCATATAGATTATTGATGGGAGAATAATAAAAATCTTTAGAAAATCTTTCTCTATAGGGGTTCCTAGTGGATTTTATGTGGCCACTATATCATAATTTGGATTATATGTGACTTCACCATAAGTGTAGCTAGACATATCTGCGTAAATGATGAAAGCTCTAAAACCAAAAGGCTTAGAGTTATACAAACTTTGAAAAACTATCCAAAAGGATAAATGGTTCAAACTTGGTCTAACTTGGTTGAAGGGGTGGAGTTATATCTCTAACATGGTTTGAAAGTGGAGTTGTATCTCCAAAATATTTTGTGATAAGACTTGGCATAAAAAAGTCTAACATCAAATGTCTAATGTCAAATGTTATACAAATAAAAGGTCAAGTATCTAAATAAAAATTCGCATGTCAAAGGTCTAGGTCAAAGTGTTCCAAATAAGGTCTAAACTAGGAAAGGGAAAAGTTGAGTTACTAGGTCTTTTCTCCGAACACAGAGTCAAAAGCTAGGCTCAAACAAAGAGGCATATGCTAAGACTTTTGGAAAAATGACATCAAAAGCTAGACTTGAAACAAAGGATGATGTGATTTGATTTAATCTAACAAGTTTAGAAATAAATTTAACATAGACCTGACACACGGAATCAAACATAAACATGATCAATTGGTATAAGGCATAAGGCAAAAGGAATTTTGAAAAAGACTATATTCTCCAAAATAAAGGTACAAATAATGATGAAAATAGGCATTGAACAAACAAACCATCAATAGTTTTCAATTTTGGGTAATCAATTAACTGAAGTTATGCCACCCAAAAGAGAAAGATTTGTGTATTAGCCCCATGAATTGAGGCTTAAATATAAATCAATCAATGTTTGGTTCCAAACTTAACAAGGTTAATTGAAAAATCAATTTTAAAAACTAGGTTTTGACCAAAAAATCTAGACAAGATTGAACAACATGATGACACAATATAAAGGTCTAAATGGTATAAATGACATAGTTTGAAACAATGGTTTTTGGTGCAAGATAAACTAGTCTTAAAAAAAATTGAGCAGCCTAATGGTGCAAGCATGCTTCAATGATGTGATCTATGTTATGTTTCAAAGAATCAAAAGGCCCAAAATGTTTTGACATGATTTGAGAAACATAACACTACCCTCTGCAACTCAAATGACACACACATAAACAAGTTTAGCAAAAAATTTAGTGCACAAGTGTGACATAAAATGACCAGCTTAACACCTCTTTACATAAAAGAGTGACATATAACAAATTGATTCTGACATAGATTATAAAAAAATAAACAAGTTTTAATTTCAAAACATACCAAGAAAAAATGACCAAAATACTCTAAGTAAAATCGTCCAAATCCTAGCAAAGGTATGGCAATGTGGGGTTGACTAAACTATCAAGTTTTGAATATTTTTAGGGGAATCAATTTCAAAATGACTTTCACATCAAATAATGAAAATAAAAACACATATTTTTTGTTACTATAGCATTGGCTAGTTGTAAAAAGGTCTAGACCTTTTTACAACTACTACATCTTGTTGTTAACTCATTATAGTACGATGTCCAAATATAGATACGTCTTGTGTACAACTCAAAAGGAGTAAGTGAAGTCAATGCTAGGAGATGAAACTTTAGGTCAAATCTTCCCTAAGGAAGTCATTGGAGGTAATGACATCCCCCTTGTAAGCTAAGATGTAATGAAATGAAAGAAAGCATAAAATATAAAGACTTTAGGGTCGTGTCAAGGTCATCCAATACTTTTATGAGTTTTTTGGGAGTGATTTAGATGATGTTCTTTTTATGTCTTGGACTAGGCAATTTGCAATAATAATGGCACTTTTAATTTTAAAGGTTCTCTAAAAGGAATAAATATAAGATCATACATGCAACACCTCTCTTTTTGACAAACAAAATTAGATCAAACAACTATTGAAGACAAATTATTTTTAGAAAGATGAGTTCATTTTTAAGCACCAAATTTGAAAGATTTGGGTGGTGTTCATTTGACCCTTTGGTCTTAATATTTTGAACTTTGAAAGCCTAACTTATGAAAACATTCACTTAAGCACATAAATGTTTCCTTAAGCACTAAAAACAAGATTTCTAATTCATTTTAAAATCATGCCAAAGATGTCTTAATAGTATTTTTAATAAGTTCCAATTTTGTTGGTTACCTGTCTACCCTTAAGGCATCACCCCAAAAGCAAATATGTTAGATTGAAAATATTTTAAATAGATTTTAAAATTTTTATGAAAAATATATGAAACTTGAAGCTAAAATAATATCAAAATTTTAAAATTTAGGAGAAAACACATGATTTTAAAAAAAATCATTCAAAATGGAGTCTGTATGATCCCAAACCAAGCATTTTGAAATGGCCTATTAACTCTCATATTTTTTGTTTTTAAGAAAAACATAGTGATTGATGTCATTTCTATACAAAGCAGATATCCAGAAACATTAACAAAATAGTGAAAAGTTCAACTCTGTGAGCAAAATTATACCAAAAAAAAAAGTCATGTTCAAATATATGCTCCACAAGCCAATTTTAATCAGTACATGAAATAAATGTCTGGGGCTTCCCTAACACACAAATCCATCAAACTTTGGCTTTGGCTAATTTGCGCAATAATGAAGATGTGTTTTTCCATCTATATATGGTTCCTGGTGGAGGGTGAATCGTTTGAGTTTGTTGTTTCACTGGTTTATATAGTGTTTTTGGCCATATCCAAATTATTTTTGCTGATCATATCATTGTTATATTTTTGGTGTATACCTTGATTTTTTTATTTACATGTTATAGTAGTGGTCTTGCTTCTTACAAGGCAGAGCTAATATAAGACATTTTAGAATTCAAATTCAGGACATTAAACTATATTACATTGAGATTTCAAGTAAAAAATTTACTTTAAATAGATATTTTTAATGGTTAGGGATATGGGAAATTACAAGTTAAGAAATTTTAACTTTTAAAGCATTTTCAAAAAATGTTATAACTTTTTTACAATTGCAAATTACACAGCTCTAAAATATTTTAAAAGAAAAATTTAATTTGTCCATATCATATCTTAATTGTTTATATTAAATAGAATAGAATAAATTTATTTATTCTCATTTAGGGATTTATACAAGTAATTGATCTACTATATGCAACAATTTTTTTTTTGGTTACATGTTTCAAAATTTTCTTTCTCAGTAGTGCATCCTTTCCACAATGGATTTGACGTTTAGAATTTTAATGTAATCTCTTCCCTTTTGGACACCAAATATTTTAAGGGTTTTGTCTTTATTCATTGGGGTTTTATATTTTTGTGCTTCTACAGTCATTGTGCTCGATCCATATATGATTTATTGAATCCTAACTTCCTTGGTTGTTTAGAGAATTATCTCAGTATACAATAATGGCTAGAATCGGAATGAAAATTTTGCACTTATTAGAGCACAGAATCAAAGGCATTTTGTCCTTCTCTAGCACAATCTTCCTCTACCCTGGCATTACGAACACTGGAGAAATCACAATCGCTATGGATTTGACTGATATCTCAAATTTATGACTGTAATTTGTAAATTAATGGCATGACAATGTAGGAGAAAAATTATTAATGGAAGGAAATGTGAAAAAGCCATGGTGCCATGTGGGACATGGTGACACCACCCAAAGGAGGAACTCTTTCTATGTTTTTTCTATGAAGTGGCCCATCATGATAAGGGTAAAACTTGTCAGGGCAAAGACAAATAAAAAAAATAGACAAAAATATACATGAACCTTGCTAGAGCAATAACATATTTTATTCAATATGCTTTTATTTATTTATTTTTTTAGTTCTTTGTGTGTAAACAATGATCATATATCTACATATATAGAATTAAATATGAAACTAAACTAATGTTTATTCACGCACTAAACTACTATAACTTAAACTTAACTACACTAAACTAATGTTCATGCAAACTGTTTGCATGATAGAATCTAACCATGTGATGTGGAGAAATTAGAACTGCAGTTCTAACACTCCCCCTTAATTTTTACCACTAACTACTTCAACGTTTACAATGCTTAAATTTTGTCTAAGATAATCAAAACTCTCATTTTCTAATGCTTTTATGAATATATCTGCCAATTGTTCTTCAGATTTGTAAAAATCCAAATGACTTTCTCCCTTGTTCACTAACTCTCTGATAAAATGAAATCTTGTATCAATGTGCTTGCTCCTCTTGTGCAAAACATGATTTTTTGACAATGCAATTATTTATTTGTTGTCATAAAATATTGGTGTTGACTCCTATGCTTGCAATAAATTTGTCAATACTCTCCTCATCAAAATTGATTGACGTGCTACTGATGTGGCTGCTATATACTCTACTTCAGCTAATGAAAGTGTCACTATGGGTTGCTTTTTGGATGCCCATGTGACCACACCTGTTCCAAAATGAAAGGCATGTCTAGAAGTACTCTTCCTATCATCAATGCTACCTACAAAATCACTATCAGTATAACCAATCAAACCAAATTCATTAGTTGTGAAATATAAAATTTCATATTTTGTTGATCTTGCCACATATCTCAATATCCTCTTTCTAACTTGCCAATGTGAGTCTTTTGGTGACTCCATAAATCTAGAGATTAATCTGACCCCATACATGATATCTGGTCTTTTAGCTGTAAGATACATCAAAGTACTAATTAGTCTTTTGAATGTTGTGGAGTCAACATTAGGCCCTTTGTATTCTTTGCTAATTTTGGTCCCTATAGCAATTGGTGTAGGTGCTGATTTACAATTCAACATCTTAAACCTCCTGAACACATCCTTTGCATATTTAGTTTGACAAATAAAAATTCCCTTCTTTGATTGTACAACTTTAATGCCCAAAAAATACTTCATTAATCCCAAATCTATCATCTCAAATTCTCTCTTCATTGCTGATTTAAATGTGTCTACAGACAAATTTCTAGTGAAAATCTAATCAACATACAAACACACAATCAAAATATGACCTTCTTTGTTGATTTTTGTGTACAGTGTAGGATCACTATTACTTATACTAAATCCATTGTTTGCCATGTATGAATCAATCCTACTATACTATGCTCTTGGTGCTTGCTTGAGACCATAGAGGGCCTTCTTCAATCTGTAGAATTTTTCTTCATGTCCATGCACTTCATAACCTAGTGCTTGTTTCACATACACTTCTTCATCTAGAAAACCATGTAAGAAATCTGATTTGACATCCATTTGATATACATTCCAATTATTTTTTTCATCTATTGATAAAACCATTCTAATAGTATCAAGTCTAGCAACTGGAGCAAATATTTCATTTTAATCAATTCCATGTTCTTATGCAAATCCTTTTGGTACTAACCTTGCCTTGTGCTTTTCAATCTTACCTTCTGCATTAAATTTGGTCTTATAAACCCATTTGACTCCTATACAATCCTTACCTTCAGGTAGATTAATTAGATCTCATGTTTGATTTCTCTCAATAGCATTCATCTCTTCATCCATTGCTTTTATCCAATGTTCCTCATTAACTGCTTCTTCATAATACACATGATCATGAGAGAAAAAGGCAAAATTTGAACACAAATCTAAATTCTCTTCCTCTTGATCATAAATCTCATTCAATTTTCTCATTTTATTAACTTTAAATTTTGATCTTAAGGTGGCAAGAGATGGATCTGATTCATCACTTACTTGTGAATTGGGAGTAGGATGACATGCATGACTAGATGATTCACCTTGTGCTAAGATCGTAGGTGTTCTTATTGGAGTCCTTGTTCTTGCTTGTGGAGAGAATTGATCACCTTGAAAAAAAATTTCTTTAGATTTTTCTTCTTTGGGGAATTGGTGCTCCAATTGTGATGGTTCTATCAATGCTTCCATCGCATGCTTCTTCTTCCTTAAATTCCACATCTTTGCTAATAATCACTTTCTTTGAAATGGGGTTATACAACTTATAAGTCTTTGATTCTCCACTATAGACAATAAAAATTCATTTCTCACCTCTATCATCAAGTTTTATTCTCAATTTAGATGGTATAAGAGAATATGCAATACAACCAAAAATTCTGAAATGATGTACACTATGCTTCTTACCACTCCAAACTTGTTGTGGAATTTGATCCTTGACACTCTTTGTTGGGCTTCCATTCATAATATATACTGCACATGCTACTGCTTCTGCCCAATATTCATTTGGTAAATGTTTGGCCTTCAACATGCTTCTAGCCATCTCCACGATTGTTCTATTCTTCCTTTCTGCTACACCATTCTGCTGTGGTGTGTACCATGTAGTCAGTTGCCTTATAATGCCATGATATCTACAAAAATCTTGAAATTAATTAGACATATATTCTCCTATTCTATCTGATCTAGGTACCTTGATGTAACGGTCACTCTGCTTTTCAACCATATCCTTGAATTCTTTAAATTTTCCAAAGGCTTCAAACTTTTCCTTGAGAAAATATATCTAAGTCTTTCTGCTAAAATCATCAATGAAGGTTACGAAATAAGAACTACCGTCAAATGATGGAGTTTGCATTGGTCTACATAAATTGCTATAAACTAGCTCCAATAATACCCTTGCTCTATATGAAGCTCCTACTAGAAAGCTCTCTCTGTGGTATTTTGCCAAAATGCAATTCTCACATGAACTTCCTAGCTGATATTGGTGGTAATCCCTTCACCATATTTTTCTCATGTAACAAGCTCAAACATCCAAAATGTAAATGTTCATACCTTAAATTACATAGCCATGATTGGTCTAAATTCATGGTTTTGAAATGGGCTTCCTCTTCTCCTTAGATGCACTGAATTTGAAGAGGGAACATCCGATTCTTGGTCATCTCCACTTTTTCTATCAACTTGTCATTTAGAAATTTGTCTAATATTGTGCAAACATTATCCATAAAAGATACTTTGTAACCTTTCTATACTAACTATCCAAAACCCATAACATTATGCTTTAGTCTAGGTACAAAATAAACATCAGGAATAAATCTTCTTTCACCATTTTTTGCCAAAACTTTTATTACTCCTTTACCCATTACATCCACTTTATTATCATTTCCTAATTTCACTTCAGATTTTATGGAATCATCAAGACTAGCAAAAAATTCTTTATTCCCTGTCATATGGTTATTGCATCCACTATCTAAAAACCAAATATCTCTAGCATTTTCTAGAGCAACATGACAAGTGAGGACTAAGCTTCAGGAATTAGAATTAGATTCATTTATGTAATTAGCATTCTGCTTATCCACATCTCCTTGTTTCTTTCTGCATTCACTTGCATAATGTCCATATTTTTTGTAGTGATAACACTGAATGTTAGATTTATCAAACCTCTGTTAATTTTGCTGGAAGTGATTTTTGCCATGTTCTCTATTGTTATAGTTTTGATTATTGTTTTCACCTTGATCTAGATTGTTCCTTCCATTTCTGCATCTGTCTCTTCCTCTTCCTCTACCAAATGATACTTGAGACTTAAAATCATTCTCAAAAGAAGTATTATTATTCCTATTCATTCTAGATTCATGTGTTAACAAACATCCCATTAATTCATCTACTGATAACTGTTCGAAATCCTTGGTTTCCTCAATAGCTACAACTATTGCATCAAATTTGTTGGGTAAACTCCTAAGACTTTTTTCTAAGACCTTCTGATCTGTTATTGTTTCTTCATTAGTTCTAATTTGGTTCACAATACTCAATACTTGACCCATAAATTGGTCTATAGACTCTGAATCATTCATTTTCAAATTTTCAAAATTTCTTCTAAGAGATTACAATTTAGCTACTTTTGCCTTTGTATTACCTTTATATATAGTCTCCAAAATTTTCCATGCTGACTTAGATCTCGTTGCTACTACAACTATAGAAAAAATGGATTCATCCATTGCCTATTGCATTAGGAATAGAGCTTTTGCATCCTTTTTCTTATTTTCTTTAAGATCTTCCTTTTGTGCTTGATTTAATACTTGATGGGCAACCTCATCCTATGGTTTTACAAAGCCATTTTCTACCAAATCTCAAACCTCTTGTGAGCAAAACAATGTTCTCATTTTAATTTCCTAAAAATCATAATTCTTACCATTGAAAACAAGAATCTGGGGCTGAGAAATGCTGTTGTTTATTGCCATGTCTCAAGCTAAACTTTTTAGAAAGGATAGAAACTTCTTTAAAATTTATAATCAGTGACTAATTTTTGACTCTTTGACTTCTTCTACCAATGGCTCTGCTAGCCCTTTGCTTCACCTTTCCATTTTATTCAGATCGCTCCACTTAGAAAGCTCATTCTCTCATGATCTACACTTGCACGATTCTGTTGTTGCTATAGTGTTTCTCATTGCTGGATCTTCAACTTGGCTTATATATTGGATGATTATTATTTTGACATCAGCTAAGATCTCCTTCAGCTTTGATGAGTAAAATGATCTTTAATGCTGACTACACTCTTATCATGCCTTTCTTCTCTACCTAGATCTGAAGGCTCTGATACCAATTTGTCGGAGCAGAGATAAATTTAAAAAAATAGAAAAAAATATGCATGAACCTTGCTACAGTAATAAAATATTTTATTGAATCTACATTTATTTATTTATTTTTTAATTCTCTGTGTATAAACAACAATCACAGATCTACATATATAGAATTAAATCTGAAACGAAACTAATGTTTATTCATGCACTAAACTGTTGTAACTGAAACTAAACTACACTAAACTATTGGTCATGTAAATTGTTTGCATGATAGAATCTAACCATGCAATGTGGAGAAATTAGAACTATAGTTCTAACAAAATTGAGAGCCATTTCCAACTAGCATAAAAAAAATTAAGATTGTTGCATTTGATTTGGGTTTTATGTTGTTTATTTTTGGGTATTCCAAATGCTATATTCAATTCTTGGTTATTTCCTACCACTGATTTTCCTTCATTCATGCATTGTTGGGAATGAAATATATTGATTGGAATATTATTTCTTGGCATCCAAAGTCTAATAATTTGACCCAAATTTTGAACTTCGTCTACAAGTAAGTGAACCCTATGAATCTCTAGGTAAGTTAACTTCATATCCTTATGCTTCTGAACTTCAAATTATACAAATGCTCTTAGTTGAAATTCTTAAAATTTATTCATCCATTACAAATATATTAAAAAGACATTTAAATAATTTCAATGCCTCTTCAAAGAATCATTGGTAGCATGTGTACAACATTTTCGTGGAATTTTAAGAAATTGTGAGTCATGTTAATCAATCTAATATATAGTATCTTGTTGATTAACAAATCCAACATTGTACAGATGTTCAAAATTGTCTATAGGGACTTGACAATTCATACACCTTATTTTTATTATATAACATACTATACTAATACAATATTTACACACACACACGCGCGCGCGCGCACACACACACACACACAAACACACACACACACACACACACACACACACACACACACACACACACACACACACACACACACACACACACACACACACACACACACACACACACACACACACACACACGATGAGATGAGTTGGGTGGTGATGGAAGAACCATATTTAGGGTAATAGTTAGATTTACATGATTTTAACCATTGAAAATGGGTACACAACTTGGAGGATGGTAGGTTCTTTGATTAGATGTTTTCTATTGTCAAGGGTAGATGATGATTACATGACGATAATTTAATTGTGAGAAATATCCATGCCTAATGTATGACTTAAATTAGTGGTTTAATGCCGTTGATATGAAGACAAGACATTGAGGTTCCAAAGTTTATATTGTAGCTTATGTTAATCTATGATGCCAATATATTAAAACCTAGAGAACTTACATTAAGGTTAAGAATATACATAAACACCATACTCATACACGTTTAATAAAGGGCAAGGCCATATAGATAGTGCAAGTGGTGATAAACATCAAAGTGAGTTGGGTGGTGATGATGAGGGGCAATAAAAGGTATTTTATGTAATATCTTACACACGAGGGCCCATATCATACACATGCATTTAATTCAAGGTAGTTGTTGGATTTATGTGACCTATACCTATTATAAAGAGTTTATATTTTATAGGGTGGTGACATCTTTTGTTGACCATTTTATATTTAATTATGAAAGGATTCCACGTCTAATCTGTAGATATAATCAAGAATGTAATGTTATTGATGCGGGGTCAATACATTGAGGTTATGGATTATATCTTGTTCATTTTTTAGAAGTTGAAACATAACATTATACTATGAAAATGGAGTATGTACCATGAAATATGTAATAAAAAATAATATGAAATGGTGAGGTAATCTACCCTGTTAAATAGGTTTTTGGTGATCTTTTGGGTTTATGTATTTAGTTACTCCAAAATATCTTAATGGAAAAAATAAACAATCACAAAGCATAGCACAAAGAATGATTTCAGTCAATGAACCCTTTTATTACATTCTATTCAGCAAATTCAGTGATATTAGCACCATATAAGTTTTATGTCAGGGATGAATTTCAACTTAAATGGATACTTCTCTACCAATATAGTTGGAAAATAGATGTCAGTTTAAAATTGGATTCATTACATACAAAATGCTCCTAACCAAAATCACACACTTTGAATTGACACAAGATCAATGACAACTTACAACTATTCAATACGTATAACCTTTGAATGGAAATTAGTATTACTGGATTGATGCAAAATGAAAGTTATAAATATTTCAATGCAAGTAATCTCCAACACCTACTATAGTCTACAACTTATCACAAATCTCAATTTTAATGGTCTATAGGGAGCTTAGTGTGACAACACTTATTTTCCATGACCAAAACCACTAAGAATTTATTCATCTGACTCTTCATCATTACTAGCTAAGTATGTGACTGTGTAATGTTTTATGTCTTCAATAAAATTGGGTATATAGGTGTGGAGAGGAGGGAGTAAGAAACACATGTAGGACATATAGGTGGGACATTTGGAGGACCAACACACAAGGGAATCTTGTAGGGTGGCATATAAAAGTGTAAGATGCATGCAACATGAAGATAACACACTTCTGCGATGACTCATGTTTACATGGGATTCATGTTTTAGCATGATTTTAGTTTGGGTTTATTTGGACAACAATCTATGAATTAAAATTTAGTTATTATAATATTACATTTGGATATGTTGTTTCTATAATGATATTAGTGTATTAAATAATTTGAAAAAAAATATTATGAGTATTTTGTAACATAAAAAATTCATTGCATAAAGTGGATTTTATGGTTGAATGAAATTTTTTTCTTATTTTGACATGGTGTGTGATAAGGGTTAAAACTAGTAGTTGCCCTAAAGGTGCAAGTTATGCCAAAATCAATGTAATTTTTTATTTGGTAAAGTGGGTATTTTAAAGGGAAATAATGTAAATCAACAGTCACTCAAAATTCATGACTACCGACCTCATCTTACATTTTGTTCACAAATAATTAGGAAATAGAAATTGGATATTTTTTGTGAAAGTGATACTGAAAGATTAGGTTATGTAATTATTCATATGGTGTGGCAATGTGTTATGTGGGGAGGAGAGATTTTATTTTACAGTGAACTTGAGCAATGACAAATTGGTTGGGAAGGGCAAGACCATACATAAAATTCAAGTGGTGAAAGATATCAAGGTGAGTTGGATGGTGATGGTGAGGGGAAATGAAAAATTATTTCAATGAGAGACTCAAATAAGCTTTGGAAAATACACATAGTAATTTCAATGATAGTTCACATCTGAAAATGCAATCTATAGCTTCCACCAAACTATTTCAATTAACCAATACATGATTGAAATAGGTGTCAGATATAAAATGACTCTATTAAAACATAGAGAATACACCATGTGTTAATTTAGATAATTCTAAAACTAAATTGACAAAAAATTTAATAGTGTTAACTAGATCAAACCTTATTATATGACTCTAAAACTAGTTAGACAAAAAATGGGAAGGGATTTTCAGATGAAAGATGCCTCTTATACAATATAATCGAGTAATCCATAATTTCATATGAAAATAGATATGGATATATATTTACAATATTTTATTTTTCATTCTCAGTAACACTAACAATAGTTATTATATTTGTAACAATAGTAATTTTTTTTCTTTATTTGGTGAATGGAAGAAATGTCAAATTTATGTGAGGAATATAATCACATCTAATTTTGGGTATTATTTTTGATGAGGGTAAAAATCCACACCAATTTATACATGCTCTCTCCAATCTCTATGGTAATATGATCCATTGTAGCATAATCATGTACAATCTAAACAAAAAGGAGTTTGAAAGGGTTTTTTCAAACTCTTTGACGTAAAAAAACAATCTAAAACACATGGTCATCATGATAATATATGGTTGAAAAAATACCTCAAGGAGACATATGATTTCATTGAGATGATACTTGTTTCAATCATGTATTGATTAACTTAAATAGTTTGTTGGAAGATACATATTGCATTCACATATGTGACATGTCCTGAACTTTGCATGTGTGTTTGTTTAGGTTTCTTTAAGTACATAGCTTAAAATACCCTATCTTTACCCCTCACCATGACCATCCACCTCACCTTGAAATATTTTTTTATTTTCATGTTCTATAAGGGTTTCCTCTTATTCTCCAAACAAAGTCAACAGTTAAGGGTATTGCATGAGAAACATCTATCAATTTACACTCTATTATGTACTCCTCATTTTTTTTTTTACAATTTCCTTTCATGTGATATTGATTTTTCCAAGTGAGAATATTTATTTACTTATTGCAATCCGAAAGAGTAAATTTCTTGAGCATTCAGCTAAACTATGAGTTTACAATGACCAGTCTAGAGGAAAAGGTGGATTAAAAAATGACCATATTAGAGGAGGTAATTTAAATGGAAAACATATTAGTCTATGTAGAGAAGGATAAAATTGGGAGATGAAAAAAGAATGATATGTTCAAAAAGACTTTTGTTTTACACATGAGTTTGAACTTCAAAATGTGCAACAAAAGATAGAAGGTAGAGGCATAAAATCATCTATGGACATGTAATTATTTTCAATGCAACAAATTATAGTAATCATATCTCATGATGGCTCCATACACCCTTGACAATAGAAAATGACCAATCAATGATGTCAACTCTGTGTATGCTACAAACCCTTATATCATGGGTGAAGGGCTTGGAAAGTCTTGAATTATTATTATTATTATTATTATTATTATTATTATTATTATTATTATTATTATTATTATTATTATTATTATTATTAAGACTCATGCACTAATGCAAGGTTCTAATTTACATTTCTTTTGACAATTAAAGGAAAAGTCAAGTATCAATTCACATGAATTAATCTAAGATGTAAATGATAATGATAGACAAATTGTGCCTAAAAACAAGGGAGATGGAAAAAGGGTTTGTAAGTCCTAGGTCTACCAATATGCCATTAATTGAAAGACATGTGGAATGATTTACATGCGATTTTAGAGTAGCTTGTTTGCAGTGAATCATGTTTTATTTCATATGGATCAGACTATGTAAGTAATTTAAGGTCTGATGTTTTGGGATTTGAGGAAAATGAGGCCTCACAATAGAATGCATTAAATTCATCTTGTCCAGATGTAATTTTATTTTATACCTACATAAAATTAAAAGAATACGTCTCACTCATAATATTTTGAAGTGGAAAAAATGTAGGCTTTATTGCATGAAGATGAACCACAAAATCCAAAGGATTAATGATGTGGTAATGGTGTTCCCTATGAGAGTCTTGAAGAAGATGAATCTACATTATATTTTTATTAACATCATAATTGCACACTTAATGGTACCAATGCATTTATATTTATAAAAATAATAAGCATATGACTATTGGAAATGGGAGTCAAGCCATCAACGAAGGTAAGATTAATTTTTTTTGCCATATGAATTAGCCAACACATAACCCAACAGAGCAGTGAATATTTTTCAAACATTTTAGGCTTCGGATGGAATATGGCTTCACAATGGAAAACATTAAATTCACTTTTTGTGAATATGACATTGTTTATTACCTATGCAACTTTAAAATATTACATTTCACTCATGAGAGCTGATTTGATTGAAACAAGACTCCACGTTTGATGTGCATCTCAAATCAATGATATAATACTATTATTGTGGTGACAAGATATTAAGGTACCAGAGTCTATCTTTTTACTTCCATTCATCCATATTGCCAAGATATTACCACCTGAAAACAAAAAATTACATTTCTTCCAACGTTTCTTACACCATCAGGGTAACTACTAGTTAGCAATCTATCAAACAAAAAATCACTTTGATTTATATTATTGTAATGGTTATTAGACAGGGTGGTAAGGGTAAGAAATATGGGTTTGTCAGAGGAAACCAAGTGCCCCATAATAACAATGAGGGCATTCAATGGGAGGTTGGACTTTCCTCAAAATTGTACTATTATGAATAAATGAGAGTGGAAAAAAATAAATTAAAATAAAATGAATCAAGGAAGTTGTGAAAGGGGTTTCTCAGGCATGGGATCAGGAGTGGAGGAAGATGTTTAAAAAGGGTGCGATCCCTAGAGGGAAGAGAAGGATTTTCTTGTGATGGGAGAATGAATCAAGAGGAAAGTATATGAAATCTTTGATTTTGAACGTTGACAAACATTATTAGTTGGATTCCATTACCAAATGTATTCGTTACCAAGACATTAGGTTAGGACAAATTTGATGACCCATGAAAGCTATAAGCCTCAGTTTTTAATGATGGAGATATTATTTTTAAGTTATTACTTCTAATAAATAAATATCTAAGAGTGGAAATAATTTTGGAGAGAGGATTTATTTGAAAGTGAATTTGGATGATTGCATTGAAATATACAAGATCTGAATGTTATCGATTTGAGGTAGGATTTGTATAAATCCTTGGTATTTACAGAGAAAAGAGTAAAATAATTATAAGTTATGGCATTGTTTAGAATGGTTTAGAGCTATAGATAAACATCCATTGCTAAAAAATAACATTGAATCTATGGCATTGTTTAGAATGGTTTAGAGCTATGGTCATTGTTTGTAAGGACTGGGGATATCTTGAGAGTGCAAATCAACTATGCATTGTTTCTTTTTAATGAATAGTCATTTCTTCCCCCTTAGATATATTTGTTAACCCATAGGATCATGTAACATGGTTTGAAAACTTCTTCCCACACATATTTCACTCTGAGATGTATTTTAAACGATGGTTGTAAATTAATTTTAAAATATCAAGTCCTCCTTGTTGATTCTAGTGTTTGACCATAAGAATGTCTCATAACACTTCTATGATTTCCAACTTAACCTTCAAAAACTAAGATAGAAATTTCGCTGGTAGAAAAATGATTAAATTATAGTTTAACTAAACAAATCGATTATCTTTTACAAACATGAAAAATGGTTAAATTACAGTTTAACTAAACAAATCGATTATCTTTTACAAACATCTATATGTTTTCTGAAAGTCTTAATGAATCTATCATTTAAATAAAATTATTTGATTATTTTCATTTTTTAAATTTGGGAAGTTTCATCTTTAATCCTAAACAAGTACTGATTAACATTTAGTGTGTATGCAACATTACAAAGCTACTATCATTTAAATTGTAAATGTGTATTTATCAATCCTTGCCTTGCCAAAGAACTAATGGTTTTACTTTCCAATTAACTTATATTTGCTCAGCCAATCAAACTTTTAAAAATACATATAATTTTAATAATTCTAAAAATTTCCAATTTTTTTAAATTAAAAATAATGAAATATTCCCAAAAGTATTATTTGAGAATATTCCTTGAATTTAATTATATTAACAACAGATTATTTTCTATTATTTTTTAATATTTTTAAAATATTTTTTAATATGGTAACAGTAGTGTGACTGTTTTTCCCGTAAAAAACCAACCAATTTTTTGGTAGACCTTAAATATCGATCCATCTGGTATGTACATCATTGATGCACAACCAGCGCATGGGAAGCAAGCAGCCTACAAAGCGGTAATGGTCAGTGGATGTTAAGCGTGTCCTACACAACACCCACATACAAGTGCCCTACTAAAACAAAGAGGGAGAAAAAGCTTCATTGATTGTTCAGTGGATTTTGACATGTGAATGAAAAATGCGTCGCTAGGCAAGCAGAAGTTTCCCTAACGTTGTAATTTTAAGAGATTCAGATACCTCCAACGAAGAGAGCTCAAAAGAAGAAGAAGAGTAGTTTGATCAACTCCACCAAGTTGAAGAAGAATATGATTCAAAGGAGGATCAACAAGAGTAGGGGAAGAAGAAAAAGACTCCCATTACAGTAAGCCTCAGACAAGTCTGCAAGGTATGCATGCTTTGTATTGAATGAGCAACCTCGTTGTCACTATTAATAAGTTTTTCACCATTGGAAAGAGTTTGAAGTGAGTATAAATTCTGGGAACTATCTATCGCTTCATTACTCATTTCATACGAATTTTTTGTTATAGGCATGAGTCCAACTTAGGTCTTTCTTTCTCATTATTTCAATTTCTGGGAACCATCTCGAATGGAAGATTAGTTAATTACTATCACAACAAATATGAACTACAGTATGCTGATTTCAACAACATTGTGAAACCAAAATCTATTTCAATTGCATTTCACACTTCTCTCGGGTGCTGGGTACTTCTGGGATTTTTCACATTCCATTAAATAATTTTGGTGCTTTCATTGATATTAGAGACTCGTAATGCTTTTGTAAAAGTTTTAACAATTTTCTTAGCTTTTGATCTATTATTTATTCCACTTTTTGGAGATGGCATTATATTATCTGGCCATCTTATGATTTTTCCGTAACGACAGTGATGGGTACGGGTCTCGGGGACTAAATGACTCCCTACCAAGTAACTGTTCACGGCAAAGGGGACTTTATTCCTCCGCACTAAGTCATTGTACTTAAGATTCAAGTCGTTTGTCTGTAAGGTGTAGATTTTCTTACTGCAATAGGTTTGTACCTATGTAGATATTGATATGATCATAGAATGTGTCTTTATAGAAGGCTTCCATACTCAAGTATATGGCTAAGAACCTTAATTGGGGAATACGAAGTTAGCTTACATCAGTATATGCCCAATTGTATTCTATGTACAAGTGTTAATATCATACATTCAATAGCCTCTACAGACTGTCAAGTGGCTTCTTGACATCTTTATGGGGCTTCTTCATAACTTTATGACTAGTTTTTGGTCCAATCATGCTGTCATAAGACATTTCAAACGCCACTCTAGCTATTTGAGTGTCAATTTTTATAGTTAACTATCAATTTTAAAGCTATTAAATTTATGGCCGTTTGAATTTGGATGAAAGACCTTAATGAAATTTATTGATGATACCAAAAATATACGTCCCATTTTAATATAAAAGCAGATGGATTTCGTGGAGCATTGTTTATTTAACTGTCAAAATTGTTGTTTGTACATACCGTTCTGTCTGATTTGCAGGATTCATTTTTCTTAAGGAAGCTGTCTTGCTATCTCATAATGTATTCTGACAGAAAAGGCCCATAATTTTATTTTTACATGCAGATGTTGTTGTATGTATATTTTTAGGAACAAAGGTGTCAAACAGATCCCCTTTTAACGTAAATTGTGTTCTACTAGAACTACATCAGTACTACACTAAATACCAAGTATAGTAGATTTGACATTGTGTGATAAACCTATGTAGTTGTCTAGAGGTTATTTTGAGCATGGAAACCATTTTTTGAATTTTAATTTATTTGAACCCTTGTCATCATTTGATTGCAATGTAAACACCATTAGTCAAGGTTAAATCCAGCCATTGACACATACCCCACAACTAGTAGTTTTATTTGCATAATTGTATAGATTTTAAATTTTAGTTGATTTGTGATCAAAATTGAACAATTTTTTATTTTTATTTTCAAATTACACTCCACAAAATCATTCACCTTTTAAATATAAAAATATATAATTTTTTTAATCTTTGTTATATCTACTTATTCACCTCATCGCTTGCATGCCATGACTTTGATTATTCCCAATACAAATACTTTTGACATGCGACATAATAATATGTCACGTCTAAACATGGTGGCTTACATAGTTTGGAAACATGTAACAATATTATTTTCTATACACTTAAGATATTTTAATTGGATTTTATGATAAAGATTTTTTTTTAAAAAATTATATATAAATAAAATCATATGGTTTGTGGTATTAATCAAAATATTAGAAAAGAACAATTTACATGTATAAAATTGAAAAAAGAAAAATACTTGTGTAATACCAACACTTTGTACGTGTGGATGATATATATCAAGAGATATTGCATATATGCTAGATACTTATCAACATACATTTTGCACGTGTATAACATGCATATCAACAAAAAAATATAAGCTTGTCAATGGCTTATTTCAATTTTGGGTAATCACTCCAAATTGATAATTTCCTATATAACCACATTCACCATTATATAACAAGACTTATCTGTGTAATACAGATGCAACTGCACAATTAAATCTTGCAAGGACTTCAAGGCAACAATGTTCATTGTCCTTTATGTCATTTATATAGCTCTTATGCCTATTTTTATTATCTTCTACATTTAAATTTTATCTACTTTGTTATTCATCACTTTCCGTATTTGCATTTTAGCATATTCAAAATATTAAGAACTTTTTTTATTCTTATGTACTTAATATCTATAAGGTACAAACATTAGCTACTACTCTTTTCCATAGATTATTATGTTTCCTCTATTTAATTTTTTAATTTCCTACCTAAAATTCTTTGCTACAATAAACTTACATTATAAATTTACAAACAAAGATCTAATTATGCTTATTTGTAGAGGAATGTGAATTGTCAATAATTTGATGGGAGGAATCAATAGTCGATATTTGATCTACAAGTCCGCCAATAGACATGTCATCATATATTATATATTGCGATAGGTTAAAAGTTTCATTCATCTTTACTACGTTGTAGAAAAAATGTAATCCTATCACTTACATGAGAGATAAGATTTGGAGTTCAATCCCAACTCCAAGGGACACTATATAAGATAGATAGATATTTATTAACCTTAAAAAATTCATTCTGTACATTGACATCATGAACAAAAAATAAGGTGTATAATTTACTTTGAAACTATTTTTTAATATTTATAACTACACACTTTTAACTAATTTTCATTCGTTATCTCATCTTGCATAGATAAATAATATTTCCCTTATATTTATAATTTGTATAAAAATAATGATTAGTTATTTGACTTATACTATATTTTCTTTTTTCTTATAATGTATAACAAAAGTCAATGATTTTTATAAATCAACTATTGACACATGTACTATACTACATGCTTTTATATTTTGCATTTATTTTTCTCATATACAAATTGTGCTATCATCATTTGGATTTTATTAAGTTTTCACATATACATTTAATTTTTATCTTTTGTCACATTCTTTGTTAAAAATTACTTTCATCTATTTCATATTAACACTTCAATTTCAATAACACAATGATTAAATGCAATCTATTATTTAACATAAAAACAGGATCTAATTACTATGTGACTTTTATTTTTCACTAATAATCTAATATTAAATTAATAATTATAAAAAAAAAACACCTAAAACTATATAACTTCAATCTGATTTAAATTATGAATACGCTATAATTTATTAATTTAATTGTTAAGGATAGAAGGACAAATAGAAGAGGATAAGTGAGCTTCTCTACAGTACAGAAAGAAAATCTAAGTATCGATGGTTTTGTAGAGTTTAACTACACCTGGGATAACCCTCACTCCCCAACCAAAGTTATCTCCAATTTTTAGTAAATAATTTAATGTGTGTACACTTTCATAATTTCTTATTTGTTAAAGTTGAATATTTTAACTTTTTATCTTCATGTAAGGTTGGAATTTTCACATCAAGCCAGTATTTTAAATCTTACTTGCGTGCTTTGATTGTTGTTATAAAATGCTTGTAGTAAATGGGCTTATGAAATGATCATAATGGATGAATGAGACACATTTTAACCTTCTCGTTACACCACCTTAAATATTTCAAAAGTATATATGGGTTGATGGACAATCGTTTCATTAATGTTAGCTACCGATTTAAGTGTATTAGTTATTAATATAGAATGTTAAAATTTGTAATGGGTATTGAGTGATAAGCTCTAAATGTATATGAGAGGAACTACATATGTGTGGTTATTGTGAAAACAATTGACATTTAATGTGTTTGGTTGTGCAATTACAAATTACACGTATGTTTGAATACATGGGTTATATGTTGATTTTATATGTTTTAATCTAATAAATCTTCACTTTCCCAAGAGTAATATAAAGACTTAGCTTCTAAGTTAATTAAGAACACTTACAACTTAAAGTAATATAAATATCTAGTAAATTAAATGTTAAGATTATGAGATATTATTAAGGTAAGATGTTGAGACCGTAAATTTTGTATTTATGTAAAGTTTTATAATTTATTTATATTAAAACTTAGGTGAATTTTTGTAAATATGACATGTACATGTATTATTTCTTAATGGAGGTAGTTGCTTAATTTTATAATATATTGGTTGTAAATATATGTAGTATAACATTAGTTTAAATTTTTGATATAAATTGTTTTTAGATTTTTTTGAATTTATATGAATCATAGGCATGAGTTTCTCTTACATACTATGCATGGGTCTTAATATGTATTGATATTAGCTTCAAATTTTTTTAGTTTAATGTTATCTAAAGAAGTACAATTATGATTACCATCACATGTGAAAGTATTAGAGGATGTTTCTATGTTTAACAACATTAGATTATGTGAGGTTGTGACTTGCTATAGTTTAAAATATGTAGCAGGTTTTTAGTGTTGCAAGTATGAAAATAATAGATAAATATAACCTTGTAAATCCCACATCATATTTTTATATCCATGAGTATGGAAATATGTAAGGGAAATATCTTATGTATTGGAGATTTATAATTTGAAAAAAAAACAAACTTAAGTCTATCTAGAGTAAATGTAAGACCATCTCATATGCTTAGAATAACTATAAAATGTATATATGTGAAACCTTGGATCTAAAAGTAATAGGCATTAAAAGATATTCATATTTATGACTGGGAAATATATAAGAGTATCTTGTGAGTAGGAGACATTAAACCTTAGATAATGTATGATTTGAAAATAATATTTATAATGATTTTAACTTTAATATAATGGTATTGAACTATATGGAATCATTACTATGGATCAATTTTAACTTTGAAATTTTATTACTTTTGTGTATACGATGGGATATATGTTTAAAACCTATGTAATAACTATAAAATATTGGGTTGTACTTGAGAATATATTGAAGAGTGAAACCTTAAGTTAGTATTTGGAAATTATTTTAGTTTTAGTTTGATATCATAATTTTATTTGGTTTCCATTTAAAGTGTCATTAACAAACCTATTTATTAAATTTATTAAACCCTATGTAAGGTTTAACCATGTATGATAAAGTTAATGTTTGCAATGTTGCTGAAGGGGAAACTATGAAAATAAAATATATATGGTTAGTGTCGAAGTCCAATCACCATCGTTATAAATATCACAATATTTCTATTAATTAGTGAACTACATCTAACATCGATTTTGAATATGAAAGTGATCATCACAAATATGTAGGTAGCTCAGAGAGTAGACACAGACATAAAAAACTAAACATTAGAACACTTTCTTAATATTAGAAATTGATAGCCAATTTTAAAATTTCTTTGAAATACATAATTTAACAACTAAAACATTATAACTCTCCACTTAACATGAGTTATAAAGTATTATTCCTTACATGTATATAGTATTTTAATTTTTATTTATGTAATATGTCCAAATGTATAATTGATGTTGGGTAATGCACCTCATTGAATATGTTGTTGGTGATCTTGTGTTCTTCTATCTCAATAACTTAACATGATGATAACTTAGAACTCAAAATATCATTCATAAGGTTGCAAATGAGTTATAAAATCTAAAAAACTTGACCTATTTATATCATTGAATTTTTGACTATGCATTATATCTAACATAGATTCTAAACAAATTCCTGTAAATATTTTGTGCACAATATCTCAAGCACGGTATGTCTAAATCAATCTACGTTAGCTGAATTAGAGAACACAAAATGTGTTCTTCAACATGATAATATTTTTTATAACATTAATGATGATTGATAATATGTTAAAGTATTCTTGATTACTACCATATCACACTAACACGATCCAAAATTCTTTGAAATGGGGGCAAATATTTTGTCAATTTTTGAAACATGCCATTTCCTCTGGAAATTATTATATGATATTCGAGGAGAACATATATAGATACATAATATCTCTAAACCTTATAGGAAATTGAGTCTCATAGAATCCAAGTTTAAGATACATATATGATAGTTAATAAATTTGAATAAACTTATAACAATTTCGTTAAGATTATCTAATTCCATTTATCTTTCGATATGATCAAATATGATAGTCGCATCCCTCACATCGAAAGAGTGCGCATATGTTAGGATTATTACAAAATTTCATAACGTCATATTTTGGCATTAATGTTAGGGTATTATTTTTGACATAGTTAATTTGTTTAGGATGGGGCATAATTTACATAATTCAGATGATCAAAGTTTGTCATATTATACATGATTCATAATATTATATTTAGAAAATACACATGGTTTAAATATTATATCATTTAAATTCAAGATACATATTGGTATATTGATAAATATTCTATTTGTAATATTTTCACTCAGATCTATCTAGAAATACAATTTTTTAATTAAAGTATAAATATTGATATAAGATTACACCACGGTGTGAGAATCAGATAAAAGATAATATATCAAATATTGAAGTTGATAATTGTAAATTAAGAATACTACATTACACATCATCTATCAGCATGAAATACACCATACTGTGTATAGAAAGTATTTACAATCTTTCAACCACAACTAACACAATCCTACGACCATGAATGTCAAAGTACTATATTAATAATTATAATTTAATATATTAATATTTTCAATAATAAATATCATAAAAAGTACAAATGTAAGATAAATTGATCCAAAGAGCATGAGTTTCCTGAAACTCTAGTAGCTATGATAATCTTAAGTGTCGTCTCCATGTAAGTACTATTGTGGGGATGGAGAGCATCATCTGAATGCTTTTTAACACCAATCATAGACCAAAAATTCCATGTACAATCTCCCATTAGGTAATGAACCTCCCTTCATGAATGAGTAAATAATAATGGTGTAGCAATCTAGATAGACAAGCTAGTACCCATGTGTTGTATTATTTCTAAAACACATAGTGTACAATAAATAAATCCATTCTAACATGATATTGTACAAACATATAAACCACAAACATGAAATTACAATGTATAACTAAAATTGATTTGGCCAAAGTTTTTAGTAGTTAATGATCTCTATGATTAGTCAATTTCAAACACACTGCTTGATAAGATTACTTTCATCTAGCATGATGATGCCTAGTAAGTTAGTGAAACCCATTTCACTACTTACATAGAATCAAAAATGTGAGATTGAGTTATTTAATATATAACCAAATATTTTCATATATTATCTCATAAAAACATATATATATACATGTTAAGTATATAAATAACCACAAATATATACATTTATTCTATCAAATGTATTAATAAATCTAAATAACACATATATAATAGGAATAAAATTCATAGATTTTACCATCTAGGTACATTACATGTCTAACAAAAAGTCTCTAATTATGATATAAATTTTACATAGTATCATAGTTCACAATTAATCAGATATAAATAATTAGTCATAACAAAGAAAGTCATTGTTATTACAAAACATATAATCTCCTGTTTAACTTGTGTCATACTTTTAAGAGGTTGTATGCATGTTTAATTAAGATTTTACTATTCAAAAGTCTATGACTTAGTTTTGACTCCTCAGTAAAACTATTATAGATACACCTTCTATGGTATATGTATAAACTATTTATGTAAGGGAGTACAAATATTCTCATAAGGAATACTTAATAATTAAATCATTAGTAAGTGGAAAATTATAATAGAACCTTCCTAGTATGTATTGGGTTTCATATTTCATAATATAATAAGTTGTTAGTACATTGTTATTATTGTATATCCATACGTTTTAGTTTCATTGTTCATTTGAACTTTATAAAAAAATGCTACACCAATATATATATATATATATATATATATATATATATATATATATATATATATATATATATATATAAAGTTATGTACTTGTTAAAGTGTATATATATATTCAGTTATGTATTTGTTAAAGTGTTATATATATGGTAGTGATATATTCATATATTATTTTCAATACAAAAATACGATTTCCATAATAATAAACATATTGAATATTAATAGATTTCAACAATATGAATATAAATCATGACAATAACCAAGAAATAATTTAATATGCTAACCTATATTTTAATATAATAATAATACATTTGATATAGTACTATTATGGTCTATACAGAGCACTAAAACTAACTAGTTTTACAATTATAACCATATTATTATAGCAATTTGAATTTATAAAATCAATAGTAATAATATAGTGCTTATTTTGTAATACTACAATCATTATGTAGCAATGAAATTTAATAATATCAATAGTAAAAACACAACACTCCATTTCACTACCATTCATAGATGCAACAAACTAATTTTTGAAAACATTTATTCATAGAATGATTCATTCTAATAATATACAAAACACTCTCCATGCTATAATACATGATGAATACTCTGATTTAGTAATTTAAATCATAAATAACTATGTATTTATATTGCCAATCACTCACTGATACATGTTATAATTACAAATCGCCCCATGTTAATATAATTTGGTATAAAATTAGGTAAATATTAAATAGTCCATGGTAAACTGCATGCAAATTAAACATACCAGGTTGTATATGTATACTATAGAATCCGACCACTAGACTATATTAGATCACTTAGCTTAGTAATTTGAATAGAAAATAATTAAGGCTAGGATATGTTATATGGGAGACCTAGAAAATCACTTTTTTTGAATTGTTAAGTTCCTAAATAAATTGAAATACCTATTCTATTAAAGATTTTGTATATATTCCTAATTCATTTCAACTATCGCTATATTTCTTAAATATTTGTTTATATATGTCGATTCTATCGATAATGGATAGTTATCAATTTATAAATATCTTCTCAGGATAAATTGCTTTTATAAAATGGAGTCTAGTTATAAAGGGGCATTAAGTATGTTTTATTTTCTATATGTACATATATTTTAGTAAATTTTATTGGTATATGAAAAATTTACCATAGTTTTATAATATTCAACTCCTAAATATTTATCTCTCTTAATTATGCAGATTGGTATTTATGTTATATTATCACATATAGAAAAAAGAGAAATATTTCCAACAAAGCCTTTACCTAAATTTTTGAGTTTATTTCCTAATTTTATAATTCATTAAATAACTATAATTTAAATACAACACCTACCTAGAAATGTACTCCAATATTCCTTTCGTATTTTTTTTCTCCCCTTCTATTCCAACTGTGCCTCTTCTTATTTTTCTCTTTTTTCCTTATATCATGGTATGCCTTTTCACTTCTTATATATATATATATATATATATATATATATATATATATATATATATATATATATATATATATATATATGGATGTGGTCTTTTTTTTATACTAACTTTCTCCCCAAGCTTACTACACTACCTTCCTCTTTTGTTTCTTCTTTCTAAGTTTGCCATGTTTTCTTTCCTTACTTTCTTTTATGGAAATATTTTTAATATTTTTTGCTTTCTTTTCTATATTTACTCATTTCCCTATTGTTTATTTTATTCCATTTATTTGGATATATTTTATTTTTGATTTTTACATTTATCCAATTATTTTAATAATAAATAGTTTACCTAATTCATCAAATCAATTTAATGAAAACACAAAAATAATATTTACATAAAATTAATTACATATCCTTACTATGATAATCTATTCATGTATATTATACTTTTTAAATGTAAATAGTATAAAATTATACTATGTTAACCATTCAATTATGCATCTAGTCATTTCCTAATAATGTGGTGTGTGCAAGGCTTTAGATATATTCTTTATCTTTTTCCAACATCATTGTCTACTTCACCTTATCCAATGATGCTCACCCTCCATCATGCTTTAAGGGATGAGTTCTCCTATGTCCATCTCACAACAAGTAGGTAGTTAGACCAAAACATCATGATATTCATATATCATAAAATATAACTCTAATAATAAATCCACATGATCATAATGTAAAAATAAACTAAAAATAACTCATAAAAATATAATCAAATCACTAATAAACTACCCCCATATATATATATATATATATATATATATATATATATGACACTTAAATATCCATGAATAATTAAGTAGTTTGCTTGGCAAGAAATCAAGATGTAAAAATATTAGCATATTCCACCATATTTAAAAGAATTATAGGAAATTGACACATATTCATATGCAATTGGGTGCTATGTATGGGCATAGGTTAAAATACCCTTTTTAAGGGATATTTTTTAAAACACATAAACTCAAAAAAAAAAAAAAAAAAAGAAACACTCAAACATCACTAATCCAAACTACATAGATAAGCTCTAATGATAACTACATCCTAAATCAGTTATGACTCAACAAATTTCATATTTATACAAATATGATCACCCACATATCACATAACACTCTCTTGTCATATATTTTCTATAAAACTTATTGAAACTTAGTCATAGAATAAATCTGCGTAATACCAAATACCCAAGACCTAATTTTTCATTATGTATAAAAGATTACACATATAACAATGGTGGATACAAACACACAATAATCTAAATACTGTGTTATTACAAAATGAGATTTATAACCTCTTATAAATAGAAAGAATAAACTATGATAAACTTACAACCATTACAACAATAAGTGAGGCATGCTACAATGAAGTCCATGTTTCACTCCTGTATGAAACCAACTTTAGCTAACTAGGGAAGAATCTTTCACCATCAAAGACTTGGAATATTTTAAATATCTCTCCTCTAATATAGGAGTTAAACCAATGTTAAAGATCAAAAAATAAGGGAGAGGGTTATATTTTCAAAATATATGTTACAAAGGGAGAAGTGTCATACTTATAGAAATAAAAAAGAGAAGGAGAAAGAGAGGGAAGAAGATGAGAGTGAAAGATTTTCACAACACTTTGAAGAGGGAATAATCTTCATGAATAGTGCATGTTGTCTCTCACATGTACAAGAGGTCTTCACTCACATGTCTAAGGGATATTCTTTTGATCTTCTCCCATGTGCCTCTATGTTATTACAATCAATTTATCTCTCACATGTGCAAGAGGTCTTGAATCACATGTGCAAGGGATATTATTTTGACTTTCCCACATGCCCTTATGTGATTCTCAATCAATTTATCTATTTCCCATGCTTTTATTATTCTTCCATATGGTCAAGTGGGAAAATTATGCCCCAGTTCTCTTTTCTCAAATTTGAACATTAAGAAATCATTATGTAGGCCAACCCACATTACCAAAGGCATTTCATCACTATGCCACCCTCAAAACTACACCAAGTCACCCACATCAAATCATCTCTCCATCTTGTGCCTATCAGCATACTTCTTTTGCGAGTTTTGTGCTTGTGGCATATTCTCCTTGAGAGCTCTCATTATGTCTTAATTCTCTTGAATCAAATTAAGAGATTTGGGATTTTGACCATCTGCTATCACCATATCAACAAATGAGGAGGCATCATACCCATAATGCACCCTAAATGGTTTCATGCCAATGCTCATATGATGGGTTGTATTGTAGTAATTCTCACCCAAGTACAACCACTTAAACCATGTTTTTTGATGGACTAATACATAACTTTGTAAATATCCCTCTTTCTATTTGTTCAAAATCTTAGTCTGACTGTCATTTTATGGAATATAGATGGTACCTAGTGTCAACTCTATACCTACCAATTTGAATAGCTCCTGCACAGATTTACACATGAATCAATATTTCTAATCATTGACTATGTTCTTAGGTAATCCATGTAGCCTATAAACCTCTTCAAAGAATAATGTTTCTACCTAAGGCTAATTTTACTTGATTTATTTTGCAAATAAATGAGCATAGTTAGTTTAATCTATCAACCACCATATAAATGCAATTCTTACCCTAAGCCTTTGGCAAGCTTGTAATGAAATCCATTAAAATTTTCTCCCATTTCTAATTTAGAATGTGCAATTATTGAAGTAAGCCTTCAGGGAATGACTACATAAATTTACTCTAATAAAAAACCACAAACTCTTTGATACAATTGAGGACATCATCCTTCAATCCTCTCCATGCAAATCTCCCCCATATATATATGTAAGTCTTGAAGTACCCTTGATATCTTGCCAATAGGGGATCATGTATGACACTCAAGATATTCTTCTTCATTTGTGACTCAGGCACAAGATATTCCCTACCATTTTATAATATCACATCATCCACAACATTATACCTATCATCTAGTATCAATCCATCCATGGTCTCACAAGTAAAATGGTTCTTGGAATACTCAACAAAGATAGGAGCCTTCCAATCTACTGAAATATCTTAGATAGAGCAAAGGGAAGGCTAGCTAGGTAATGCATCAACTAATACATTATTCTTCCCCTTTAGATACTCTTTATCAAAATCATAAGCTTGTATCTTTATTATCTACTTACATTGATGATCATTGAGGTCTTTCTTCTCCATGAAATACCTCAAACTATTGTGATCTATTTGGACCACAAACTTGTTACCCACCAATTACTATCTGAATTTGACCAAGGCATGTAAAATAGCTAGCATCTCCTTGTCATAAGTAGAGTACCAATACTCTACCATACTCAGATTTTGACTATCATAGGCATTGGGATTTATATTCTACATCAATACTACATTGATACCCATACCCAAAACATCATATTCAAGAATGAATGGCTATGAAAATTTTTCTAATGCTAACACTGGGCATGTGTTCATCACCTTATTAAGGTGATAAAATACCTTTTGTGAGGATTTTGACAAAGAAAATGCCCCTTAATCAAATATGTCAATGGTAATTTAAATTGAGATTACCCCTTCATAAACCTCCTATAATAAAAAATTCCTAAGAAGCCTCTCAAATAAGTCAAGGTCCTTGATGGTGGCTAATTAATGATCACTGAAATCTTAGCTTGATCCTATTTGACTTCTGCTACGCCAATCACAAATCCCAAATAGAGGACCTCTCTCATCCCAAATTCACACTTGGAATCCTTTGCATAAAGTGATTTCAATCCCTTAAAAGTCAAGACCTCATCATGTTATCTAAGGTGTTCTTCTCATGTTCTACTATATATCAAGATGTCATCAAAGAACACTAGAACAAATTTCTTAATGTGGTGGTTGAACACATGGTTCATACAAGACTAAAATATATCTAGGGAATTAGTCAACCCAAAAAATATAACCAAGATATCATATTGCCCATAATGGCACCTAAAATCTATCTTTTATACATCTTATTCCTACACTGCAATTTGATGGTATCCTGAGTACATGAAAATCTTGGAGAAGAACTCTAATCTATGTAGCTCATCAATCAACTCATCGATCCTTGAAATGGGATAATGGTTCTTGATCAAATTTTTATTGAGATCATGGTAATCAATACACATCCTCAAATTCCCATCTTTATTCTTCATCATCACCTTAAAAGAAGCAAATGGAATAAAACTAAGCTGGATATGTCCCATGTCGAGTAGCTCTTTGATAGCCTTATCGATCTCTTCCTTAAAATGGTGAGGATGACAATAAATATTATTGATAACTATTCTCTCCCCTTCCTCCAACACTATCACATGTTGAAACCCTTAGTTAGGAGATCTCCCTAGAGTAATCTCACCAAAAAATCTATTATGCTTATCCACCAAGGACTATATGTCGATGTGGTAATCCTACTTACCACCACCTACATTTTTAATTGAAATTAACTAATGAATTTCCCAAATTATATCATTATGCATGAATGTCCTCTCCATACTTTTTTCCATAACCACCCTCAGAGCTTCATTAGATATTCCACTCAATAACATATGCTTCTTATTCACTTTAAACTTTAGCTCCATAGTTTGGAAATTCTGAGTGAACTCACCAAAAAAATTTAGCCCTTGAACACCTAACATAATGTTGTTATTCCAAATACAAATCACATAGAAATCATGGTCACTATATGGATGCATAATGTAATACTAAGCTACGAGACATGCTTGGTGAATGTCAAAGTGAGGCCATCAACTATAACCACATTGAAGCCACCGAAGTTGTTAGCTTGTATTCCCCACAACATGACTAATGCCTTATCGATGAAGTTATGGGTTTTCCCATTATCAATCAATACTAACATCAACTACCACTGAAGCACATAATGAACACTAAATGCATTATTAATGGTAGTACCAGATAGTGTATCAATGGAACCTCTTAGAATGGGTGCTTATGTTTGTGTAGTCTCTAACTCCTCATGTTCATCATGTTCACTATGGTCATCTGATATATCACTATCTAAAGTCTCACTATCCTCTTCTATGGGCACCTCAATGTAGTGTATTTTTCGCTTTCCATTAGACCGTCGTCTTAGTTCACATGGGTCCTTACATGTAAAACATAACCTGTCCCTCCATAATTCATCTTTAGCCGTATTTGGGATGTAAGTCTCTTTTTTAAAAATTTAGGTCCCTTATCTTTCTTCTATAGAAAAGGTTTATTAGGAAACTTTGGCTTGGGATTACAAAACTCCAATTCCTATGCTCTTCTAATATCCTCCTGTAGGGAGGGTGTACTAAATGCCTTCACCCAACCTCGTAATAGCTCCATCAATCAATCAATAAATAAGGAAGTTAATCTTCTTTTAAAAACATATGTAACCATGAGTGACAACCTCTAAAATTTTAAAATGTAGTCACTAAGCATGCCAAATTGCCTCAAATATACCATCTCTCTGAAGAATAATTCAAGATCCTTCCTATCAGACTTGTGTAGCAACCTCTATGTGAACTCTCCATATATATCAATGACCCTGTGTCCTTGGGTTATCATCCCAAAGTGTCACCAATCATGCACCTCACCTTCCAAGTGTAGAGAAGTAAATTGGATGGCATCCATCTGGAACATGGGGTACAAACAAAAAAAATTATCCAAGTTCTATATCCATGCATGACTAGTGCATTTTACTGAACCATAAAAAGGTGAAAGAATCACCTTACCCATATTACACAACAACTCTTGGTTGTGCCCTTTATCTACTCTAAGATAATTTATTAATATTAAATGAAAAAAATCATTTAATGATAAGGCTACTTTTAATTCCTCATCCCAAGATTAGCACTTATGGATATAATCACCAATATTTAATTCTATATCTTACTGCCTATCACCTTATGGCCTTTGTTCATCTAGAAAAATAGGCATAAATGGTGTGACTGTGGATGCTTAATTATTTGTAGTGTGATTAGTTGCTTGGATATGGTTGCCCAAATTACTTGTCTCACTATTGGATCCACCATTATGATTGGCATTGTTGTTGATCATAAACTACTATAAAAGTTACACACCTCTTGTAGGTCTCTAAACATATTATTTATGGCATATTTAAGGTAGCATTCATCATAGTTTCAATCTCCCATGTTATTTTATACCCTCTTAACCTCAATATAAGGGTCAACGTATCTTAGGGGATCACCAAATTTGCTTCAAAAATTATATCTAAAATTGTGTTCTCCAAGCTATATGAGTAAGACAAAACTTGTCTACATATGATATGTAAAATATCAATTTCCCAACAGGCTACCAAGATCACCAGCTCTTATGCCACTAAAATATCTTTTTTAGGGGATATTTTATAAAACACATAAGCTCAAAAAATAAAAACACTCAAACTTCACTAATCCAAACTACACAAATAAACTCTGATTGTATCTACGTCTTCAATCACCTATGACACAATAAATTTTAGATTTATAAAACTATGATCACACACAATCATATAACACTCTCTTATCTTATTGTTGCTATAAAAATTATTGAAACATATTCATACAAAAATACACATAATACCAAATATCTAAGACATACTTTTTCATTATGTAGAAAATATTACACATATAACAATGGTGGATATAAACACCTACTACTCTCAATACTATATTATTAAAATATTTTTTTTATAAATTCTTACAAATAGAGAGAATAAAATTTGACAGACTTACAACCATTACAACAAGTGAGGCATGGTCCATTGAATTCCAAGTTTGGCTCTTGTATGAAACTAACATCAGCTAGCTAGGGAAGAATATTTAACCATCGAAGACTATCACTCTTGTGAAAATCTCTCCTCCAAGATAGAAGTTAAACCAATTTTCAAGAAAAAAAAAAGGGCGGGGGGGGGGGGGGGGGGGGTTGTGTTTGTAAAAGATATGTTACAAAAGGATAAGTATCATACTTATAGAAATACAAAAGAGAAAGAGAAAGAGAGGGAAGAAGACGAGAGAGAAATATTTGCACCACACTTTGAACAGGTAACACTATTCATGAATAGTACATGTTATCTCTCACATGTTCAAGAGGTCTTTACACACATGTGAAAGGGAACTTATTTTTATCTTCTCCCATGTGCGCCCATGTGATTAAAATCAATTTGTATCTCACATGCTTAAGAGGTCTTCAATGACATGTGTAAGGGATCTTATTTTGACTTTCCCATGTGTTCCCATATGATTCTCAGTCAATTTGTCTCCTTCACATGCTTTTACTATTCCTCCATGTGGCCAAGTGGAAAAATTGCACCCATTTCTCACTAGTCTAATTTCAACATTAAAAAATCATTATCTGGGCTAAGACACTTCATCACTATGCCACCTCAAAAATATTCTATGTCATCATGCATAGTCAATCATGAATAGTGACATGTGAATAGTGCCCATGAATAGTATTTAGTGAATAGTGATTCTCCCACTACTATTCGCTTACAAAACCTGACATAGCCCACGGTAATAGAATAGGCAATCAATATTTTGCCAAAATATCCATCATGAAGTAAGGGACATTACATTTGTGAAATAGCTTACAATAATAACATTATATGTTTTTCACATCCATATACATTTCAGGTATAGATTCTCAAATTTAACATATAGATAGAGGACATCTTATATCATTCGTAAATATTCATGAGACATGATATTGGTTCATGCACATATACACACTTACAAGTTTAGGGGGCATGATTTTGATTAATACAAATATAAACATTTTGAAAAAAATTGTGGCATGATGCTAGGTCATGCTCACACCTAAAATATTATAGTTTATAGTTAAATGACAAATGGATGACATTCAACATCACACTTACTATATTTTTGGTCATGATGGGGGTATGTATATGGTCCATTATATTTTGATCATGCATTCTATTCTACATTGAGTGAAATTAAATATCTGGTTGTTTATTCCCTTATGATATTGCTTTTGTTGTTTTTACATGGGTTTAACTTGATTGAACTGGATTAAAACATCACATTTTAATCTATAATCAATATTTAGTGGTTTAATCATTTTTAGTGATGTGTTAAGGTTTAATGACACTTAACTCACCACTCCTTAATCTAACATAGATATTTTATTTCATATTGGAAGTTTTATTCAAATGAATTATATTATATTTTTTATCTTTTCCCTAGACAATAAATGAATAAAAACTCCAAGTTTATTCTTCTCCTTGATCACTGGGTCAATGTTTGATACTCAACAACTCCACTCTTTGAAAAAGAGCATATTCTATAAACATCACCATACAATAAGTGTATAGGTTCTTTTATTCTTTAAATATTATTATTTCTTATAATTATAGTTTATTTTATTTTTATAAGAGCGTACATACATATAATATGATAGATACTATTTTATAGGAATAATGGAGAAACATTAGAAAAACAATGTGTCTAGATCACCCATGTATGTTTGAATTTTATTTTCCCCTTTATCCAGCATTTATAGTTTCAATAAATTTCTACATTAAAGGGGTGAGGGAGGGGGTGGGGATATGTAGACAACCAAATTTGGTACAATCCTTATTTCATGATATCTTTTTCAACTTTTCATGTATATATTTAAAGCTACTAATGAAGCACTTAGTGGCACATTTTATCTTGGTATTTTAGTTTGACTTTATTACTTCCATTTAGATTTGTGACCTCATTTCCAGTAATTGGTTCAATCTATGATGATATCGAGGATAATTAAGCCCAAACTTACATTCTACAGTCACAAATAGGTTTAATGAGCTCAAATTGGCCCTAATTTCCTTCTTGATTGGGCCCTTTACCATAAAACCTAAATCTTATATGTTATACCCTAAGCCCTAAACCCTAAACCTTAATCCCTAAATCATAAACCCTAAAACATAAATCAATTGATTTATCCCTAATTAACATTATTTAGAGTAAAAAGTACTTTGATAGGGCTCAATTTGTGCCAAACCACATCACTTACTACCCCAATTGACTAATTAGCTCAACCTATGATGACATTAGGGCTAATTGTGTTCAAAATCATATTTTGTAGTCGCAAGTAGGTTCAATGAGCTTAAATTTGCCCCAATTTCCTTCATGATTGGACCCTATACCCCATACCTTAAACCATATACCTCAAACCCTAAGCCCTAAGCCCTAAATTTTTAACTCTTTAAATCCTAAAATAATTATTTTATCCCCAATTAACATAATTTAGACTAATAATTATGTTTACATGGTTATATTTGTCCTAAATCACATCACTAAATTCCCCAATTGATTAATGCTTAAATTGATTAGAATATAGCTAAAATATCCACAATCTATAGAATAAAATAAGTGATGGATGTAATTTTTTGGTAGTATTATTATTAGAAATTTATCACATAACTAGAAATCATGTTGGATATGCATTTGTTCATTAGGTAGTTTGTGTATACAATAGGGGCTCATTAATGCATTTATCCCAGATTGTGTACCTTAATGGGTGCAAAGGGAATGGGGTGGGATCTACTTGTGGCACTTTGTGAGAGATGTTCTCATACTATTATATCATACCTAAATCCCTTAATGTAACCTTTCTACCTCATATGATGTCTCCCTTAAATCTTGAAACCCAAAAATATGGCTACATCTAAAACCCTAAAACCTTGGAATCTAACTAAGTCTAAAATATGATAGGATTCTCCAAAACCCAGAATTTGCATTATAGCTTTTAGAGGTCCAAAACCACTCTCAAACATCCTAAATGTTTATAAATAAAATATAAATTAATGTATAAGCAATTAAATTTACATATCTAAATGTAAATTTATATACCATTAATGCTAATATAAAATTGAACTATTTCATGTGTGTTATTTTATTATAACAATATTGCGTATGGTGTTTTAAGACTAAAACTATGTATGAAATTTTAAAGACTAGTAGTAGTATATATCATGTACTTGGTAATTTTGTGTATGTATCACATACCACATATGCAGTTCTTATATTTGAATTTTGAAACACAATCATTAAGGCTTAGGAATGGCTTAGATTCTTGAGCCTCTGACATGGAATTGCAACACACATATCCAAATGCATGTTTTCAATAAAATAAATCAACTTCATCCATGCTAGATACTATCCATTTTATCAAAAATTTCTTTGAAAATAACATTGAAACATCAATTACATCTTCTCTTTCTCTATATATGATTTTTTTTTTATATTTTTATTTCTTTAAGGTTTTTATTTACATTTATTTACTAAGTATGTCTTTTGTAGTGATATATACCATGATTATTCATTTTTATAATTTTATATGTATCTTTTGATTTGTTAATCTGAACAAAAAAAAAGGATATGGTTGTGAACTAGACCTAATTCTATGCACATTAAAAAAAAATCTTTTTTTTTTATATTTTTTGAGGTAGTTATGGGGTTGGATGATTGGCTATACTTTTTTTTATCATATTTTAGAGGTATAACGACTTGTGAAATTAGTAAAAAAATATTCATTAATTAATTTTAAAATAAAATATAGGTTGAAAACTAGATTATTGTACCTACATTTCTACCAAGATATTTAAACAAAAAGAAAATGATTCTCAAAAAGTAGTGGGTCTCATGGACAACTATCTAGTACGATTTTTATAAAAAATAGTACTACCTCTTTGAAATTATGATGTTTGACCTACTTATACTTAACCATTTAAATAAAAAATTGTAGTATAGAAACTAGACTCAAAATGATATAATTCATCTTCCTATGACATCTTAAAAATATGAGTCTATATATCTCAAATAATTGATACCAGTCAAGGTTTCTTATTTATCAAGAAAAACATGTCCACTTAAGACTACTTTTTAACCCCCCAATTCCCTACTCTTACCCTTGTACAATGTGCTATTGCCCATCTTATGAGGACTTATCCAAAATTATCATAGATAGTTGTACTCTATTGGAGATATTTTGAAGGTGATTTAGAGAACATTATAATCATTTGACATTAAAATTTATGTACATTAGTAATGGGAATCAAAGGGTTGATCCCTCATATAGACAGATGGTTTAGAATAATAATAAATAAGAGTCATTTATTTTTATGCAAGTAATGTGGATTAGGATGTACCAATAATTAGAATTTTAAGTTACCTATAACCATATTTATTTGTCTACATGCTCCCACCTTTATTCTATTAGTAAAATTGCTTGAGTACATGAGAAGGAATTGAAACTGAATGTGTACAACACACTTTGTCTTTAAGTGGATACTTCAACCATGAAAGGCACCCAAATTTGGTAAAATTATATATAGTTCATGTATTAGTAATTTTTTTCATTTTAAATTTTCAAAATATTTAACTTTGAAAATTATTATTTTTAAATAGAGCAAAGGACTACACATATATGTAGGTGAAATTAAATTGCCCTGAACCTATAATTAATGGCAGAGAACTATACCACCTTTTTTAATCATGTGAATAAATTGAACTAGTGATGAATTTAGAATGATGAAGTCCCAATTTGAATTATTGGTCAATATTTTGAGTAGGAAATATGTATTACTCCAACTCTCATGAATAGTGAATAGTACCCAATGTACTAATAAAAAAATGTGAAACTAAAATGGGTTTGTTATAAGTGAGCAAAGGTTTTCAAATGTCATAAGACTTGAATGTATATCACATGTAAAAAATATAGAACCACATATAATGGGATTGATATAATTAATACCAATGTCATTGAGTGTCACTAAACTCAAACATACATTATCTACACAGATCAAGATTATATTTTTTCATGATCGAAACAAAATTAAAAATATTCATGCCCCTAGCATGAACTCATTTATCATATAATTGAATTTAAATGAATGTTTTGAATTTGAATTTGAATATTTCACTTTTTCCTTTCCAAATTTGAATATTTAAATTTTAAAATTTTGCATCTTTGAACAATCTTGAACATGAATGAGTATCATTCCCTCTCTAAATATTTACCTATGATATATAATTATATGCATCTATATTATTAATTTTAATTGTATTTCAAAATTTAAAATTTTGATATTGTATCTATTTTACATATGCATTCAAGTTTTATTGATTCTCCACTTTGATTCTTTGAAAAGTGAGCACACGTGCATGTCATATGACCCTAAAATATGTATGAATATGTTAACACATGTTATATTTTCTATTTATGATTTAATATGAATCTTTGATAAGATGTATTCTATTGTTGAATATGATATTGAATTAATTTGATTCTTTGAAAAACCTATATTTTGTATTTTTGAAACAAGTATTATTTATATTTGAACCTCTATTTTGTCCAAAATCTGTTAATGGAAGTTTGGATCTCTAAGAAAAGACCATTGATGCTATCGTTCTGAGATGAGGGATGTATCATCTAAGTCCCTCATCTCAAAAAAGTATTTAACAATATCATGTGATAAATATATGATTTGATGGTATTATGTCATCATGTTGGAAAAAATGTTATCATATAAAATGTAATTACCAGTTGAAATATTTATATAACATACTAACTATATTGAATAAAAGTTGTGTGTGTGTATAAATGAGGTATGTATTAGGGATACAATATATAAAAGTGCATTACATGTATCATGGAATCAATAATTAATCTTATCAAGAACAAAAACATAATACACAATAATATCATACAATGTCACACAATGGCATACAATAAGGCCAAGGTGTTCATCCAAGTGATATGTTTAAATTTCACACAAGTAAAGATTTTGTGCACACATAGGGTCAATATACATAATAAACATACATGTTTAAACGTTTCACAAGAAAAATATCACACTCATTGGGCCAATGGTCATAATAAATAGACATGTTCAAGTGTGTCATAAGAAATTCACAAATCTCATAGAGATGTTCAACAAATTTTATACACAAGGACCAAAGGCTACACACAATAAGAAATCCATATCTATTTTATCATTTAATAAATTAAATAACATCAAAGGAGTATAGAACAACTGAAAACTATACTATTCCATTCATGTTTATCAATTTTATATTATATAAAAGTAGCATATACATGTATCACAATATAAAATATGATTTATTAGTAAGAGACATGTATGATATGTAACTCAACATTATATTTGAGGTCATACATAGATATAACATGAGTTAGTGTAATCCATATAAGAATATGCTTCCATCATATGAATGGTCACTAGGTAAAAGGGAGTCAAACAGATAATAATTCACTTGTAATTTATGTCATGCATCACACTCAAATACCTCATCAAATGCATTAGTGTATATAAAATAGTATAGTATGTAAAAAATTGGGATAATAACATATGAAAAGAAGTAGACAAGCATATCATGTCATGCTTACGACCTGAATTTTTATTTTTTGAAAATATTTTGATCATTTTTTGTATTTTTTCCATATTTGATGTTTTTGCTTTTATGATATTTTGAAAATAAAAATAAAAATAGACTAGTCTATGATCCCATCAGTTGGAGTATCATAGTGTGTGCTTAGATAATTTAGTTGAAGGATGACTTTCCATGGATGAAATATTATACATGTAGATGTATCGAAATTTGAAAATGCATCATGTGTCATAACATAATTATTCTGATCACTTATCATAAAATATATTTCAACATGTGTAACTTGAATGGTAAAGGACTTTGTGAAGTCTATTTTATAATTTTCTTTTATTCACTATGGAACATGCTAAATTATTATAAGAGTTTCCATAGGACACACTATATGAAATTTAAAATTCTTTGAACCTTATAGAATTCTTTGATATAAAACTTAATCCTTATAAAGGTGGACCTTATTCCCCTAAATTAATTATATATAAATATTTTGTATACGTGAAAAAATTGAATCCTCATTACTTTTTTTAATAATGTATTAATTATATTTATACTGGGGTTTGGAGTAGGTGCCATAATTAGCTTTTAATGGTGCTCTCAAATAGGTGACATATTCAACTATGGTTATGGTGGGGGAGGAGGAGTCATAATTGAATTGATTTTAGAGGGTACTCATACTTGAGGAATATATGTATTATATATGTTACTTCATGAGTCTTCTATATAAAAGGCATCTTAAAAACATATTGAAAACCCATGTGCTTTGTAATAATAGAAATGTAGTATACATTATTTCTAAGACAACATGGGGAGAGAAAACTATATGTCCCAAAGTATCCTTTGTATGTTTATGAAATTATTAGAATACTCTTGATGTAGCTTTTAAAAATTCCTTTATGTATCTAAGATTGTAAGGAAGTGTCAATGTACATGAATTTTCTCTTGATCTATTATCAATCATGACACTATGTATAGGTTATTTGTTGATTTAACATGTAATAAAGAGTGCATGTTTATCTAAAACATAATTAATGATTCTATTATCATCAAATATGATTATTGTATGTTGTGTTAATTCACTAATAATTACATATATACGATTCCCATAGGTCTAATCAGGAGGATGTGCATTGTTAGCATGATGTAATTTTTAATTGTTTTTATTTTATGTTCAACCATGCTTTGGGAAAGGATTGATGAAGAGATACATATTTTCATTGTCATTATGTTCCTGAATGACTTGTTTTATGTGTGTGGTTTCATTAAGATTATTATCATAGATGAGGTATGTAATTTTTTACCTTAACCTGTAACCCTTATTTGTGGAATGCCCAATGCATATATGGTAGTGGTAACATTTTCTATTGTAAAATTCCTTCAGTTGAGGTTTGTTCAAATCAAGTTCAAATAGAAGAGGTAGAGATATGATAATATAATCAATAATATTTTTTAACAAGTTATAAGGAGGTTTTGGTAACCTTTTAAATTATGTCTTTGGTAGAACTGTTAATTGAAGCTTTTTTGATGATTCTAATATTGCATTAACTATTGATTTCATTCCATTCATGATTTGTTTATATTTTATCTTTTAAATTGGATTGCTTCTAAGATTGATATTTGATGAAGATGGAGCTTCTCATGCATACTTTATCATGTTCAATGTTATGATCTTGACTTCTCTTTGTTTGATTATATGGCATATCTCCTCTAAATATCTGAATTTACCAAACATGACTGATTTTAGGAGTGGTGATGACAATATTTGAGATAATATATCTTGTCATTCATTGTCTACCATAGATTTTTTAATTTTTTATAACATGGTTTAATAATATGAAACATATCTGATGATTTTCTCTTTTGGTTCTTGCTTGAGTTTAGAAAACTATGCATAAGATAATTTTTCACCAATATTGATTGAGAAGTGTGTTAAAAATTAGTCTACTAATGGGTTAAATACTTTAATTGATTGAAGTGGGAGATCATAGAACCATCAAAGGGCATAGTATTTTAGACTTCCTATAAATAGCTTGGTGAGTAGTTTTTTATTAACAACATAGTCCAATCATGCATCATGAAATGAATGAAGATGTTGTTTAGGATCATCTTTACCCTCATAAACTAGTAGGTTGGGTGATATAAATACTTTTTGTAATGGCTAGGAGGATATTTAATATAATTAAGGATTATGAAGTAGAGTATGACAGTCTATTTAGTGAATATAATTTGGATACATCTTGCTCTAACTGTAATATTTTAGCATGTAAGGCTAGAACAATTTCCTCAATAGAGGATACATTAGGTAAATTTGGAAGTGAAACTTGTGTGGGGATCAAGAGAGGTGTATATGTTTCCATTTTAAAATTGGCATGTTAATCTATCATAAACTAAGTGATTCCCTCATACCTAAATATTTTGGTAGATATGTAACTATAGGGGTTAATACAGGAATAGAAGCAATGGTATAAATTGGAGTATCTAAGGTAGAAGTGGGATTGGATACTAAATTATTTTGTTCATCTCTTAAAATGTATATGAATGCATAAATATTATGTGGGTTAGGATTAAGATAGCTAGTGAAGTATTTGTCATTAATTTCATGTTACATATTTACATTAGATTTATAAGTGTCAATATTCATGATGAGTCCATCAATAGGGTATGAGATATGTCATATCACATTTTAAATGTATAGTTGTTATTGTTATAAAGTCATGATAGACTTTAAAAAGATGCATCTTAACAATACTTTTGAGTTAGGTAAGGCTTGAGATTGCACATTAATTATTTTATCCTTTTTAGCATGCATTTTAAATTTATCACCCTAAAATAAAGCATTGGAATTAAATAAGAAACCAAAAGGATCATTAAAAATTCCACATTGATAATCCATTTTATATTTTTTGAATGAGGATAAAGTAAATATGACAAGCACCAAAACTATTTCTAGAAAACAATTGAGCATGCTAAGAAATAAACAATGGAAGAAGCTGTGAATTAGACATGGGTTTATTTTCTTTGTAGGATCTTAGATATATTGATCATAGTATTAAATAGTGAACCCAATCATAAAGGTAATAACTGCAAAGGATTAAAATGTTCCCATAGTCCCATGATCCCTTCTCTAGGGTATATTTAGAGTAAATTTTTTAAGATAATTGATTACTACTCTACTATAAAAATAAATGATTGGAGGATTCATATGGATGCAAACAAAACCCTATGCATTTCTAGCATACCATGAGGTATGTGGAAACTAAAATATATGAATAGTATTATTTAATGGCTTGAGTATTGTGGTAGTTCCCCTCACACCATGACTTAGATAAACCTAAAGTATGTTTTTCATAGAAAAATATCCCCTATGATTTTTGAAATTCCCAAAAAAATATTTCTAAAAAAAAAAAAAAAAATTAAGAATACATATAAAAAAAACAAAGTCTCGATAATAATAGTTCAGGTTCACCAATATTTTTTATAAAAAATAATTTTTTAATATGTTCTAATATTTTTAAAATTAAAAATATCATAATGTTAAAAATGTATAATATTTAGCTATTCTAATTTTGACAAATTTGTTAATATGGAAAGTTTTTACATCTAGAAAATAGTAAGAAGATATATACTTAGCTTGCACATCAATATTTTTTACTATTATGACTATCTAAATATATAAATTAGAAGAAGAGGTAACTTTATAGGCTCACAATCATGCACAAAATTAGACATAGGATCTAGTTAGGTACACTATAAGTAGACAGAGGTGTAATGTACTCCAGTCCATTAAATATGGACTTGTCCCAATTAAATATGATAGGGTGTTGATAGTAAAATAAATATAAATATAAATAAAATAAATATAAAAAGAGTAATCATAAGATATTTCTATACAGAACCATTGTAAGTAGTAGTGTAGTACACACGAATCCATTAACTACATAATTATCTCAATTAATTGTCCATATAAATTGATTGTTGTCCTTATTTTTCTTATGGATTATGATGAATATGAGATATAAAAATTAGGTTTTTTATGCACATAAAACACTACTTGTCTTATTTTGTGTTTTGAACCCTTAAGACACTTTCATAGCTTCAAAACTCACAAGAAAAGAGAGAATTGTAATGGGTTAAGCTAACCTCAATCACCCATTTAATGATTTTGTGATACCTTTTTGTACAATAATATAACAATGGAAGTCAATCTTGTGTGGTTCTACCACATAGAGTAAATGTGAAATTATGCTTATTTCAATATATGTGTGTAGCTAGAATAAGGCTTAGATACTTAGCAATGATTGTTATTGATTTTATTTATAAGGATCTTGACTTGGCTTGGGACTGTTCCTTGTGAGTGATTCAAAAATTTTGTACAAAAAGGAAAAATTGTTCAATATGTAGAAGTGTATATGACTGAAAAAAGTGGATAACAAATATGGATAATGAATGATTATTTATTTACATTTATAGGAAAATATCAAGGAAATTTCCTTTAGCTGACCATGTGAAATGTGTGCGAAGACCCAAAAATATGTTTAGTATTTTGAAAACTAATCGTCATTTAGTGAAGCTACATCAATTTCTAGTGGACAAGAGCACAAACCTATATAAAATGATTAGAGTTAATTATCCTCTATTACAAATAGTCTAAAGGTGATTTTAAACAACATGACAATTTGAGTTTGAAATTTTTGTACAATAGTAATGAAAAATAAAGGGTCAATCTTGCATATAGGTGAATGTCTTAAAGCAATGATAAATAAGAGTCATGTATTAATGTACAAGTCATATAGTTTAGGTTGTGTCAATAATTAGCATTGTTAAGTATATTTATGTGTCTACATAATTAAAATTATTATAGCTTGACACTAACATCTTGGATGGTTTTTTTACATAATATATCGGTCCATTTACTAGAGGCTTTTGATTAGTACCAAAGGTTTCTTGAGAATTGATAACAATTTGTTTCCTAATTTGAGCTAACATAGAGTCCCTGATGAGCATATTTAACGACCATGTCAGAAGCATAACACATTAAAAAAACCTAAATAAACTAAGTATCATATCCCCTTAGTTATTTCTATAAATCATAATGTGAAATAAATCATAGTTACAATCAAATTTATACATATATTATACAATACGAACAATGAAAAATGTTTTATATTATTTTTTACATCTAATTTCAAAATTAGATAAAAAATAAACAAATGGGCTTGATCAAGTCCAAACCCATAAAATTTGATAATTCAATGACACCGTCAAATTCTATAAAACAAAAATATTATCAATTCATTAAAAATAGTAAATAAAAAGATACAAATGCATATTTTTCAACATAAATAACACAATCTATATTTTTAGGTAAATATATATGCACCTTGTACTAAGGATAGGCTAACCTCAATCCTCTAAAGGCATTTTAGCATCACCTTACCTGGGAATGCCCTGGGGATAACATAATGTCTCCATAATTAAGGACAACTTGAATTTTATCCATTCTTAAAATCCTCTAACTTGACCCATAAAAATTTCCATCCCTAAATTGATGTAAGGGAAACTTACAAATGGAACTTTATTTTTATAAATGTTGTAGTGGGTGGAGCATGTTATAAAACCCATTAAATTTTTATGCAAGCTAGAGGTTCTTATGTTGTTTAATGATTTTTTAAAAATAGGATTGCATTCAAAGACACACCCAATATCCTTCTATAGAATACCTCTTACTCCAGTGTTGATTTGATTATTGTTTAACAATGTGTTGAGCCACAACCAACTTATCCTTAAAAGACTTGGAGAATGTCATGTTCATGTTGGATATGATCCTTTATTCCATAAACATACTAAAATGGAGTTATCTTTGTTGATGTATGAAATAAAGTGTTATACCACCTTTTTACTAGTGAAATTTATTTAAACCATCAATATTTACTTTATTTTAAAATAAATGTAGATACCCTTTAACATATATGATCACAATTTATGTTTGTCATTATGATTGAAAATGATAAGATGAATTTTTTTTTGATTTGCTTCCTCACACAACAAATATGTTGATCCAAAATATGTTAATGAAGACTGGATCATGATCACTCAAATGATTTTGAAAAGTCCATGGAGTTTCTCCACCTTTCCCACGAATAAGTATTCTACTATTTTGATTTGAAAGGGGTGATAGATTTTATAAAAATGTGCATACTTAATGAGTTTATCCCCTACTGACAAGGTCACATTCAATTGGTTTGATTTTTTCAATATTATATTAAAATCTATTGAGATTTCCTCCCAATGTTACATTGGGATATGCCTAGTTGTTTTAAGAGGCTAGATGTTTTGATAGTTTCTCTTTTATGTTATTAACACACCAAGCATTCAACTACAAACTTTTGTTTGTCACCTGTAAGGCCTTCTCAATATAAATCCTTTTTTTAAAATGAAATACATCAATATATTAACTAAATAGAAATATATAAATAATTCACAAAAAAATAAAGGCGATATGATAACATGCCACGTCACACTACGTAGAGTCTAGGAGCAAAAACAAGAGCATCATAATCTAAGTAAAATCTAAAAACAAGTCACAAAGTTATTAAAAGAGATAACTTTTATGCAATAAAAACAAGACCAACAGACGAAAGATCCATATTATCAAGACCCTTATTGATAAATCATACATTTGAAATAAAATACTCACTTTCAATTAGAGTTTTTTTTGTTGAAAGAACCGTTATATCAAAAAGGAATCTCCCTTCAATATGAATTCCATTTTCAAACCAATTGATAATCAAAATTCTAATATGCTCAAGAGGGATGGTGGACTTCAAACATGTACAATAAATATATCGATAAATTTTGTTTTATAAGTTGAAATGATTAGGAAGCAGCTGTTTCGCTCTTCACAATGTCTGAGTTAGAAGTAAAGATTGAAATTCCCAGGTTAAAAAATATTATCCCTTTTGAGTTATTTGTTAAAAAGTGATTTCTGAGATTGAGCCCACGTCGTTTAACCAATTACAAACAAAAAGTTTATGGAAAACTCATGAGTGCAAGAATATTCAAAATTTAAAACTAGAAAATAAGAAAGGATCCACGATGTATCCCAACCTGTTTAAATTTCGAGAGAATTGATGAAGATGAATCCCAGTTCGGATATTAGAACGCCACGCCTAAGATGAAAACAATTGTCTTCTAAGGTGGAGACATCTTCCCGGGACGCTTATGCCTAATCTCATGGACACAGGACGCCGCCGCCGCTGCCGCCATCAACACTCCTCAATTCCCTGCAAATAGGTTTCTACGTTATTAAAACAAAACAAAAAAAATTCACATGCAATCCAAAGTCGAGTTCGAGATGAGTTTAGTCGAAGGTAAATATGGTGAATTGAGATTATATACATAGGATTCTGAATTGAGATTATATGCATATGAATTCCTGAAGAAATGGAGCTTGTGTGGTGATCAAAGGATATATGATGCGATTGTGTAAATAGGCATGTAATCTGTGCAAATTCAAGTGATGCCCCCATACTTCAAGATTTTGTCACATCTAACTATAGGGGTTTATATGGAATAGAAACAATGATAAGAACTGGACTATCGGAAGTAGAAGTGGGAGTGGAAGCTAATTTGTTTTGCTCATTCCCTCAGGTTGAAATGGGAATAAAAGTAATGGTAGTAATTGTATCATCGGAAGTAGAAGTGGGAGTGGCAGATAGTAGGTGAAGTATTTTATTCTTAATTTTATCTTCTTTAGTTGTATTAGCTCTATTAATGTTAACACTCATGATAGGTGCATCAATAGGATGTGAGGTGCCTTATAGAATTTTGAATGAATAATTGTTCTTGTTCCCAATTTATGTTAGACTTCATAAAGATGTCTTCTAACTATGCTTGTTAATTAGGTAAGGCTGGAAATCACACATTAGTTATTTTAGTATTTCTAGGTTGTAAGTTTAAATTTGCTGTTTCAAAGTAAAGCATTACGATAAAAGAAGAAGCCCAATAGATTATTAGGGGTTGCATATTAATAATCTATTTTATATTTTTTGAATAAGGATAATGTAAATATAATAAGCACCAAGTTTATTATTAAAAATAATTTATCACGTTAAAAAAAATAATTGAAAAAGGTGTGATTAAGAAAAGGTGTGTTTGTTTTGTATATTTTAAAATATATTGATTATAGTTGTAAATAGTGAATACAACCATCAAGAAACTAACAATGGAAGATTTGAATATTCTCATAACTACATTATCCCTTCTCTAGGTTTAGTTGATAGTAACCTTTTAGAGTTAACTACTTATAAACACACTACAAGAATAAATAGTCAAAGCCTTCTTATAGCTAAAAATAATACCCTAGGCATTTTATGTATACTGTGAGGTACATCGAAACTAACATCCATGAATAATATTTTATAATAAATGTGTATTAGAAAAATATCCATCACACCATGACTTAGGTAAAATTGAAGAATGATTTTCTTAGAACAACAATGACAACGAATTTTAAACCTACAAAAATATATTTTATAAGAAAAAAAATAAAAAAATAAAAGTGAAAATTTAAATAAAAATAATAATATTTCAAGAACAATAGTTTAAATTCACCTATATATTTTACTCTATTTTACACACACACACACACACACACACACACACACAAACACACACACACACACACACACACACACACACACACACACACACACACACACACACTTTCTAAAAGGTGTAAAACTAGAAATATTAGACTAAAGATGTATACTCATTTATTTTGATTTTGACAATTTTTCTAATATAAAAATTTATTATTTTTAAAAAACACTAAGAAAAGATATACAAGTATCTTGGACATAGATTTTATTTAATTAATCTCACTATCTAATAATAGAAATCAGTATAAGAGATGACTTTATAGCCACAAAATTAGATACTAGATCTGGATAGAACCATTGTAGTAGATAGAGGCATAAACATTCTATTCCATTGATTTTGGACTTGTCTTAGTTGATTGTCATAGGATATTGATAGAAAAATAAAGAGAAAGCAAAAATATACAAAACAAAAAATGAAAAGTAGTTACAAAATATATTTCTAGATAAAATTGCTATAAATATATAGCAGTGCAGTGTACACAAGCCTTTTCACCTTAAAATTATCTCAGTTGAAAGTGCATAGAAAATGATTATTTTACATGTCTCTTTTGTAGATGATGAGAAATATGAGATATCACAATTAGAGTTTGGCCATGCATAAATCATTATTTGTTTTCTCTTGTCTTTGAAATCCTTATGACACTTTTATAGCTTCGAAACCTATAAGAAAATAGGAGATTATAATAAATTTAACTAACCTCAATCATGTCGTTTATGATTGGCCAATACCTATGTATCCAATACTCTAAGGAGGGAGATAAATCCTGTGTAGTTATACTACCTAAAGTGAATAAGAATTTGTTCTCCTTTAAGTATATATATGGTGTTGATGTTGAAGGAGCAGCATCAGGATCCAACTTCCAGCCCAACTTATTATGTTATTTAAGACATAATTTGTTTGGTGGAGGCCGACAGGGAAATTGAAGAGATGTGTCTCTTTCCTCTCATTTGTATATATATAGTGATTTCTCATTCTTCAAGATAATGAGAAGTATAATTCACAAGGTAGAGCAGACTTTTAAAGAGAAAATTAAATTTATCAAGTGTGATCTTATTCATGTTAGTTTTTATGATCATAATTGAAACATTTGGAAAATGTAACACAATGAACAATGAACAATGAACACAAAAATATATCCTGAGAAAACCCTTCAACTTGAAGGGAAAAACCCGAAAACAATATATCTCTTATATTTTGAACGATAAGAACAAAAATCTACTTTACAGTGGCCAAATGCAAGTCCTATAGGTATGGCTTCACTTCTTGAAGAAAAATGAATAAGATCACACTTGATAAATCTGATTTTCTCTTTAGAAGTCAGCTTTGCCTTGTGAATTATACTTCTCATTATATTGAACAATGAGAAATCACTCTATATATATAAAAGTGAGAGGAAAGAGACACATCTCTTCAATTTCCTTATCGGCCTCCACCAAACAAATTATGTCTTAAATAATACAATAAGTTGGGTTGGAAGTGGGAGCCCGATGTTGCTCCTTCAAAATCAACACTCCCTCTCAGCTAGGGAATATACTTCTAGATGCATAAGACATATCACCTCATCGTGATGTCAACCAGAATGGCTACAACAATGCATAGTATGTACAAGTATTCATCACTTTACATGATATCCACCATGGTTCTTCTAAAGGGTGGAATCAAGGGATTTCACCTTGAACTTCTCTCATAGAGAAGAAATTGTTATCAATAGATTTCACCTTGAACTTATCTTACAGAGAAGAACTCGTTATCAAGGGATTCCACCTCAAACTTCTCTCACAAAGAAGAACTCATTATCAAGGGATTTCACCTCAAACTTTTCTCACATATAAGAACTCGTTATCAAGGGATTTCACCTTGAACTTCTGTCACAGAGAAGAACTCGTTGTCAATGGATTTCACCTCAAAATTCTCTCACAAAGAAGAACTCACTCTCAAGGGATTTCACCTCAAATTTCTCTCATAGAGAAGAACTTGTTATCAATGGATTTCACCTCAAACTTCACTCACATAGAAGAACTTGTTATCAATCATAGCTTTGGTGGATACTACAATAGGTCTATTCTTCCTTTCTGCAACACCATTTTGTTGAGGGTTGTAAGGGACACAAAACTCCCTGTTAATTCTTGCTTCAACACAAAAGTTACAGAATCCTTTAGAGGTGTACTCCCCTCCATTGTTGGATCTCATAACTTTGATTCTTTCAGAGGGGTCCCAAAATTATTACAACATTCTTCTCTCATCTCATTAGATAGCTCACTATCCATGCTGTGATCAGCATCATAATCACTGGTTGTTCTTACATTCTCATATATGGCATCCTTAGATTTTGAATGTTGCTCTTCAAAATCATTACGATGAATTTTAGAAGCACATATGTCCTCTCTACAAGCTAAAGTATTTATGCCTTCATCTTCTTCAAATTTAGAATTAACACTAAACTCAAATAGAGATTTGTCCAGTGGGTTGTCAACATCTATATGACTGTTGAATTATATAGGACAATTTGATTCACTCTCCTTGCTACTACCATCCTTGCATTCTAAAAATAGTCTTATGAGATTATCATCGTCATCATCATCAAATCCATCAAATATGCTTCCTGTAATATAAATGCACTCCTCTTTGATCTCTTGTTTAGGAACAACATTGGGTTCAATAACTGAATCTAGTGGATTGTCAACCTCTGTATTTCTGCTGCATTCCATACCAAAAGTGTCAATTTGAATATAACTATTTAGCTTGCCATCTTCACTACAAGAAGAATCAAACTCATCACATTTGTTGCTATGATGCTCAATAATTTATTTAGCTGGTCTATCATTACCACTTTGATCATCTTCCCAGCCATCAAACTATTTCGTATGACCATTAGCATTAACTTTAGGAGTAGATTCACCCTCAAAGCTTCCTGAAACATAGTTAGTTTCTTCTTTCACCTCATCTTTGAGGCATAAATTGACTTCATAGAATGATATGTTGGGTAGACTATTAGGTTCTATATGACTACTGCAATTAGTTCCAAGAGCATTTATTAGAAGAAAGCATTGTTCATTAGTGTCCTCAATTTGATTATTACCATCCTGGCAACTAGCAAACTACTCTATGTGATCATCGGCATTGACATCAAAAATAGATCCACACTCAGAGCTTTCTAAAATGCAATCATCTTCTTATTTGACTTCATTTATAAGGGATGAATTTGATTCAGAAGATGATGCTTTAGGTAGACCATCAGATTTAGGTCCTATAACATTTACCTGAATAAAACAATGTTATTCAGGGGCCCCAATTTGACCATAACTGTCATCACATCCAATAGACAGCTCTATGTGATCATAAGCACAAACTCTAGAAATAAATAAACCTTCCCAGCTTCTTGAAGTATAGTCATATTATTCTTTCATGACATCTTTAAGATATTTATTTCTTGGAGAGAATGATACATCTAGCATGCCATCAAGCTCTGTATGATTGTTGCATCCAGTTCCAAGGGCGTTAACTTCGGCAATAGGTCCGCCCTCAAAGCTTTCCAAATTACACTCATCTTCTTCTTTAAGACATGAATTGACTTTGGAGAATGATACATCCAAAATGTCATAAGCTTCTATCTTGTTGTAACATTTAGATCCAATAGAATTTACCGAAATAAAACATGTTCTTTCTTCACTTTGACCATGATCATGAAAATCCCTTGCCATAATATGGGCAAATGCCTCAACATAAACTTCATTATTATCATCTTTATGATCCTCATCTTTTGCAAATAATTCCATAGATTCCTCAGCCCTCACATTAACATGAATGTCATCCACTAAGCTTTCTACAATTTGATCATAACCAGCCCATTTGCTGTCCATATCATGAGTAGATGCCTCAACATGAAGATCATGATTATAGTCTTTACCATCCTCATCCTCAGCAAATAATTCCATAGATTCATCAACCCTCACCTCAACGTTGGACACATCCACCAGGATTTATTTAAATTGATCATAATCATAGGAATTGTTTGCCATGTCATGGCCAATGAACTCAACATCAGACTCTAGATTATCATTCTTAGCAACCTCATCCTCTACAAATAATTCCATACATTCATCAGCCTCCACATTCACATCTACTTCATCCATTGAGCTTTCCTCAATCTAGATCCCATCATTTCCATGGCCTTCACTAGATTCAAACAAGAATCCATCATCATCGTAATCATCATAGTCCATAATTAGATAATTTTTTGGCCTAGGCTCATCGTCAAATTTTCTCACAAACCCCAAAGCATATTCTTCTCTTGTATTATTTCCATGACCCACAACACATAATCCCTACCCTGTGTCAACCATGCCATTTGTCTCCACACCATCTTCTCTACATCCAAACCCTTTTCACACCGGTGTTAGGCCAACCCACTTGAAGCTCTTTTGGGTTCTCAGTAAACACCTCCTAGAAGCCAAAAAATTACTTCACAAAGGGGGGCTCCACATGATCTAGATGGTAGAGTGAATAATAATGATATGGGCATCTAGGTTATGGTGACATTGTCAAGTCCCTACCCTTAACAAAATATTTAAAATTGGAAGAGTAGGTATCCTTGGCCACATTCAATGGCTTGGAACACAAATCATTCCTTGGGGTTTTGGGTTTGAATTGTTAGTTTTTATTTTTATTTATTTATTTTCAACTGCAATTTCTCTTCTTCCTCTGAAGGTTCAGGATCTTTGGTTTCCACAAACTTGGCCAAGTCATTTTCTTCCAAGGTGAGCATGATTCTAAACCTCCATTATGTGAATTTGGATGCTCCTTCTAGTCTGTCCTCAATTTTAAGACCGTTCACCATCTTGACTAAAATAGGAATAGACAGGGGATATAGAAAATAATATAGTATTGTTGCAATGACAAATTTGATCATGATTTTCTTCAAACCCACTCTCATACCATGTTAGTTTTTATGATCAGAATTAAAAAATTCAGAAAATGCGACACAATGAACAATGAACACAACAATATATCCTGGGAAAACCCTCCAACTTGAAGTAAAAAACCTAGCAACAATATATCTCTTATATATTGAATGATAAGAACAACAATATGCTTTACAATGGCCAAATCCAAGGCATATAGGTATGGCTTCACTTCTTGAACCACAATGAATAAGATCACACTTGATAAATCTGATTTGCTCTTTAGAAGTCTGGTCTGCCTTATGAATTATACTTCTCATTATCTTGAACAATGAGAAATCACTCTATATATATACAAGTGAGAATAAAGAGACGCATCTCTTCAATATATGAAACTAGAAATTGAATTACATAATTGAAAATTATAAATCCTTACTTTCTTTAGAAGGCTCTTGACTTGGTTTATGATTTTTCCTTTTTGGTGATTCAAAATTTGGGTAGATTAAGACAAACTTGCTTATTGTTCATAAGTGTATATGCTTGAACCAAGTCATTAGCAAGTGAAGATAATAAGTGACTTTTTACATTTATTTATATGTGAATATCTTGATATTTTCCTTTAGCCAATCATGTCAAACATGTAGGAAGATCCAAAATAATGTTTTAAATTTCTACAACTAGTCAATAATTGGCACAAGATACTATTATAGGTGGATAGGAGCGCACTACGATCCTGAATGTGTAGTTTGAACCTATCTAAAATAACTAAAGATAGTTATCTTCTATTAGAGATAATTTGATGGAGAGTTTAGACAACTTGAGCTTTTGACATTGAATTTTTTGTATAGTATTATTGAAAAATAAAGGATCAATCTCATATATAGATAAATGGCTGAGTAATGATGAATAAGATTCATGTATTTGTGTGCAAGTCATGTGATTTAAGATGTATCAAGAATTAAAATTGTGAAGTCCCTGGGACCTAAATTATATGTTTACACAATCAAAATTATTATTAAATTGACACAAATATCCTAAATAGGTCTAGTACAAAATAGATAAATCCATTTGATATGTGTCTGATCAATACCATAAATTTACTAAAAAGCTAACATAGAAACCCTTTTAAACATATTTAGTGACTATGTTAGAAACATATTAAAAAATATTAATTAAACTAAATATCTATTCCGCTTAATTATCTCTATAAATAATAGAGTAGAATAAATTATAATTACACTCAAATTTATACATATATTCTATATTCTAATTATTTAAAAGGTTTTAACTTATTTAAATCGTTACTCTAAAATTTAGTTAAAACATATACAAATGGTGCAGATCAAGCACAAACCCGAGAATGTGATAATTTAATGACACCCTAATTTTCAAAATAATGTTTTCGTTTATCAATTCATTACAAATAATAAATTAAAATATACAGATGTATTTTTCTCCAACACAAATAACACAATCTATATTTGTGAGTAAATTTATATGCACCTTGCAATCAGTACAAGATAACGTCGTTCCTCTAAAGACATTCTAACGTGGCCTTATCTGGGGATGCCCTTTGGACAAGCTAATGTCTCCATCCTTGGAGACGGCTTGAATTTAATCCATTCTTAATGAAAATTACAAATCCATCATTTTTTTTTCGGTTTAAATGTGGTAGTGAGTGGAGGATCTTATAGGACCCATAGAAAAATTGTACAAGCTTTAGGAAATTATGAGGTTCTTATTTTGCTTAACGGAAAAAAAAAAATGTAGGGTTGCAGTCAAAGGAACACCCAATATCCTTCTGGAAAGTACCTCTTACTTCACTTCTAATCATGTGGCTCAACTTTTAATCATGTGTTGAGCCACGACCAAATTATCCTTAAAGGACATGCAAAATCAATGAGGAAGAATAGAGCCACGACCAACTTTTAATAGGACATGCAAATTATCCTCAAGTGACTGCAAAAATATTAAAAAGTTTAAAGCTAGCAAATAAGAAAGGATCCACAATATATCGCAATCTTTCTACATTTCGAGAGAATCGATGAAGATGAAGCCCAGTTAGGATGAATAGGCTACAAATTTTGATTAGTAATTAACTGTTTTGTGCAGCTGTGACAGCAAAGCTATACAAACATAATCTATGGCTGAAGGGACTATAAATGATATTGCCTCTTGGAATACTCTCACATTCTCATATTTAGCCGAACCAAAACTTATAAACATAATGCAGGTATTCTAACATCAATCAAGGTTTGTTGATGAACGCCCGGTTGGCCTCCTAGACAAGCACAACTCAGAGCTATCATCGATTTAATCTTACATTAAAGCTCGCAATATTTTAAAAGAGTCAAGCAACTTCCCAATCCTGGAAGTCCTCTGCTGTCCACTCTACCTGACAGATATCAGAATTAACAAGACTGTCGTATTCCAGATAATCTCTATAATTATAAGAATGGCAACGACATAGACGTGGCTGGAACAGGTCCAGGCTTTGAGCTGTAGAATCTGACTCCGTCGACAAATTTTCGAACAAATAACTCCAGAATTTCTCTGAAAAACTGTGGGTATCATTGTGGTCGTCCGAAAGCAGCGGGCTTGTAGGTATGCCGAGTTGGGCATCTGTGGCATTTAGAAGATACTCGTATGAACTAACGCCTAGCCCAATTTCACCCGCAGACTCGGTTGAGGTCAATACCACTTCACCTTCAACACTGTCCAGTACTCCTTCGTCCTCACCTGCGGACCAAAAATCCGATATTAGAAGGCCATGCCGCAATCGCTTCTGCAGATTTTGATCATCAACGCTGTACGTGTCTTCAAAGCTGGAGACATCTTCCAGGGGACGCTTGTGCCTAATCTCAGGGACACAGGACGCCGCTGCTACTCCTGCCATCACTCCGCAATTTCCTGCAAATAGGTTTCTACGATAATAAAACAAAGTAGAATTAGAAATGGGTTTGATCGAAGATGAAAGGAGTGAATTGAGATTATATACGTACGATTCCCTGAAGAAATGAGCGTCAGGAAACATCCGAGGATTAAAGGAGAAATTGTAACGAAATCCATGGCCGTGAAAACAAATGGTGATAAATTAAAAACGCGTATGCGTTGACAAATGATTGATGCGCAGCCTTGTTTAAACTTTATAGAAAAAATCTAACGTACGCCACCACTCTGTGTGGACCTCCATTACCCATCTATATTGGTCGGTGGAAAATGATTTATGGACGATGAAATTATTCCTGTCAAATCCAACGCGGTAGTGGACCAAACGCGTTAATGCTTTTATATGCGAAAACCAAGGTAACGTGGCTCAAAAGGTTTTGGATTACAGTCATATCCACATATGAAAAAGGTTTGTTGTCAAAAGAAACTTGGCATAATCATATTCACATAAAAAAATCTGACATAATTATTTTATTTTTATATATATGAGAAAGTGAGTGAAACGGTTACACATATTAAAATATCACATCTATTTTATAAATTAAAAATAATTAATTTAATTTAGAAATAAAATTAAATATTTTTCTATAAAAAAAATTGATAGAATTTAATCAATATTATAAATATTTCAATGAACAATTAAATATAAAAATAAAATATCATATTCTTAAAATAAAATATTGTCTTTTTGAATTGTAAAAACATATTAAATAACAAAAATAATAAATTAATTTTAAAAATATATTTCAAAATTTTTAAAAGTTGAAAATATGTTTATGTACATCTTTATATATAAGCTAAAACATATATATTGTATTAATGTAAGTCACCCAAATTCAAATGATTTTTATACGAGATAGGAAATGTATGTAACTTCTTTGTACCAAAAATCTAGACACACAAATTCTAACAAGTTGGTTGTAGAGGTGAAAGATTATCTAACTTATCACCCAAACACCAACCACTAATAGTAGGTTGGTCCACCATATCATATATTGACTCATACTCATCATTAGTTTTCTTTATCAGCATCATCATTTGGTTCTTGTCTAGATGTGGAAATTGCTAAGGCTTGCTGAAGAAGTTTCCCTTGCTACTAAGTCATTCATTTAATAATGTAAGGGAACACAACCCTGTTGCCACCCTAAGAGTTGTGAGTTGGTGAATGATGCTTCAAGTAAGACTAAACACTTCATCATCTACTTCATTAATGGTGCTACCTTCCACAAGTTCTAGACCTATAACCCAAAAAATGTGATTGTTAATAGGAAGAGTGTAAAGGAACCCTACAAATTGCACATAGAACATTTCTCCAATGGTCCAATAGAGATTGAAGGTGTTCAATCTCCAACTAGAACTGCTCAAATTGCACTTGAAATGCAAGCATAAAAAAGATATTACTTGCACTTTGATAGTAATAGAAAAATAACCATATATAGATAAATAGTTTAATATTTCATTGTTATTTTATTTCCATAAATGATAAATAATTTTAGAATTAAAAATATGTCATATTTGGTTGTATTGTGCATATACATAGTTGAATCCCCTAGTATCATTATTTTTGAGAAAATAAATATGGATTTTAAAAAAAAAAACAAGGTATGAATTTATTTCCAAGTCCATTGAGCATTCTTGAAAAAATAAAAGAGATTCTTAAGTGACTCTAGTTGTTGAAGAAATGGATATAAGGGATTATACACACCTACATGAATAAAACATCTACCAACATGCAAATATTGGTAATGGATACACCTCAGGAATCACACCTACTTTGGTTTAATAATAAATTTCTAGAATCTAGAAAACCTTTTACTCTAACTCTTTATAGAAGAATTAAATTTTTATAAAGTATTAATAGGAGAACGCTATGGGTTTATTGAATCAAAGAGTACACTGATGAAAAAGGTTAGACATGAATTGCATGAAGGCAAGACTAAACATACATATACAAAACTGCATGTCTTGAAAAATAATGAGATAAAATGCAAAAGGCATAAAATGGCTCCAACTCAGTACAACCCAATAGAATAATGTAAGTGATGTACATATAGGATGTGAATGTGTAACCTCCTCCATGAATAAAGGAAACATCCATGTAGAATAAAGGCAACTTCCACCTCGAATAGTGGTAACCTTCACCTAAAGATATTTAATCAACATACAACTTCTCAAGGGTAGAAACTACCACTAGCTTAAATAATGTGGTCAAATGTAAACCTAATGAAACATATCCCATAAGTTTAGGAAAACTCCAAATGACGTGGAGTATCCTAATTGCGATAATACAAATAAAGGAAAGAAAAACCTTCACTCTTAAAACCTTCACTCTTAAAACATGGTCTTATAGGGTACCATAGGTACCACCTCCCACATCTGTCTTCCTGATTAGTGCCAAGAAAAGTAAGAGATTGATGGAAGAGATAAATCAATTCATTCTCATGGTGGTCAAATCACAAAAATCTAAGAAGGCTGATGTTGTAGTCTTGACTACATAGCCAACACAATAATAGAAGCAAATGGGATAAATCATAGGAGAATATGATGACTTATTCAACTCACCCATAGGATTTATACTACATTTTCAGATAAAACATTCTATCGATTTGATCTTAGGATCACCTTTGTTTAACAGTCCTATGTATCGTAGATCAGTTTTAGAGAATGATGAGATAAAAAGATAGATTCAAGAATTGATCCAAAAGGGTCACATCAGGGCAAGTTCTTCACCTAATGTCAGTCCAATTATCCTTGCACCAAAGAAAGATGGAACATGCATGCTTTGCATTAACTATCAAGCCCTGAATAAAATCACTATGAAGAATCACTACCCTCTCCCTAGGATTGATGACCTACTCGACCAACTCCATGATGCAAAGTTCACCAAAATTGATCTTAAATTTGTCTATCACCAAATTCCCATCGATCCCATTGATGTCTGAAAGACTGTATTAAAATCTAAGGAGGGGATTTTTGAATGGTTGGTTGTGCCTTTTGGCTTAACTAACACACTTGCAACCTTCATGAGGATGATGAATGACATGCTATGACCCTTCACCAACTCATTCATGGTTTTCTACCTAGATGACATACTCATCTATAGTAGAACATGGGAGGAACATATACAACATGTTTGTAAGGTGCTTCAAACTCTTTGAGAGCACAAGTTGTATACAAATCTCGATAAATGCATATTCAAGATGATAATAATTTAGTACCTTGGGTATGTTGTGAATGATTAAGGGGTCTATCTTGATTTAAAAAAGATTTAGATTATTTTAGAATGACCTAAACTAAGGACACTCATATAACTTCATAGCTTCTTGGGTCTTGCAAATTTCTATCGCAGGTTTGTTCTTAGATTTTCACATGTTGCCTAGTCACTAACCCAAGTGATTAAAGGAGGAGCTAAATATATATTTTAATGGGGTGAAATATAACAAAGGGAATTTGAGAATTTGAATAATAGACTTTGATCAGCCCCTGTTCTTTCCTTGCCAGATTTGCATCAAACTTATGAGTTGATGATAGATGCATTTGAATATGCCATGGGATCTATCATCATGCCACATGGTCATCCTATTGTATATCATAGTGAGAATTTCACTGATACAGTCAGGAAATATCTAACATATGATAAGGAGCTCTATGCCATTATATAGGCCTACAAATAATGGAAACACTATATCTTGGGGAAAGAGACGGTCATCCACACTGACCATAGACCATTGGAATTCATTCAAACATAAAGCAAACTATGAAATGAGAGGCACCAAAAATGGTCAACATATCTTCAACAATTCCATTTTATAATCAAAGACAAAAATGGGAGCTCAAATATAGCTATAAATTATTTGGGCGACCTACCAATTACTACAATCACAATAGTTCTTGACCTGTATGAACATGAGACTACCACTTGGGGTGCTCTGTATGAAGCAGATCCTACCTTTCTTGATACATATCAAGTGCTTCAAAAAGGAAAAATTTGTTTCTAATTTATAGTTAAAATATAATGTCCTCTATCATATGGGGCATATATGTGTTCTAGCTGTAGAGAAATAGAAGATGATATGGGAAGCACATTTCAGTAGGACAACTAGACACTTTGGTGTAAAAAAGACATTGTCAGTTCTTCAAAAACACTTCTACTGGCCCCATATGTGAAAGGATGTAGAAAGGTATCTAAAATCTTACACCCCATGTGCCATAGCCAAGCCAACAAATAAGAAACAAGGATTGTAAATGCCATTGCTAGAACCAACCAAGCCTTGGGAATCTGTCTCAATGTTTTTTCTCTCAGGTTTGCCCACTTCAAAACATGGCAAGGAATGTTTTTTTATTATAGTTGACAATTTTCAAAAATGGCTATCATGACTGCTTTTAATAAAAATATATCTACTGAAGAAACTGCTCAACTATATTTTAGTCATGTATGTCTCCGTTTTGGTCTCCCAAAGTACATTGTCTTAGATCGAGACAATAGATTCTTGAGCATCTTCTAGTCCACTCTATGGAAGATGATGGATACAAAGTTGATGAAGTCCACAACCTTATATCCACAAACTGATAGTCAGAGGTGGTGAACCAATTGATTGTTCACATGATTTGGATGTATCACTCCAAACATCCACACACATGGGATGAGGGGCTTCTTTTCATACAACATGGATAGAATCAGACCCTACATAGCTCAACCAAGCACAGTCCATTCCAAGTATGCTTCAGGTTCATAACCGATGGCACTAATTGATATAGTTGTTCCATTTTCCACCATCGAATACACACCTCATGGAATATCTAAGGTGGCAAAAGTAACAAAGTTTATTGAACAAATGCAACACATCTAGCATCAAGTTCATGATATCTTGGAGAAGATGAATCAGAAGTATAAGATTTAGTTGACATAGGATTGCACGTCATTTTGCTATGGGTGACAAGCTTTAGTTGCGGATTTAAAAGGAATGACTTGTAGGCCCACACAGAAAAATTTAGCCTCTACGATATGGTCCATACACCATCACTAGAAAAGATGGAGAAAATACTTTTGAGTTGAACCTACAAGCCTACCTTGGTCTGCATATAATATTCAATGTGGAGCTCCTTAAACCATATCATCCACCTCTGTTGGACACTTAAATCATATCATAACAACTAGATTTTGATGAGCTTGATCCACAATGTTTTGATCCAGTGGAAGAAGATCAAATTGTAGACACCTAAATGAAGACAATAAGAGGATGCTCGCTTCCACTTTATTAGGTGGTCAAAAGGGGCCAACTTAGCCACCAAGGTGAGTGGCTTACAGAGAATCAAATAAAGACACAACTGCCATACCTAATGAGGAACATTGATGCAATGGGGACCATTTCTTCTCATGGAGGGAGGAATGATTTGGGCAATAATTTAGGTGACAATTCGAGTGATGATTCTACCCCAATTGATGATAGAACTTCTTAGAGCTATAAATTTTGTATTGTAGCTCCAATTGACTTGCCGTTTGAATTTTTAGAAATATAAGAATGAGGAGAACATAGTTAGATGGCATGGATCTTTTCTCATTAGATTTTAACCCTTGAATACCTAATTGAAGTTCCCCAAATTTTAATTTTAGTAGTACAATCTAAAAATAGCAAGTTTCTAAAGATAGTAATTCCTCAAATTTTGTATTGTTTTAAATCATGAAAGTGAAACCACTTAATATTCCTTGAGATTGGTGACCTTCCACATCCCCCCCCTAGTTTCAAAATGTGTGTAAATGAAGATGTAACCTAAAATGGAAATCAGACATCTCTTCCCAGAGATAAGCACATAGTTGTATTGCGATCTTGAGTAATAAAATATCTCTTCTCAGAGAATTCATTATTACTATGTTAGTTTTGTGTTCTTGAAATATTTTTCAACCAAAACTTCTGAGTTTTGGATCAGAAGGCTAGAAACTACCACTAGGTAAAATAATGTGTTCAAGTGTACACCTAAGTAAACATATCCCATAAGTGTAGGGAAAATCGAAGTGAGGTGGAGTATCCTGAGTAGGATAATAAAAATATAGGAAAGAAAATAAATCTTACACTAACACCTAATAATAAGCAAATCTTAGGTGGGATAAAATAAAAATGGGTCCTAGTAACCAGGCCGGATCAGGTACCCATATACAACAAAACTCTCAAAAAGTGGACCAAAAGGAGAAAACCCGGTGGCAAAAAACTCCCCTCCTCAAAAAAAAGAGAAAAGAAGAAGAGGAGACTAAAATACCCCCCAGATGATGATGTTAAAAGAGTAATTACTCCAAGTATATCTTGCAAGATGATGAAGATCAATGATGAGATACTCTACCTAAATACTGTAGAAGATCCATCTTTATCTAATAATGTTTCTTCCATTTGGCAAAGGAAGAACCTAATATGTGCTAAAAATCTTCCCATTCCACAATGTAGAATGAAGGTAATAGTTTGAAGATATCTGAATGTGGTCCAAATTAGATCTATGTCATAGATATGGAAAGAATGTGCATATAATTTGGAGGTAATACCACTAAAATAGACCAATTAAAAGAAGGACATGGAACATTAACTTAAAAAATACCCATGTGAAGTGTGGTGCATGACTCAATAATTGAAAAACTAAAATTCGTAGGAAAATATGAGACATGAATGCTCTCAATGGTTGTACTTTCACTAAAAATAGTAGATTCCTCCAAAGTTCTAGATTGTGAAGGCTATCAAAGAGAAACATCCTATATAGGAATGAATGTAGACTCTGTAATAAGATAACTAAGGTCTGGCAAAATCTCAACCTATAATGGTGGCTCGACATAAGAAAGAGCAATGTCCACTTAAAATGTGTCATGATAGAAAATAGAAGTAGTAGGATAAAGTATAATAGTGTCTAAAGAGATAATATAAATTAGAGGAGGTGTAATGCATGTCACAATAAGATCCCAAAAAAGACTCTAAAGAGTGATTCAAATAGTGAAGGGACATTCTATGTGCTCGACATGGTGGTGTAGATTTCATGAAATGTGTATCAATAAATGACCACAGACATAGTCAAAGGAGTTAGCCCATTCATCAGATTGATTTGGGTTAAATAGAGTGGGAATATGTCAATATAAGATTTGGACAAGTTCTTCATCTATGAGTGAGTGTTCCATGTATATACACTATGAAGCATAATTAGTCTTCCATAGAAGGATCACTATCATAGACTCAACCTTCTTCCTTTGAGGTCTCTCAAATGGAGTCACCATGACTAATATAAGACACCAAAGTGCATGGTACAAATTGTAAATAACCCTTGAAGCACGCTCATAAATGGGATGTCAGACACAACTAAGAATGCATCTAAATGAACAATTAGTGTTAGATTGATGAGGGATTATGCATGTTCAAAATAGGAAGGTTAGATATAGCTAAAAATGAATCCACATGTGAGAAATTAGTGTATGAATTATAATGTAGAAAGTAGTAAGGATTATAGCACAAGTAACCCCCCTTAAATATGAAACTATGTAATTTAGTGCATTTTACAATTTAAATCAAACCAATTTATGGGAAATTAAAAAATATGAACTTTTAATAAATATGACACTGAATTTTGAGTTACCAATAAAAAAGTTATTATAATATTATTTTCCCATAAATAAGGCTTGTTTAATAAAAATTGCACTAAAACATTAAAAATTCTGACCAAACAAAGGGTAAGGTAGCCTTACATCAACTTGTTGGAACGGTCATGTAACCCCAAAACTCCTCACAATAACTAAAGTCAAAAACACCTGGCACATGCACCCCTATGTGTAATTTTCTGAGAAAGCCTCTTTGAGGGGGATTTAATTAAAAAAATAAATCTATTTTTAAATTAACAATTTAAAAATAGCAATTTTTTTAAAAATAAAATAGGGAAAAGTTGGGTATACATATTTTTTTAAAAAAAGAGGAGAGTTGACGGCCATCATTGGTTCATAAACATGTCTACAAGGAGGAACATCAAACAATTAGGAGGAGAAGAAAGCTCACTAGAGATCTACATTTATGTGGAGGAATTCCCCAAAAAACTAAAATTATCTTTGAATAGGTAGTGTGAAGCTCAAAATGTCATTTATAGGCTGCCCCAGCTTTGAACAAGGGTGTATGGAGGGCTGAGAGCTCATATCATGCTATGTAAAGATAGTTGTAGCCTCTAACAAGGTCAAAATCTAGGTTTATTGTGATAATGAAGGTGATTTTCATTATAAATCTTGCCAGAAAATGTACTTGAAGGTCATAGGTCTACAAACCTAGGTTTCGCCATCCAATGGTGAGGATATGTGAACAAAATGGGTTGTAAAAAAAGGTCATTTAAATGGTATGAGAGTTAGGTAGGTCACAAAATGAGCACCTAACATGGAATTATTTCCAAAGGTCCATATAAAGATACTTCAAAACTTGAGTACCAATAGTATACACCACCATAAATGCCAATTTTGACCCCAGAGTGGATACACAGGCCATAAACTTAGTGCTCACCAAGTAGAAAATCTGTGTAAAACCAATATGTAGTGTGAGAAACAAAAATCCACCACCCAAAATGCCATTGATTTGGACATGGAGATCAGGGAGTAGACAAAAAAATACATGCTTCCTTCATAGTTCATAAATAACTTGAAACCGGTAAATGAAAAAAAAAAAAAAAAACCTCCACCAAAGACCCTTATAAATATTTTGGTTTCCCAAATATTTTAACAAACCCTGAGTTTTTTGAGATTTTTATTTCAAAAAAACCAACCTAAAAATTTCATAAACCCTCTAAAAACTTACGATAAACTCTGATACTTTGCAAACAAAAACCTCAAATGAAAATAAACTTGAAGAATAAAAACCACACCAGCTCAATACCAATGTGGCTTTGATACCATAACAAAAAATGACATGGATTTAATGAATCAAGGAGTGCACTAGTGGAAAATGTGAGTCATGAATTGCATGAAGGAAAGACTAAGCACACATATACAAAATTACAAGTTGTGAAGAATAATGAGATAAAATGCAAAAAACATAAAATGCCTCCAACTCAATATGATCCAATAGAATAATGCAAGTGATGTACATATAGGAGGTGAATGTGTAACCTCCTAAAATAATAAATTCAACCTCCACCTATAATAAATTCAACCTCCACCTAAAATACTGGTAACCTCCACCTAAAATAGCCAGTCAATAGATAACTGATCAAGGGTAGTAACTACCACTAGCTAAAATAGTGTGGTCAAGTTTAAGCCTAAGCAAGAATATCCCATAAGTTTAGGGAAATTTCAATTGAGGTGAAATATCCTAAGTAGGATAATACAGAAAAAAGTAAAATAAATCCTACACTAACACCCCCAATAAGCATAGCTTAGGTGGGTGAAAAAAAATTGGTCCTGACAAATAGCACTGATCAGATACCCATGTACAATGCATCTCTCAAGAAGTGGATTAAAAATATAAAATTGAGTGGGAAAAAACTCCCCCCCCCAAAAAAGAGAGAGAGAGAGAGAGAGAGAGAGAGAGAAAAGAAGAAAAGGGGAATAAAATAGACCCCCAAATGATGATGCCAAAGTAGTTAATACTCCAAGTACAACTCACAAGATGATGAAGGTTGATGATGAGATCCTTTGGTTAAAGACTACAGAATCTCCATTCGTATCGAACATTTTTTCTTCCCTTTCATAAATGAAGAACCTAATTTGTGTAATGAAAGTCTGCCCATTCCAAATTATAGAATAAAGGCAATAGTATAAAGATATCTAAATGTGGTCTAAATTGGATTTGTGGCACAGGTTTGGCAAGAATGTGCCTAGAAGTTGGAGGTGATACCACTGAAATAGACCAATAAAAAGAATGACATGGAACATTCTATAAAATAATGTCCATGTGAATTATGGATCATGACCCAAAAACTAAAGAAATAAAATATTGAGGAAGAGATGATACATCGATACTCTCAATGGGTGTACTCTCACTAAAAATAGTATATTCCACTAAAGTGATAGATTGTGAAGGCTCTGGAAGAGAAACATCATGTATAGGAATGATTTTAGACTTTGAAATAAGTTATCTAATGTTTGGTATAATCTCATCTCGTGGTGGTGGCTTGACATAGGTAAGATCACTATCCACTTGGAATGTGTCATCAAATAAAATAGAAGTAATAAAAAAGAGTACAATAGTGTCTAAAGAGACAATATGAAACATATGAGGTGTGATGTAGGTCATAGTAGTATCTCTAAATAGACTTTGAAGAGTGATTTTTATAATGAATAGACACTCTGTATGCTCCACATGGTGGTGTAAATCCCATCAAACATGTATCAATAAAATGACTATAGACACAGTCACAAGAGTTAGTAGTCATCATACTAACCTAGGTCAATAGGAGCAGGAATATGTCCATATAAGAATGGGATAATTTATTGATTTTTGAGTGAGAATTTCATGTACACATGCCATGAAGCATAATTGGTCTTCCCTAAAATGACAACTGGTGTAGACTCAATATTCCTCATATGGAATCTCTCAAATCGTGTCTTCATGACTTAGATAAGACACCAAAGAAGCGTAAAATTACACAATATATATTATAATGAACCCATAAAACATGCTCATTAATGGGACGTCAGATATATCTTAGAATGCATCCAAGTGAGAAATCTATGCTATAGTGATGAGGGATAACGCATGCTCAAAATTAGGATGTCAAACATAGCTGAAAGTGCATCCACATGTGAGCAATTGGTGCATGAAGTAAAATGTATAAATTAGTAAGGCCATGACATAGGTAACCCCCCATTGAATATTTCATTTTATATTTTAATGTGGTTTACAATGCAAATAGGACCAATCCATGTGAAATGAAAAAAATGAACTTTTGAAAAATACAACGCTCAATTTCAATCTACCAAACAAAAGTTATTAAAATACTAATTTCTCATAAATAAGTCCTATTTTATAAAATTTGAACTAAAAATTTAGAAACCCTCATCAAATAAAGGGTAAGGTATCCTTTCATCCACTCTTTATAACTCACACGGAACCTTGGAACTCCTCACAACAACTAAAGTCAAAAACCACCTAGCCCATGCACCCCTACATGTACTTTTCTAACAAAGCTTGTTTTAAGGGGTTTTAATTAAATAAATTAAATCTATTTTTAAATTAATAATTACAAATAGAAAAAATAAATCAGGGCAAAGTTTGTTACTCATATTTTTTATTTAGAAAAGATGAGAGCTGCGCACTACCATTGGTTCATACACATGTTTGCAAGGAGGAATGCCAAACAAATAGGATGAGAAAGATGCTCATTGGAGATCTGTAGGCCTATGGAAGAATGACCAAAAAAACTAAAATTATCTTTGAATAGGTAGTGTGAAGCTCAAAATATCATTTGAAGGTTCCCTTATCTTGAATCAACAGTGTATGGAGGGCTGAGAACTAATATTATGCTATATAAAGATATTTACAGCCTATGAGAGGGTCAAAATGTAGGTCTATGCTGATAATATAGGTGATTTTAGGTCCAAATATTACTGAAAAATGGCCTTGAAGGTCACAAGGCTTCAAATCTAGGTTTGGGTGACCAATGGCAAGGATACTAGAAAACAAAAATCTGTAGAAAAGGTCATTTGAATAGTATGAGATCTGGGAAAGTCATGGTACAAGAACATGACATGGAATGAGGTCTAAAAGGCCATGAAAAGATGATTCTAAACCTAAGTACTAGTAGCATACACCACCATAAATGACAATGTTGACCCCAAAATGCATACATAGGTCATAGGATTAGTGCTCACCAAACAAAAAATCTACGTAGAACCAACATGTTGTGTGAGAAAGAAAAAATCACCACTCAAGTGGCCATTGATTTGTCTATGGAGATCAGGGACATGAAAAAAAAGTGTATGCTTCCTTCATAGTGAAGAAATAACTTGAAAGCTGTAAACCAAAAAAAAATACACCATAGACACTTTTTTTGGTCATCCAAAGATTTTAACAAATCCTAAGTTGTTTTTAGATTTTTATTTTTAAAAAAACAACCTCTGAATTTCATAATCCCTCTAAAAATTGAAGATAAATCCTTATATTTTGATAATAAAAACCTTAGATGAAAATAAACTTGGAAAATAATAACTAGACAAGCTTAATACCAGTGTGGTTCTTATACCATATCAAAGAATGCCACAAATTATTTGAATTTTTGAGTGCACTGGTGAAAAATTTGAGATGTGAATTACATGAAGGCAAGAATAAGCACACATATATAAAATTACAAGTTATGAATAACAATGAGATAAAATGTAAAATACATAAAATGGCTCCAACTCAATACGATCAAATAGAAGAATGCAAGTGATGTACATATAGTAGGTGAATGTGTAACATACTCCAAGAATAAAGTCAACCTCCACCTATGATAGTGGTACACTCCACCTAAAAATAGCCAGTCAACAGACAACTAGTCAAGGGTATTAACTACCTCTAGCTAAAATAATGTGGTCAAGTGTACGCCTAAGCAAGCATATCTCATAAATTTAGGGAAACACCATGCAAGGTGGAATATCCTAAGCAGGATAATATAAATAAATCAAGGAAAATAAATACTACACTAATAGTATTGGAAGAATATATGTGAATGAGATGATGAAATATAATTTGATAACCAAGTATAGAGTCGTAATAGTGAAAATGTGTTTCAAAATGCCACTTTATTTAGTCTACCACTTGGTTGATAATTTCACTCCAATCTTATGAAGGTGTTCATCTAGGATATCTCTTTAAATACTAATAAGTGAGGAGATATAAATGTTATTTATTTGAAACATGTCCCTTAGGATAGGTTAGGATCTCCATTCTCAATACCATTTATGAAATAGATATGAAATAACCTTCATCCCTTTATTAATGAAATCTAAGGGACTGTGACAAAAGGGATGTACCATAATATAAGAGAACTAGAGACCATTAAAGGAAATGACAATTCATAGACATCTGAATTATACTAAAATAATCTTCATCCCAAATTATGTGGCTATGAAGGATCCCTAGGGTTTATATTTAATATGGGCCATAATCAAACCCATAATTTTGGAGGGAGCTAAAATATTAAGATAAAATGCATCCCAACTCTTCACAATGTTCCTAACATAATGAATGCCTTGAGAAATCAAATGATGAAGAAATATATTCTAGGTGTCATCTCCTTTAATGAAACAAATAATCAAATTGACACAACGGGAAGTACCTTGCAATTTAGCATCAAAAATATTAATTCCTCCCATCTCTTTAGGTGTACAACATATGTCCCAAGAAACTCTGTGAAAACAACTAGAGCCTTTAGAATTCCCCCAAATGAAATCTTTAAAGAAACATTACTACTTAACATATGAAATTTTGGAAGATGCCCACCAAGATGAATAATAGAGATGGGTTTCTTCAAGGACCTTAGATAAAAACTATAACTTAACAACCATGGACAAGGGATTAGTGACCTAGTAAGTAGTTTTATTCTCAAACATCTGAACTATATAGTTCCATGACTCTAGAGGAGATGTTTGAAATGAAAAAGTAATGCTGTGGAATTTGAACTATTCTCTATGTATTATACAATACCACTTCTACCCTTGAATTATTAGGTAAAGGGAATGTGATATTATTTTTTGCATTGATTATTTTTTCATTAAACAAGAGAATCAGCGGTTAGACTAAAAATATTTAGACATTCCATGACATTAACAATAAAATTATCTTCTTCAACAAAAGTGAAGAAAGAGTCATACTGAAAATTGCCTTCTATCATCCTAATCTAAGGTAGAGGAAGGGAAACACCCTTAAATAAACCTATGACAGACTTAGACATTTTCATTATTAATTGAAATGTAATATTTATAGCTCTATGCATACAATCAAAGTAAAATCTTGGTGTTTTGATGTTGATTTATATTGAATGACTTATGTTGAATACTTATTTATGTAGATAAAATTACAAATAAAATGCATTTCACAACGTACCATGGGTTTAAACTTATCCATGTATATATGATAGAACTTTTTCACTTCTAAGTTTACTTGTAACCACCATAATTAAAATCAAAAAGATGAATGACCCTCAAAATACATTAAGAAATGTTTGAATATATTTAACTATAAGTATAGTTTAAGATATATTTATTAAAATACTTTTTACTAAAACACTTTTAATTGAAAGAAGGTTTAAAATACATAAAAATATGTGTCAAGTATCTAAAAAGAACTCTTTTAACTCATGTCAAAAAGTAATTCTTGAGAAATTAAAAAATAAAAATAAAAATAATACTTTTGATACAAAATTCTTATCGTCCTTAATATTAATTAAATTATATACCAATGAATACCCCAATAAAACAAGAGCTACATAGCAGCTAGTCCCTACCTTTATATTGAATATTATTTTTTATTAAGTTTATATGTAAATTTGTAATTAATTGCATTTATATCATACATATGTAAATAGTCTTTATTGTGATAGAATTTTAAGAACAGTGAGAATCTTCACCAAAAAATTTGGCACTTGATGAGACAACATTCCATTTGACATTAGTATGCATGACTTTGAACTATACATATTTATGCATAATTTATCAAAAGCAAGAAAGTAATAGATAAACTGACCAATACATTATTTGATTACTTCATACTTTATAGTTTTTAGTTATCTCTTTAAAGTATGAATCTCCTGTTAATAATTAAAAAGGAATACTAGAAAGAATCATCAACCCTTGAAAATGTGAAAGCATCAAAGTCTTCAAAATGAAACTTTGTACTAGTGAAACTTAAAATTTATTAGAAAGTCATATAAAATCTTAATAATTGATAAGATATAGGAACACAATAGTGCCACTGGATTTGAATTTTGTTCTATAGCACCTATTGAGAAAAAATTACCACCCCCCCCCACCCACCATAGGATTATTGCCTTGGTAGGTGTTCCTGAGAAAGATTAGGACCATTTTTATTGAAATGGTCCTATAAATATCTTATGTTTTCATCTTTGTTTGACAGTTTTAGAAGTACTAGGTAAATAATGATCTATCTATTAATTTGTTTATCCATAGAAGCAATTAGAAAAGTTTTCCATTGTTATTATATGGCATTAGAATTTTCAAGCTTCTGTTTCATACCATCTGCTCTCCTATTGAATAGTTTTTACCAGTTAACTAGTAGATGATGATCCAATTTAGATGGGAAGATTAAAATTCATTAGGGTTTGGTATAATTAGGAAGATATCCATTTCAAATTTTAGAGGTACATGATGGTTAAGATTTCCATAAATTGGTTTGGCCGTTATCAATTGAACTTGTAAATTAAATTTTAGATCAAAATTGAATCCAGGGGAATTAGGAGGGGACATTTTGTTTGACATGGATGATGATAGGGATATTTCATCCATGAATGTTGGAAACTATGGTGTGCATGTTATTGTTGTTGGCCATCACTATAGAAATGCATGTGGCATGGATCCTTGTTCACATAAATGGCTTCATTCTTACTATTATTATATCTATTTCTGTAAATATCTAGAGAGCTTCAATTAGTATAAATGTGTATATGGTACATACAATAGGGATATCATTAAGATGTAGTTAGGGGATTTCTAGATTTCATTGTTAGGGAAAGGGTTTAGCCATGTTAGTGATTTAAAAGATATCTAGTGATGTGGCTAAGAACACCATCATTCAATACCTCCAATTTTATTGGCTATTACTGATCCATATGGTTCTCTTAATATAGAGTCTTGGAGGATCTTCATTGATACCACCTATAAATGTTTGAAGCTTTTATCTCTCATTGGAGATAATATTTATGCATGGATGTTTATGCTAGGAAGTTTTGATTGTCATAAAAATAAAATCACTATGTTTGACATCATCCAAAATAAGTTTACATTTAGATTTTTATATAAAATTTGATATAATTTTCATGAATATGGACACCTTATCCACAACCTTAACAAAATATTTCACCTCAAACCAAAATACATTATCCAAAATGAGATTGTTAAACTTTAAGGCCATTATCCAGTTAGTTCACATTTAAGTGTTAACCATATAAATATGCATTCCAATAACATCAATTAGCCTCTAAAATAGAATACAAAAAACTAGTAAAACATGTTTTGGTAGGTATCATTATTGACATATGACATAGTTTTTCTTGGGTGCTAGTTTTAGATAAACATCTGTATCTTGTATGACAATGAAATTTAAGGAGCAAAAAATTCATAATTTGAAATATCTTTTAATATAAATAATTAAATGTGCCCATATGTGCATCCATGCTGAACCAAATCCTCATGTTCGCAATCTACTAACCCATGTAGTGACAATATAATGATATATTAGAAAAAATGTAGAAATTGGTTTTTCTGCATTTGTATAATTTTATTAATGAGTTTATTAAAAGGTATTCTCAATCTAGTTATAGATTCAATCTTCTCATCTATTCTCATTTGAAATCCCATGTAGAAGATAAAAGTGGTTTTATGGTTGATGCATGACACCTTTTAGTAGACTAGAAGTTTAATTCAAAATATAGGCTGTGTTTTGTTTTTTATAGATATTAAATGGTCACATAATTATGCACTAGTTTTCCCAACCTTGGAAAACAAACCTAAGCCACCTTTACCTCCATCCACTAAACCCAAACCAGTAAGTAAACCCAAAACATATCCTTCTCCATCAATTAAATAAATCTATGAGTAAGAACACTTGTTGTTAAAACATTGAGCTAATGACTAAATGTGTGTAATAATCAATGTCTTTATGGCTATATTTATATAATACACCTACCAAGTTGAAAGTAATGTGTGTAGATAATTCTTTGTTTGTAGTCTTGCATAAGGTACGTCATCCTACTATTTATAACTTCAAAAGTTAAACATATTATGACTATTACACATCTATAAAAATCAATCCAAACTAACTGTGAAGAATGTTATGCTCTTAATTAAATATTTATAATGCCCTATCTTGGATTTGTCTAAAATAAATGAAGTTTGTTACATGTATCCTTTGTGGCTGCAATGAGTCACACTCTCTTTCTACTTATCCCAAGCTTTAAATTTTTCTAATACATTCATCCCCTTAGGCCACTATATGTGTTTCTACATATGATCAGAATAGTTATGATTCATTAACCATCTTTCCTATTTAATTAAGTAAAGAACTGAAATTGATTATTTTCTATAAAAGAAACAACTCTAAAAATTAGGTTTGTCGAGAGCTTGGAATTTGGATATAAGAGTAGAATCCGTGGATCTTTTCATAAAATAATTTACTTCATCCTCATTAAATATTAAGCCAATGTGTTCTACAATTTTAGTAATTCATGTTACTTATCCAAAATTGACAAAACTACCTAACTAATTTACATAATTTATGAGGAAATGCATGTACACTTATGTTTTAGTTAAAGAATTTCATAATTACATGTACACATGTTTGCGTTTAAAAAAAAATTTTACATCCTTTTTAAAATTATATTACGAGAACATGACAAATTTGTTTTACAGTGAATAAAATGAGAAATAATTAATTTTAATATATTTTTGAAGTCCAAAAATTGTAAAAATTGAATAGAAAATTTACAAATATAAAAATTCTTGCATTTTATTGGTTTGTTTGGTAAGAACTATTATTTTAATCGATTCCTATAGTTCCCTACAGGGCAGGGACTAAATATCGTATTATGAAATTGATAACTTAAATTCCTTCTATTAATAAATGGCACATAAATCCAAAATATGATAACTTAAATATGTTTCATTGACAAATGGCACTTAAACCCAAAATATTTATAGACCATAATTTGAGACCTTGTGTTTAAAATAATCCGAACTCTCATTTAATAGAAATAACCATATTTATTAATGAATTATATATCATGGCATATTATTGATGGTAGTTATTTGTGTCAATCAAGAAGATTTGGTATCCTCTACACTTCCAATATTTTAATATTCCTACTATAATATAAATGACCATAGTGTTACATGCATCATTTCTAACCCCTTTTTCTTTTATACCCTATATTGGGATCTTTTTTTTTTTTTTTTTGTATTAGGTAAAACACATTTGATTGGAGCTATTATTTGAATAGTTGATATTAGAATTATTAATTTCTACATGGACTATCATAAAATTTAACCATGAATATTATTTCAACATATGTAGATTTTTTATGGAATATTTATGTCAAAAGCATTTATATGATATTAAATATTTATAAGTAGATTTTTTGGGGCCATTCGTATTGCTTTTGGTAATTGACATCCATTTTAGCATGTAAAAAAGTGATCACATTATTTTGTGTGCAAGAAAAAGTGTGAATGCAAAGGAAAGAGAAACAAGTCTATAGTGAATGCAGCCACGATTGAAAAATTGATCAAAAACCATACGCATAAAAATTTGTTTCCTCTAAAAATAAAATTGCTACACCAGTAACACTCTTGTGAAGTAGATAGATCCTTTCAGCTAAAAGGCCATGCCTATAAAAACTTTTCTCATAATTTTCACCCAAAATTTATAGTTGGTTTTGTGCCTATTCACACTATGACATACTAGTGTAGAAGCAAACCTAGTAAGCTCTAATCTCGAGGGATATAATAAATAATTTAACATTTATTTCACCTTTTAAATAAATCATCTTCAAAACTACCAATTCTGGTTTTTACGATATTCATAGATATCTAATCTATTAGTTTTTAAAATAGTTGAAACCTCAACTGGATTATTAACACAAAATAACTCCCAAAAAATAAATCAAAACATAAACAAACAATAAAAAAATAAACTGATCAGAATCAAATGCCCATTATTAGGTTAAACTATAGACTACCATAAAATAGATTTTAAACTTACTCACAATATAACACTTTTATATTAAGAGTATGTGGGAACCAATAGAATATGTTTTAATATTAGAGAGAGACATTCATGCTAAATAAGGTGCATTTCACTTAATTGATACAAGGATGAGTCATAACATGCACTCAAACACACTAAGAGGGTAGAGTAACAATCTAACCATCCTCTATAAGCTTGAAATTTGTTGTTAGAAAAAATCATCTATAGAATAAGTACTATGGAATGACTTTAATACTTTACGGTAAGTATGTTTACTGATAGGATAGTTTGTGTGGTTGTCATTTACATGTTTCTAAAATTAAAATTAAAATGCATTTTTTATTATAGTGGAAATGATTATTGTAGATACATGAAAATAGTCAGAAGCCTGTGACTTTGTTTCATCACAACTATCACTATTACTAGTAAGCAGGGATGTTATTCTAATTATTTTAGATAGCCATCAACCTCCATTCTATTAAAATGTTAGAACTAGTTTCATTTACAAATTAGTAAAAATGATAGTCTTAGTTGGAGTGTATCCAATTTTTGTAATAGTTGGGAATTACATTAGTAACCATTAAAAGCTGCAACACTAAAATTGGAAAACAAAACATTTAATTAGTGTAATTTAGTTCAATATATTTACTCACCTATCAAAACTATCATACTGATACAATGTTTTCTTAGCCTAGGATATGGAATGCTTTGGTTTACCAAAAAAACAATTAATGAAGTTGACAACTCTATCATTCAAAAATAGAACACCCATCTATAGGCTTAAGTAGTGTGAATATAAGAACTTCACAATGCAAATCAAACTAATTAAAAGATGTGAATTCAAATCATTTAGTTATATTTGAATAGGCCATTAACACAACCTGAAAATACCAATAAACAACCAAAATGTAGAATCCATGCACAAATATTAAAGTGTTGACTAGTAATATGGAAAGTATTTATCATAAGCCAGTGATAATGGTCATATTTAAAAAAATGAACTCTCAAAATGCACATAGCTATAACTACTTGTTGCTAAGAAAAACTTGATGTATAGCTATATTTGTTTTGAAACACTAGTAAATGAGCAATAGAAAAAGAAAGAACTATGTCTTTTGTTTCTTCCATTAGTTGAATAAGTACACTACCATTTTTTCCATTGAGATCTATAATTTAACCATATTTAATCAACCCACACAAGATGATTATATCATTATGTCACAACTCCATTTGACTAAATCAAAGAGGAAAAACTTAAAGGGAAGATCAAATATTGATAAACCCTCATAGCTTGATCTCCACATCATGCACAACTGTGTCCTCAAATCACTAGGTACAAGTTAAAACACACAAGAAACCATAAGAAAAAAATAAAATGGGGAAAATAATTAAAAGTCAATAACATGGACATATATAATATTAGAGCATCTTTATACTAGGTCGAATTCTTGTAGGTACAATTAGCTAAATAAACTATATCTCAGTGAAGTAAATTCCCAACAAATTCCCAAAGTTGTCAACAAACTCATTTAAAAACTTTACACTGTATAATACATAACAATGAAAGAAACAAATATTTTTTTGCACAAACAAATAACATGGAACAAGAGTAGACATGATTTGGATGATTATAGTCAAATTTAACGACCTTAACATATTGTCCTCTAAAGTCATTGTTCAAAGACTAACTGATATTTTCAAATCAACCTTATTGAAGGGTCCTTAAACCAAACTCCACAACTTAATTCGATCCCACGTAATTCCTTTATATATTATGAACATGGCTACCAGAGCTGAAAACACATGACAATTATGATGATTGGGATGTTGGTCACCAAACATTGTGAATCAAAATAAACCTAATTTAACAAAACTAACACATATTTCTAATCAAAACAAAACATGAATCATGAGATATCTAGATGAAGCCTGGGATTTTCAGTTTGAAAAATCAATTAATATAAAATAATTTAAGTAAAATATAAAATATTGATTAATGTGATCATGTTGATGTAAGATAGATAATTGACATGCATATGCAAGGTAAAAAAATATCTCTAATGGAATCAACAAACAATAAGCCATTTCCATTGAAGTTGTGCACAATAATAGTAACTTGATCTAAAAAATAGCACACAAAAAAAGTGAAGGTGATACAATGTCCTCAATTGTTCCAAGATTGTAAGTTGAAAGGCAAAAGTAAAGTGAATACACTGGCTCTACAAAATGTAGATAAAGACATTTTAGGTTGTCAAAAGTAAGATGAGCCCAATGTGTATGAAATATGTGCAAAAATACGTTTAATTTTTTGAATTCTGGATTTAAGTTTTCTGCAGGAAAATATTTGAACTAATTTTTCATACCACATTAATGCAGACACATTTAGAAAAATTAGTTCGAATTTCCTTATCTAAAATAAAATTAGAAGAAACAAAATGATTAAATATAAACCTAAATTTTTTCTGAATATATAATATACTCGAAAACAATCTAAACAACCAATGAGAGAGAATAGCTATTAGAAACACAAAGGTCGATAATCTCAAACACATTGCAAATTTTTTATTGTAAGTTAAAAGTAAAGGAAACTAAACATGAAAACGTAAATCTAGATTTTCCAATAAAGAAGCTAATCAACCAAGGAGAGAAAATAGCCCATAGAAAGACAAAAGTCGCTAACCTCATCCTTACATATGACCTTGACAGCAACTGGTTGTCTTTCTAGCTCTCCTCTCCGGCCTTTGGCAAAGAAATTATGACCAAAATTCACATACCCTATCTCGTAACCAAGATCATACTTTGTCAACAAAATTTTCTCAAATCCAAAGCTCTTGTTTGAAAGAATCTCGCTCTCACTCCCTTGAGGAATTGATGCCTCGTTAGGCTTCACGGACCCATGCCTTCTCGCAAGGACAACCTTAATATGTTTTGTAGGAGACGACGAAGGGAATGGATGCTTGAAAAATCTCCGACGAGTCAAATTTGCCGAATAATTGAAAAAACTAATGTTACTACTATTTGCAGGGCTAGGGGTATAGAACGAAAAAGTCGAGGATTTGCTAGTTCTGTCAACTGATGGAGATTCACAGATAGAGGGTTTGGGTTTGCATTTGTTGTTGTCATAAATCCATAGCTATGCATCCCTAATGGCTTCATTGATTATGCTAATATGGCTACTAGGAAACTACAGAAGGATGCTTACTGGATCAGGATATGCTTCTGAAGTATGCCACTGCCGCCAATACTCAGGGTATGATGCCTTTTGTCTTCAATAGTGCTTTATTCACTGCATTTCTTTGTCAACGCCCACTTCTTTTGTATCAAAATTAGAATGAATAATGATGCAGAATATCAATGAGCACATGCAATTTCCAAAAATCACTCATACACACATGCACTTACAAATGATAGTACACATATAATAGAGGCTACAGATACCATATATACATCTTGTGATTATATATATATATATATATATATATATATATTCAGATTTATATAATATGCAGATACATTGAAGGAATGGATGGAATGAGTGGCGTTAGGCAAGTGCACCCCACCACCATGTGCCCAACCAGACTGAACAATGAACTACTGCTGAGTGTCTGGGTGTGCATGCCCTACTGCATTTAAGAAAAAGTACAATAGGAAATTGTCAGAAAAGTAAGTACCATTCTAAGGAACCCTTATTCGTAAGGCTTTTGCCAATCCAGAAGCCGGTCATAGGGTGAAGCTACATCTAGTACTTAATGTCCACGCCATCCGCTTTTTGGTTATTGGGTGAGTGGAGAGTATAAGATGTATGATTCCTGATGCTAAAAATAATTGTGAGAGATTTTAAGTATTTCAAATACCACTAACCAAAACATGGTTGTACCCTCCTATATAAGTGCTTATATGGGCAATAAGAGTAACATTGTTTACAGCTGTAAGACAAGAGGCTCTACCCACCAATATATTCTAGATAGTTTAATCTATGGCAGACTTGCATTTTTTGGAAATCTCTTTCAGACGGGAAGCAAATAGACTCCCACATCTATACAGACGAATTGGTGTTTAGTGGATGCTCGCCAAGTGATATTGCTTGTTATGTGCAATCTCTCCCTCCAGACACGTAGGCTATTTGGGTGGGGTAAATAGTGACCACATTTGCACTATTATTAAAGTGGTTGTAAGTAAAATAAATAAAATGATAAAGTGTGATTGGCTACAATGCAGAAGAACTATTCTTTATTTTATGGTAAAGAGAACGGTAATAAAATATTAATTTTTCCTGAGTAAACTTTGGAACATAATTTTGAATTTTCATAAACAATATTATTTGATTGGCAAATGCTTGCAAGATGGTGAAATTATTTAAATAAGTAAAAACCAATAGTACCCTTTAGGTAACAATAATGTGTGATAATGCACATCTCTCTTCTATGCCTTCCATGGTTGTGCTTCCTAAACTCTACGACTCAAATGTAAGGTTTATTTTGTTTCATGATAAATAGTTGATTATTTCTTCTACCGAGGCATTGCCCCTTAAGGAAAATTAAAAATTGTTTACCATGCCCATTCCATGGAAACCTGAACTGACCTGTAACACATGTATCCCCTACTGGTTATCCATAAAATGGACAGGTGGCCCTTTAAATGTACATATAGATTTTGAGTTAGTGATCATGAAAACTTTAAAGAGAAAAACTAATCTCACATTCAAGTATCTTATTTCGTAATTCCAAATATTTTGAAAGGCTCACTACAATTATTGAATTTTGCAACTTCTTTTTAAATTTATATTATCATACAAAGGTCCAACTGCAGATTATGGATGGTAGATGTAATATTATAATATATATGTATATATTCGAGTAGTCTTATTGGAGAAAAACTAATAAGCAACCTAACCACATTTAGGATCTTTGAGCATTTGAGAATGACAATTCTGTCCTTTAGTTTAGGAATCACCAAGAAGACAATGGGATCTTATTATAAATGGAAAATTGTTATCATTGCCATGTAATTATTAGTTATAATGGATAAAATTGCACCCCTTCAAAGTGTGAAAATATTGTAAAATTATTAATATTAATTAATGTAGGTGTCTAATATAAAAAAATAAATTAGAGAATCTAAAGTTAAAGAATATAGAGTTAGTTTAGGATACAAGGATGATAAACTAATTTTACAGTAAGTTAATTGTTTCTCAAATTCAAATAGATCATATATTGAATTTATTATGTTGATATATGATAAAAATAAAATGTATAGTTATGTTAGATATTAAAATTATAATGAAAATAAATAATTAGTTGGTTTTGATGTTAATATAGATCTGACTCTGGAATAGATAAGAAACAAAATATAAGAGGATTCTAAAACAGTTGCCAAATTTTGGATTAAGTTCATTTGTAATCATAGACACTTGTGTCAGAAAAGATAGTTGCGTCAACACTAATGTCTGGGTTAGATGTTGGTGTTATATATAGAGTAGATACTAAACTAGGATGTGATCACATGAATGCTTATCAATTTTTCATCACCTTCACTTTGGTGCATTCAGATCTAAGCCATGGACTATAACTTATTTACTACTATGAGAATAAGAGAAAATAGGAAACCTTTTATTCTATTAAATGCTTTTGATAAGTTGCCTTGGTCTGTGCTAGGTGAGGAATGAGTGAGGGTTGATCTTGTATTTATGTCAATCCCTTTGGAGAAAAACTCACATTAAATCACTTAGGTTGACCATTAGGATTCATTAAATTTCCAAATTAAATGAGTTTAGGGAACTAAACACTTACATTGAAGGAAGGCACTTGTGTCGATGTAGGTGTCTATCTGAGATGCAAGTATCCAAGAAGTAGAAAAATAGGTGCAATCTCAAAACTTGTAGATGCATAATATAAGCATGTTTTAATCATTCTAGACAAGATATAAGGCTTGGGTCACCGATATAAGACTATTTATACTAAGAGATATTCCAAGGGGAATGAGAGAGCAGATATGAGACTTATTAAAGCATGAAAGGTCTATAAATGAGAAGAACAACTAAGATTTATGTTTGCTAGGAGTATAAGACTGAGGTCCTATATAAGTAAAAATTAGTGTCTATATTTTCCCACCCATTCCATTTAATATAGTAATGAAATTTTTAGTTTAAAATAAAGGAATGCATACTTTGATGTGTATAACACACATTGTCTTTGTTTGATTCCAATCTGAGTGATTCAATGGTAACTAAATTGAAACTAAGAGCATATTATAATAGATAATTAGTTCATATAATATAAATTTAAATGTATTTAAATGATCTAAATTGAAAGAGAGTAAGTTTTAAGAATACACATATGTATTGATGCAAATACCTTGCCTATTGGCAATTTCATTTGAAAGATGTATCATTATGAATCACTAAAACTAAGATTATGAAAAATATAACTCCATAAAGTGCATATATTTAAGGGGATATAGATAGAGATATAGATAGGAGGGCACATGCCCCAAACCTTGGAGAAAAGATGAAATACCCCCTGATAATTGATACTAACTCAATCGTGCAACCCAATCACATTTATAACTTTGTGTGTGTGAATGAACTAATTCAACTCACACTATCAAACTAGTCGGGCTGGATGATACATTCATGTCCAGACTAAAAGATTATAAAGATTGAGTGATTTAATAATCTCAACCATACCAAAAGGTGAGCCAATTACTGGAATAGATTGGCTTAATATAGTTCATAAAAGTCTAACTTGGTGAGTGGTGACAGTCCCTGAAAGTGTTTTGAATCTGAAACATATTTGATTTTATAATATTAGGTGCACATTACATAGCATATGCACCTTAGATATGGCTCATGTTGAAATTATCTATAACAATGGTACCAATGTACATAATTCTACCATAAATGTGTATCTAAATCATATAACTATGCAATTTGGTGAAATTTAAAACTATGTAAATATGAAGAACATGTTTCCAAAACGTACCCCCACTATATATGGAAAAATATAAAAAATTGTAGAAGTGCCAATGTGGAGAATATGTTTTCAAAACATGCCTCTAATGTATGTCTAAAATTGTGAATGTGTGGAAGCTATGTTTCTATGACATGCCCCCACTAAATCTATAATTGTAAATATGTGCTAGCCATGCCTCTATGACATGCCCCCCCTAATATTCCCCCATTTTAAGGTTAGATAATAATATAAATCGGTAGTTCCCTCACCTCAAAAGGATAAGATAACCATATAACTATGAATGAACTATGTAGCATATAAGACAACATGTCTAGGTAAATTCATCACTGAAGCACACATAATGTGATCACATTAAGGCCTATGATGCATGATGAATATCATGGAAACGTCAAGATATTAAAAGTAAAAACTCAACAATAAAATCAAGAACACACATAAGAACACTAAAAAACAACTCCAAAGGAAGTGGTCTAAGGAGACCACAAACAAGGGGTATGTTAAAATACAACAAAATAAAATAGACATGACATATTCAAATGTCCATAAAATCAATAATTACATATTAAAATTCCCATACAAGAAGTGGTGACATGTTCAATTGTTAAAGAAAAAACAAAAGAATGTGAGCCACAATGAATGGAACATATTCAAATATGAAATAAACAAGACAATAGCAAAATAAGACACTCAAACAATTGTATAAAATAAATCACAAAAAACTAACATAAGCATATCATAGTATCCTATGGATCTAATATCTTAGCAAAAAATTCAAGTACATTGCATATCAGGTATACTACAAAAGATATACGTATGGATAAAAACATGTGGAAGTACATATAGGAGCTCAAACATGATAATTTAAAGTGACCATAGAATGATATAACATGGATGTGGGTTAAAGAATAATAGTCTGTCCCACTTTTTGGCATAAAGAGGCCACATACACTTCCATCTTCTTCTCATAATATATTGAGTTTGGGTCATTGAAATTAACAAAAAATATGTTCTAGACTATATAAAAATATGTAGTACATATAGATTTTTTAGAATTTAAAAAAAATCATTAGCTATTTTTTAGGATTCATTTTTTATTTATTTATTTTTTGGCCAAATAGTCGGACACAATATTATACTTTGACTCATATATCATGATTATAGATGTGGATACCCCCATCATCCTAGTGACATGAGTAGAGGGAAATCCTAACATCCAAAAGTGCATAAATAATGTATTTTTGTATCGATATATCTTTCTCTAATAGAAGTGTTAACCTCATGTATGTAGAATTAACTGATGTGCTATCTATCAACATGAAACTAACACATAAATTTTAAGGAGCTAATAGAATATGTAGCTACCAAAAATGTTTTTTAATTTTTAGGTCTTTTTGGTACTTTTGTAATATTAGAATAATATCACATAATATATTTATGTAAGTGCATAATGTTTTTTGGCATATTTAAATGTTTTATTTCAAGTGTAAAAATGCACTATAGACTTTTATCCCAATATTTATATAACTGTAAAGGGTGCCAACCAATTTGGTTTGAATTTATCTTTCTTGTATTATTTTACATTGATATTATTTTGATTTTTTTTAGTACCAGGTCACCCACAATAAAGTCACATGGATGAACCTTTTTATTATATGCTCACTTGATGTGATCTTGATAAACTCGTAAGTGTTTAACAATCTACATGTACTTTTCACTCAACTATTCTAATTGATATAATTTATTTTAATGATATTCAATATCTTTGATGATGTCTTTGCGATAATCACGTGAGGAAGGTATTTCAGTGTCAATCAATAAACTATCTTGTTACCATATTTTGAAGAATAAGATGTAGCTTGGATAGGTGCAAAAACACTCCTATGATATGCCCATAGAGCATATACCATCTGTTGTTGCTAATCTGTAATGTATTGCTCAACTATTTTTCCAAGTATCTTGGTGATAGTGTTATCAGTTGCCTCTTCATATCTGTTACCCTAAGGGTAATAAGTTGTGAAAAATGTATGATTAATTTTGTATTTATTACAAAAGCATTTTATTGTCTTATGTTTAAATGATATTCCATTATAAAAAATAATATTTTAAGGTATGCCAAAGTGATAAATAATATTGTCCAATAAAAACTTGTATATGTCATCCCTTGTGGTAAATTCAAGTGGAATTGCTTCCACCCATTTTGTAAAATATTATGTAGTTATTTATACAAATTTATGTCCTCTTGTTGATACCATATTTATCTTTCCAATCAAGTCAAAACCTCATAAAGAAAAAGGCAATAGTGAAAGAATTGGTTGTAAACCATTTAATGGTGTATGATGAAACTTTTTGTATTTCATGCATTGTAAACACAATTTTGCTTGTTCATTACATTATTGTTCCATAGTAGGCTAATAATAACCTTGTCATAATTGTTTTTGGGATATGGCCTATACATTATAATACCTACCGCACTCATTGTCATGCATTTATAAGAGTGTACTGTGGGATTCATCTTTATTTAAACATTGAAGTAATTATCCATCAAAACCTTGTTTGAATAAATAAATTCCAATAATAACATGACAAAGTGTTTCACAATATAATATTAACTTATCATTCCATGTAAGGTGGTCTGGTATATAATCACAATAGAGGAAATTATACATATCACTATACCATTATGTGTTTATATAACTATAAGTAATAGAAATAATGACTAAGGCATCCATTTTATCAGAAGAAATGGAAGGATCATGTAAATGTCATATGGAAAATTCCATATGATCATTATTGATATCAAAAAGCATCAAGGATGGCACACTTACCATGGCATCTACATGGTAGTTATCTTTACAGGGAATACTATCAATAAAATATATATCAAATTTCTCTATGATTTTATCCCCCATTTCTTTATATGTCATAAGATGATCCTATTTGGTATAGTAATTATTGGTAACTTGATTAACATTTAATTTAGAATCATCAAAAAAATTAATGTTTTTTATATGAAGCTTGTGTGTTTTGGATAACTTGATTATCAAGGCCCCATATTCACCTATATTTTTGTTACAAGAAAAGGGTAATTTGTAGGATAAAGGCATGTATTTGCCTTTTAGGGTGAAAAATACAATTCTATAATCCACCCTTGTTCTGTATATGGATCTATATAATAACATTAACCATGGATTAAAATATATATTATATTCCATAAACTCCTCACATAAATCTTTGGTGAGCAAAAAAGGATATATTAAGGGAGCTATAGCTAATTGATAAGCTATAACATAACATTTTATTGAATTTTGGGAAAATAATTTAGGATGAAACACTGTAATTTAAATATCCCATTTTATAATATAGATGGTTATATGTGTTTTGTTCAGAAGGAACTTTAATGGATCTTCTTTTATTATAACATGAACCTCATTATTGAGAAAATAATGTTGTAATTTTTGGGTAGCAAAAACCAAGGCTAAACATAATTTTTTCATTTCTATATATTTGAATTCATAATTGACCAAATGAAAACTTGTGTAATATATTTCTCATTCTTTGGTATCATCATCATGATGTGCCAATACTGCCCTAAGGGCCTCGTTAGTGGCCAAGATATAAAGAACTAATGGTCTATCCAGAATAAGAGGCATGAGTACTAGTGGGTTTGATAAATAGTCTTTGTTTTTATCAAAACTTTGTTGAAAAACTTCATCCCATATAAAATTTGCATATTTTTTTAGTAAATACAAAAAAGGAATTATTTTATCAACCAACTGAGCAATGAAGTGTCAAAAATCCTAACTTCTACCCTATAAACATAGTAATTTATTTATATTGATTGGTGGTGAAACTTAAATAATGAATCTTACCTTTTTTTGTGTCAACCTTGATACCTCACTAAGAAATAATGTACTCAAGGATATTTTCCATGAAGATATTCTGAAAACACATTTTTGGGGATTTAATTGAACATTGAATTTTGCCTAGAATTTAAATATTTATCATAGATCAATATCATGGTCTTAGTGATGTTTAGATTTTGCAAGTAAATTGTTGACATAATCCTCAATATTTTTGTGAGTAAAACCATGAAATATATGAGTCATATGCATTTAATATATGTCTCCTACATTTTTTGTCTAAAATTCATGATCATATATTAAAATGTGCTCTATAGTATAGTAAATGTTATCTTTTATTGATTTGTAAGGTTAGTTTTAATTCAGTTATATCTACAAAATCCACCCATAAATAAAATTGCCTCATATCTAGTTATAGAATCAATAATCATGTTGATATTAGGTTATAGAAATCATCTTTTAGACAAGTCTTTTTTAAATCATAATAATCAGTGAAAGAAGGAATATCACCATTAGGTCTTGTAATAGGTAGAATGGTGAATGCATAGTCACAATGTGAAATATATCTTATAAGTACCATGTCTAAGAGTTTTTGAATTTATTTTTATACCAATAATGCCACTTTAGGATGTATCTTATGAATATTTTTTAATCGACATTGCATCAAGGTACAATAATATATTATGCCTTACCACCGGTTCGTCAATCCAAAGCATATATGAATAAGCCCAATATATAAATTTAGGAAAATCATGAAGGACTTGTTGATAATATTTTTATTCATCATACTACATAATTAAAATAAGTAGAACTAGTTGACAGTCATTATTTGTTCTATATTTATAATTGATTATTTATTTGTTTAGTGAAGTAGACCTCTCTACGATAAATGGTGTAGTAGTAATAATGTTTGAGCTCGATGCAAAAATTTGAGGGGATGAAAAAGGTGGCATCCCCTAAATTTTTAAAGTTTTTATCAAAATGTGTTTGCCCTTTATTTTAAGTTTCCTATGCTTATGCTTGACACCCAAGCCTAAAGGGCATACACCCTTTACAAAGCCCTTTGTAAAGCTATAATGGTGTACACATTTTATTTTATTTTTATTTCTCCCCAATTTGAATATTAAACTACAACACTTTTCTACAGGTTTTTATTTCACTAAAGGGTTTGATATTACATGTGCATGCCTAAATTTGCATCTTGCTAATGGGATTCAACATTTTGGTTACTATCTCAAGTATGTTTATTTTTAATTTTTAAATTTTTCTATTTTTATTTCTATTTATTTATGTACATAGGGTTTTGAAATAATACTTTCATTAAATTCTCTTGTATTTCCTAAATAAAGTTTTACTTATATAAATCTGGATACACAATTAAATGATCATATCATTGTCTAAAGAAAATGTAGAACAAAACCCTACATAATTTAATTTTACACAAGAAAAAGTTTAATTGTATGAAAAATAAAATTTAAAATATCAACAATTACAATTAATCATCAATCGTTTGTGTCACTCCTTAGCTAATAATGCATATAACTCACTTATTAATACGCTATAGAGTGTTTTTTTAATGAAGTGGGAAAGAAAACTTTGAAATTTGATGTAATATTGCATCGAATAGAGGTCTTCAAACAATTTTATTCTAATAAATTATCATACGAGGATGTTATGAAAAAAATAACAATATAAGATATGTGAACTTTATTTGTTAAGCATAGAATCAACCAACCACCACCACCAAATTGAAAATATATTAGTATTTATTGGTGTGTTCATAAGGGGATAAACATTAAATTTTGGGATAGGTGGTGGATGGTGTTTGATGAGACTCCATGCAAAAATAATTAGGTTCCATTATACTTTCTGAGAAAACTTTATTATGAGTTTATGCAATAGGAAATTTAAAATTATTTTGACATAAATGCCTCTCAAGGTAGGGTAAATATGTCTTCATTTGATTATATCCAATGTTCTATTAGATCAAAACCATTCTAGCTAAGTTCAAAGAAATAAAATGATAATGACACATGCTTCTATCCCTAAAATTTTACATCATATCATATAGATGGACATTCTTGAGGTGGTTATGAGTTAGACAAAAGTTATATTTGACCATGACATGCATATATTGATTAAATATTCTCACCTTATAGGTGGTGAGATGTCTAGTAGTCGTATTGGTACTAGTGGTCGTGACTCTAGTGTTATTCATGATAGTGGTATTAGTGCTAGTGGTTTTGGTAGTAGCGGTATTGGTGATAGTGTTCATCCTCATACTCATGTTATAGTTATTGTACATCATTACACATCATGTTAAAATAAGTGTATGAGACATCTTATTAAGGTATGAAATACATAGACTACATCTATGGAGACTAAACCTACATTTGTACAACATATTAGTACATCTCATTATATTCCATCTATAGTTCATTCAATATCTCAGGACACCTTAGTGTATTCTTTTCATAGTTTTTTCAAGACCTCCAATGACTATCATGCCAGAGTATAGGTCACCTATATATGCTTTAGTAGCTCATAACACTAGGATGATAGACACTATGACAGTTGTAGTAGCTTCACCATCTCCTCTCAAGACATGTCATCTTGATGTACAAGAGTTATCTGCTTCACCATCTATATCTAATAAATAGTTTTAACTTTAATTATAGTTTATTTATGTTTATAAAAGTTCATATTATGTTTATTTTATAGTATATGTTTACTTAATTGACTAACTTGTTTGACTAAACTTTTTGTTTATTACTTATATAGATGATTAGTGATATTTTGGATAGCATAGTAGGCCTTGATTCTATTGTAGAGGCTACAATTGGCACTGGTGTACCCTATAATTAGGTTTGGAAACTTTTAAATTACATATTTATTCATGTATATTTATTTCCCATAAAATAAAAACTATGTTTAAAGATATATATTGTAGTCATATATTTTTTTATCATGTTCATTGGATTCACAAATTATTCATTTATTGGTTTTAGAGATGATGAGGGATGATATGGACACCACTAATAGATAACAATAATCTTTGTCTAATGTTACAATTACATTTCAGGATCCACTATCTCTATAGTAAGTCATGATTCAAAGATGGAGTTTGGTGAGAACACATAGTAAAATTATTTTTTAGATTGAAGTAATGATATTCTATGTCATATTTACATAAATGTATGTGAATTTAGATCTAAATATATGTGTATGCTCCATATAATACTCCACCATAGCTTTTTATGTGATCTCACAACCCTAGACAACCATTTTTAAAGGGTTTGGATCAAATAATTGTTGAATCACATGCTAAGAGGAGAGTATCTCCTTGTATTGAGGCATCCAACACCCCTAAATCTACATTTATGGCAATAAAACATAGTTTATTTGAGGGAAATGAGGAGCAAGAGAGCTAGTTATTGTGTTAGGGGCCTAGTTATAGGAATAATTGATGTTGTATGCTGACATGACCCATATTCTATACCTATATGGCACATTTTGTATATGTACATGTTATGGTCTCAATTTATCTTGATATATATCATATTGTTTATGTTATTATGATATAGAAATTTGCATATACACGTATATACTATTCAATAAATAAGCTTCGTTTACATATGCATATTTACTTCACTCCAATCTTCTTCATGAAGTCTACAACTTCTAGTAGAATTATTACTTTGAATATTGACTGAGATACTTTCAACAAAACACCACACTCTCTTGGATTAAACAAATCACAAGTCCTATGAAATAATTAAAATCAAGGATAAAACTTGTAAATGTATTTACATCGGTCCAAAAACCTAATTAGAAAAACTAATGTTTAGATCTTAAACATTTATTCATATTTAATCATGTTATAGCTCTAACCATTGGTGTTTTTAAATGTATCTATTAAACATGAATAAATATTTTAGATATTATATCTTCTAAATATCAATTTTAATGATATTTCAATAGTTATAAGTTACGAATATTAGTGAAAAACAAGTCTTTAGTCTATTGGTTTCTTAAAAGAGATAATATAAAGATAATTATGTTCTTTTAGGCTTATGTAAGCCTAATTCAATCTCTTGACTTGTTTTAAATCAATATAAGCATAAAATGGCTTTTATATATCTTCCATAAGTTTGTAAAAATTTCATAAAACATTGAAAAACCTTAATATAATACAAAAACAATCGAAATCTCTCATTTTTGGTCTTAAACATCTTTTAGGCCTAATTTGACTTCATTAAAAGGATTTGTCTCAGTTTAATTACCAAATTTGTTGGATAACCTTATCAATTAATTTATAATTACCTAAAAATAATGTTAAATATTCTCTAGAATTTTTATAACCAAATAATAGGGTAAACAATCAAATCTTCTTTTTTCCAATCTCTCTCAGTGAAAACCTATAGGAACATAGAATACAATGATTGATTTCTCTCTCCACAAGGATTATTTTATCTTGGAAGCATGTGTATTAGTAGGAAAAAACCATATAACAACCTCATGCAAATTTTTATAACATTTCACCAGTTGAATGTAAATTTATGTACCTTTTTGTGAAGAAAACCATGTTCTAGGGTTTTAGAGGCTTATAGAAACCTCAGAGCTAGTTAAAGATTGTTCATAAAACCTAAAAGTTATTTGATTCTTATAAAACCTATCCCATGGTATTAATTACCTTTCTCAATTTATCTAAACCTTAAATTGAGGTCAAGAAAAGTTTCACATGTAATACAATTGACTGTAAGGACTATTGAAACAAAGAAAAATAGGGTATTTAAGGGTTTCAAACATAAGGACATCAAATTAAGGACAAAACCACTAAAAGTTAAAATCAATATATTTCATTCATACAAGAAAAACATGGATATAATGATTTAGATAAAAAGATAACTTTAATTTCAAAGGGATAACATTTTAATAGTAAACAGACTTCTATTTTAGACTGCCAACCTTTCATTAGTCCATCTAGTGATGATAATTATGTACTTTTGCTTTTTGAAGCTATTAAACATTTCCTTTTTCATGAATTTGATGCATATTAGGTAGTTGAAATATTTACCAAGATCAGAGTGCCAATTTTTTGTTAAAATCCTCCTCTAACCTCTCAAACCCAATATATCAAATGACTTATCATAAATAGTGTTTTATTACATTTGCTTTATTTTAACTTTTCAAGAAGACTATTACACATAAGAAAGTCTAGAAGACTCCTAGTTATGTCGTAGACTAGTGACACACTCTTTAAAACTCATTACCATTATAATACATTTAAATTTATTCATATATTTACAAAAAATCATTGGAAAATTCAAATTATTAGTTTTGGAGGGAATCCTTAAGATATATTGATGAATACTATCTCTCTAAGAGCATACTTGAGCCTGTGAGTCAATAGCATGCCTAGCTTTGAGAAATGATGGAGGGATTACTCATATATTTATGCTTGATATATTTTTATTTATACATCCTAACTTCATGAAATTTGAATGGGAGTTATGGTCCATCACCTACTAGGTGCATGAAAAGTTATAGGATGATTGAGTTATTATGGAAGGAGATATATTAATTTCAATGTCCACAGGCCTGCACACATAGTCAAAACACTATCAAGAGTCCAAACAAAGAGTACAAATTAGAAAATAATTATTGTAACATGATGAAACTTGGAGGGGAGATATGGGACATCATTTTACAGATTTATGGTGAGTTTCAACATGTTATCATGTCTACAATGGGATTTATCCAAGTTTCTAAACATAAAACTTAAATGAACACAATGATAGAGTGTGCAAACTGAGCCAAATTTGGTTACAAATTGTAGGAGAACCATCAAGGATAGATATGATTCACTAGATTATATACTTGCATAGATGATCTGTCTAATAAAATATAAGATGATTATCTATAACTCAACATAGTCATGACATGATAATGAGTTTTCTCTGACAGCAAAATCTCTTAGAATTGACCAAAAATTGGTCAATGGGGGGAATATCTTATGTCTCATTATATAAATAAATTAATAATATATCCAACATTCCTAGATGGGAATTTTAAGGATAGAACAATTTTTTTTTATCATGGTCAAGACCTAGGAGTGAAATTTACAATTGATTGGATGCATCCCTTAAGAGATTCTCTTTATCCTTGAGTGTGCAAACTAATCCAACATTGGTCACATGGTGTAGGATAAATGTGAGGCATAGAGATGATAAATTGACTAAAACAAATTCATGGATGATTACTATAATTAATCCAAATAGTATTATTTATAAATTTACGTGGGCAAGGTACAACAATAAGTTTTCTCTCGTAGCCAAATCTCTTAGAATAGAGCAAAAGTTGACCAATAGGAGGCATATATTTTGGATCATTATCCCAATCAATGAATTATATACATATAGATGTATATATGAGTGTTTTAAGTATATAAATATTGTTTTCCAATCTTAATTAATCATAGGGAGCAAAATTTGCATTTCATCGGGCTTATACCTTAAAAGATTATCCTTGTCTGTGAGTGCAAAAATTAAGACAACTTTGGTTACACATGTAGTAGAACCATGATGTATAGATATAATACATCATATCTCACACTTACATTAATGAGTTATATAATCAACCCCAAGAGCATTCTCTATAATTCAACATGGTCAAGAAATGACAATGTAATTTCTCTCACAGCCAAATCTCTCAGAATGGACCAAAAGTCGGCCAGTGGGGTTGTATCTTCTAGCTCATTATCCTAATTAAAGAGTCATCTACATAGACACATTTGGATGTAAATTTTAGGGAACGAATGGCCATTATCTATTTTTAGTCAATCTTAAAGAGCAACATTTATAGTTGACTAGATGCATCCCTTAAGAGATTCTCCTCATCCCTAAGTGTACAAATTAAGCCAACTTCTATCACATAGTATAAGAGAACTATGAGGGATAAATATGAGTCATTAGATCTTAAAATTTAATGGATTAGTCTAATAAACAACATCTAATTATTCTCTATAAATATCCATGTGTGAGACATGGGAATGAGTTTCTCTCGCAACCAAATCTCTCAGAATGGCCAAAAGTTTGCCAATGGGGGGCGTATCTTTTATCTCATTGGTCCAATCGATGAATCATATATGTGTACATGTATAAATGGAAATTTTAAGACTATAATATTCATTATAAAATCTATATCAATCCCTAATAATGAAAGTTATAATTGACAGATGCATCCCTTAAGAGATTCTCCTCATCCTTATGTGTGTGAACTGAGCCAACTTTGGTCATGCGGTAAATGAGAGCCATGAGGGATAAATATGATATGTAATATAGCACACATTCATGAAAAAATATTCTAATCAACTATAGGATTATTATCTATAATGTATAATGAATGATACATGACAATGAGTTTTCTGTCATAGCTAAATCTATCTTGAAGGGCTAAAAATTAGCTAGTGGGTGGGGGGGCTATCATTTTTATTCATTAGCCCAATAAATGAACCATTTATGATGGCGTGTATAGGTAAACATTTTAAGGTTAGAATAGCCCTTATTTTGTGCTAGTTAGGGCCTAATAATGAAAGTTGTAGTTGATCAGATCCATTGCTTAAGAGAATCTCCTCATCCCGAAGTGGGAAAAATGAGTAAACTTTAGTCTCAAATTATAAGAGAACCATGATGGATTAGATATGAGATGTCAGATCCTAAAATTTAATGGATGTGTCATCTAAGAAACCTTAGGAGGATTATTTTTAACTCAACATGGGAAATACATGGTAATGATTTTTCTCTCATATCCAAATCTCTTAGAATAGAATAAAATTTGGTCAATGAGAGGCATATCTTGTGGCTCATTACCCCATTAGATGAATCATATATGTGAACACACACACACACACACACACACACACACACACACACACACACACACACACACACACACACACACATGGGAATTTTAAGGTTATCACAACCATTGTATAGTCTCAATCATACTCTTGGAGCTAAATTTTCAATTGCCCAGATGCATCCCTTAAGAGATTTTCGTGTCCCCAGGTGTGGAAATTGAGATGACCTTAGTCACATAGTGTAGGAAAACTATGAGGGTTAGAAATGGGCCATTAAATCCCACACATGCATGGATAATTCATATAATAAATCCCATGATGATTCCTTATAAATTGACATGAAAGAGACATGACAATGAGTTTTATCTTGTAGGCAACTCTCTCTTAAGAGACCAAACGTTGCCCAGTGTGGGTGTATCTTTTGAATTGTTATCCCAATCAATGAATCATTTTTGCCAAAAAATTTGGATAAGAATTTTAGGGTTATAATGGCCCTTTTCTAGTTTCATTTGGGACCCATAAGTCAAATTTACATTTGACCACATGCATTCCTTAAGAGAATATCATCACCCTTGAGTGTGTAAATTGAGTGAACTTCAATTGAGAATTATAGCAAAATCATGAGAGATAAAAATGAGCCATCAACTCCCAAATTTACTTAGATAAGTACTATAAGCAATCCCAAGAGTATTCTTTATAACTCAACATGAGTGATATCGGTAATGAGTTTCTATCACAACTAAATCTCTTGGTCAGTGGGGGGCATATCTTGTGGCTCATTAGTCTAATATAATAAACATCTATGCAGACATATATGGATGGGTGTCTTAAGGATAAAAATAAATTTCCAGTCTTGGTCAATCTCTATGATTGAAATTTTTAGTTGATTAGGTACATCCCTTAAGAGAATATTTTCATCCTTGAGTGTGAAAACTAAATAAACTTTATTCATGCATTATAGGATAACCGTGAGGGCTAGAGATGAGCCTTAAACTCCCACCCTAATACAAATGAGTTGTTTAAGAAATCCCATGAGGATTCTATCTAATTCAACATGAGCAAGACATAATAATGAGTTTTCCCTCATAGCTAAATATCTCATAATGGACTAAAAGTTAGATAGTGGGGGCATATCTTGTAGATTGTTATCTTAATTTACAAATAACCTATGTAGGCACATTTAGATGAGTGTTTCAAGTATATAAAAACCATTTCCTAGTCTCAATCAATCCTTGAGAGTGAAATTTTTAGTTGATTAGATGCATCCCTTAAGAGAGTCTCCTTCTCCCTAAGTGCATAAACTAAGTGAACTTTAGTCACACATTATAAGAGAATCATGAAGGATATATATGATCCAACAGCTCCCAAACTTCTATGGATAGGTCCTCTAAACAACCATAGGATGATTCTTTGTAACTCAACATGGGAGAGACATGGCAATCAGTTTTCTCTCGCATCCAAATCTTTTAGAATAGACCGAAATTTGGTCAGTTGAGGCATATCTTGTGCCACGTTATCGCAATCAACAAATAATCTATGTAGACATATGTAGATTAGAATTTTAAGGTTATAATGGTCCTTTTCTGGTCATAGTTAAACTTTAGCAGTGAAATTTGTAGTTAGTTAGATGTATCCCTTAAGAGAATCTCCTCATCCTTGAGTGTGTAAAATAAATGAAATTTTTACACAAGATATTTTTTTAGCTCCCACAATTTCATAAATGCGTCCTCTAAGTGACCCCAGGAGGATTCTCTATAAGTCAACATGGTTGAGACACAATAACAAGTTTTCTCTAGTAGCCAAATCTCTCAAAACAAACTAAAGTAGGCCAATGGGGGAATATATTGTGGCTCATTATCCTAATTGATGAATAATCTATGAAAACACATTTGTATGGGTGTTTTAAGGCTAGAATAACCCTTTCAAAATATTGATGAAGCCCCAAGAGTGAAAGTTGTATTTGACCAGATCCATCCCTTAATCAATTCTCCTTGCCAAAAGTTTTATCTCATAGCCAAATCTCTTTTAAAGGGACAAAGTTGGGTAGTGGGAGGTGTGTATTTTTAATCATTATCCAAGTCAATGAACCATATACATCAACATGTATAGATGGGTGTTTTAAGGCTATAATGTTCCTTGTCTAGTATCAGTTAGGTACTAGGAGTGAAATTTGTAGTTGAACAGATGCATCAATTAAGAGAATCTCATCATATTTGGGTGTCCAAACTGAGTGAAATTTTATCACACATTCCAAGATAACTATGAGGGCCAAATATGAACCATTATATAACATGCATATATAGATGAGTCATATGAGAAACCATAGGAGGATTTTCTCTATCTAGACATAGGCTAGACATGGAAATGAGTTTTATCTCATATCCAAATCTCTCTTAAAGGACCAAAAGATTTTTAGTGTGGGACACATATTATGGATCATTATCCTAATAAATGAATCATATTTGTAAATAAATTTAGATGGGTATTTTAAGGATACAATATCCCTTGTCTAGTCTTGATCAATCCCTGAGAGATAAAGTTGAAGTTGATAAGATGTCTCTCTTTAGAGAATATCCTCATCTGTGAGTGTCAAAACTAAGTGAAGTTTCATCACAATTTATAGGAAAACCATGAGGGATAAATATGAACTATTAGCTCCCAAACTTGAAGGAAAAATCTTATAAAAAAACCTAAAAGGATTATTTCTCACTCAACATGGGTGAAGTAGGGAAATAAGTTTTCTCTCATATCGAAATCTCTCTTAAATGGATAAAATCTTGTTAGTCGAAGGCATATATTTTGGCTCATTATCCCAATAAATGAATCATCTTCATGAACACATATGGATTGAAATTTTAAGGCTAAAATGGCCCTTGTTTGGTATTGGTCAAAACCTAAGAGTGAAAATTTTAGTTGAATAGACACATCCCTTAAAAGAATATCATCATCTTTGAGTGTTCAAACTAATCAAACTTCTATCATGCATTATAGAAGAACCGTGAGGGATAGAGATGAATTGTTAGACACCACACATGCATGGATGAATCTTATAATAAATCCTAAGAGGATTCTATCTAAATTGACATGGGTAAGACATGGTAATGAGTTTTATCTCACAACCAAATGCATCTTAAAGGGATAAAATATTTCCAGTAGGGGCATATCTTTTGACTCATTATCCCAATCCATAAACTATCTTCATGGATATATCTATATGGGAATTTTAAATGTATAATGGTCCTTGTATAGTCTTGGTCAAGCCCTATGTATGAACTATTTATTTGATCAAATGTATCCCTTAAGAGAATATTTTCATCTCTAAGTATGAAAATTGAGCAAACATTCACCATGCATTGTAGGAGAACCATGAGGGCTAGAGATGAACCATCAAATCTTACACTTATATGGGCATGTCCTATAAATAAACATGGGAAAGATAACTATTATCTCTAACTCAACATGGGAAAGATAAGGAAAAATGTTTTCTCTCACATCCAATTTTTTTTTAAAGGGCCAAAAGTTTATCAATAGGGGGCATATCTTATGCATCATTTATCCAATTAAGGAACCACATTTATAGACACATTTGAATGGATGTTTTAAGGCTATAATGGCCATTTTCCTATCTTGGTCTATCCCTAAGAGTGAATGTTTTATTTAATTATATGCATCCCCTAAGAGAATATCTTTTTCCCTTAGTGTGCAAACTGAGATAACTTTCATCATGCTTTATAGGAGAACCATGAGGACCAGATAAAAACTATTAGCTCCCAAACCTAGATAAATGAGTCTTATCAGTAACCCTTATAGGATTGTATCTCAATTGATATAGGTGAGACACAATAATGATTTTTATCTCACAGCCAAATCTCTCTTAGAGGGCCAAAAGCTTGTCATTATGGGGCATAAATTCTGGCTCAGTTTTCTAATTGACAAACCATCTTCAGAGACACATCTAGATGGATATTTTAAGGCTATAATGGCCCTTTCTCAATCTCAATCAAGCACTAGGAGTGAAATTTGTATTTTATCATATGCATCCCTTAAGAGAATATCCTCATCCCTAAGTGTGTAAAATAAGCAAATTTTTGTCACACATTATGACAAAACCATAAGGGTTAAAGACAAACCATTAGCTCCTACACTTACATGAATGAGTAATTTAATCAATTCCATGAGTTTTCTTTAAAACTTGACATGAGTGAGATATGAAAATGAGTTTTATTTCATAGCCAAATCTCTCTTAAAGGGCTTAAAGCTTGTCAGCGGGGGCATATCTTCTAGCTTATTAGTCTAATTGATGAACCATCTTCATAAACACATCTAGATGGGAATTTTAAGTTATAAATACCCTTGTAATATCTCTTTCAAGACATGATAGTGAAATTTTTACTTATCCAAATGCATCCCTGAAGAGAATATTCTCATCCCTTAGTGTACATATTGAGAAAACTTTTGTCATGTATTGTAGGAGAACCATGATGCTAGAGACAAACTGTTAGCTCCCACACTTATGCAAGCATGTCCTATAATAAACCCTAGGAGGATTCTCCCTAAAATAATATGGGAAATACATGAAAATGAGCTAGCTATTACAACCAAATCTCTCTTAAAGGGCCAAAAGCTTGTCAAGGGTGGGGGCATATTTATTAGCTCCTTATCCCAATCGACAAACCATCTTCATGGACATGTTTGGATGGATGTTTTAAGACTATAATAGCCCTTTTTTTATTGATAAATCCTTGGGAGTGAAAGTTTTAGTTGACCAAATGCATCCCTTAAGAGAATCTCCTTGTCCTTGAGTGTACAAACTAAGTAAAACTCAATCACATGTTATAGGATAACTATGAGGTATAGAGATAAACAATCAACTCTCACACTTGAATATATGAGTCCTATAATTAACTACAATAAGATTTTATCTCACTAAAAATAGGTGAGACATGGGAATGATTTTTCTCGACCAACCAAATCTCTCCTAATGGGCCAAAAACTTGTGAGTGGGGGACATGTCTTTTCATTCATTAGCCCAATCAATGAACCATATTTGAAAAAATATTTGTATGGATGTTTTAAGGCTAGAATAAGTGTTTATGTATTTTTGAAATAAATTGACTTAAAAAAGAGTGTAAAACACACTACTTGAGTTAGATAACTTCAAAAGGAATGCAAGAAGTCTGTCTAGTGTCTTTTTTTAATTGGTTGAGTAATCACTAGATCACAGAGAGGAATGTATTTTGTTTCACTTCTTTTTGTTTCAAGAAGATAATATTCTCTACTCACCTCACCAACCACTTCAATGTGGAAGCTCATCTGGTGCCATTAACCTGCATTAAAATTGGTAGTAAATTTTTAAAATAGAAGTAAACACTTAATGATAAAATAATTTTAATTTAAAATATAGTAAATAAAATATGTTAACTATATCAATTTAAAATACAAGATGAATTTTTCATACTAACCTTACCAAGTCAATCCAATGGACCTTTGAGATTGGCTCTATTTTAAAGTGTTTTAAGAAGTGCTTCATACTCAAATTCATGAACATTCCACAAATGTTTATTATTAGGATTTCCATGATATTAGATCATTTTAATATTTGTAGTGATAACTATATTTGAATAATGAAGAACCACCCTATGTGTTTCAAAGTCCTAAAATAACACATTTTATTTTTAATGATTGTACCTATAAAGATAAATTCTTATAATGAGTATAAATCTAATGGGATAAACTATTCTTCTCCATCTAATGAGAGTTATGATTAATTTTTTTTGACTTTACACAACAACACAAGTAGTGATATGTTCTCTCATCATTAATATTAAGTGAAATGACTAAAATAATACCCTACATTTAAATTATAATAAATTTTTAAGCACATATAGGAAAAAATAAATATATCATTAATAAATCCAAGACTACATTTAAAATAGAAATAAAATTTACCTCGTTTCAAAATATTTGAGATTTGGTCAAAGTCAACTAATGATTCCATTTCATGATCCATCAATTGTTAGAGTGAATGGATACTCTATATGTGAATTATGGGTATATAATACCATTTATCAATGTATTATTTTGAATCACATTCATGCCAATTAAATTCCATATATCCTAAACTAAAGCATGCAATGTTCCTAGTATAAATAGTCCATGACCTAAAATTTTATCTTTGAATGGAGGGGAAAATAATCGATCCAGGTAATATAGTGGAATATTCAAACATCTCATTGTATTTTTCTTCCATTAACCAAAATAATATTCACATATGAGAATATTTATCTAATCGATGTCAAAAAAAGTTCATTACACTAAGTTATAATATTGGCAACATAAATCAAATTAGCACCATCCTTGTGTTTTTCCATCTCTTTTTTTAGGGTTATTTTTACACATGGACCTACACCATCATGTTTCCATTTGACATGCCTAGCCTCAAAGAGGCTCCAAAAATTTTAAACCCCATTCTTATTATGCATTTTTCTTAACCAACAAAACATTCAAGAATTCTTAAACTATCTTACACAATTTTCTGACCAAATGTAGTGTGTATCAAACAAGATTTCTATTACATTAATATTCCTATAAAATATATCAAAATAACATTGGAAATATTATAGACAATTTGATCTTTCATCACACATATAAAAGTGGTACTACCCCAAAATCTTTCTATTATCATTTTTGCTATTAGGTGCATGTCTAAATGTAATATCCATGAAAAATATGACTTGAATTGAATTATAGTATTAGGATTGAACCTATTTTTATGGTTATAGTGTGTAGTTCTTATCAAATTCCATAACTAAAATAATGGAACTAATTGGGAAGTTGCCTTGAATAAATTGAATTGATTATCTAACCATTTTTATTTGTGTGTGTATTTCATATTGGTAGATAATATTCATCTTGAATTTAAACATGAAATTAGATACAAAACATTTGGTCATAAACAATTCACATATTGATGATATTTTCCATATTTTAACACATTATTTATATATTTTACTTCTTATAATCAACTAGTTTCTTTCCAAATTCATGTGAAAATTTTTCATGTATACAACTAGTCAAATTTGATAATTTCATGTATACGTGTTCCATCTAAACATTGTTTGAAAAAAAAACCTATCCCTCAATTCTTTGAGAGAAAACAATTTTGATTAATTCTCTTCAAGTTTCAAGTGGGGAAGCCACCATATATTCATACATAATATCTTCTATATGTAAAGTACAATGTGTAGATGAAAGATATCAAGATACATAACAAATTCAACATATACCCCACAACAACATGTGGTGCAAGCTTGGTTGATTTTAACATAGAAAGGATGGCACATCTCAAATGACCTTTGGATAATTAATAATTGGCCATTAATTTTTTAGTAAAATTTTGTTTGGGTCATGTCCAAGAAATTTTTCATGTGGCTCATGGTTTTTGGAACATTTTCTTATTTTAAAAACATATTTTACATTAGATGAGACCTTTATGTTCTCGTGCCAAAAATTTTCAATCAAATGTATTTTTCATTCAACTAATACCTTATCATTTTGTGGGAGTCTACCACTAAATTCCCAATAATTTGTGAATAAAGGGTCATCAAGCATTATTCTTCTTTTTAAGACATTTATCAAAGTTTTTCTATTCAAGTTCAAGGATTTACTTATTTCACTAATAATTCAATCTTTATATATTTTATAAATCATTATAGATTCAATTATTACTCATCTTGCTATATTACTATCTTTTTTCTTACTTTTATTATGTATTACCTTAAATGCATTAAATATATTATTTCCTATTGCAATATTTCTTCCATCCATATTGCTTGTTGTTAAGCCTAAATTATGCATCACATGGCATATTTCTTGTATATTCATTTAATTTAACAAATAATTGACATTTTTTTGTATAACATTTTTTCTCAAATGCATAGTCCCATACACATTGAGCATGTTGTTGAACTATTTTTTTTAACATTTTACCTTCCATAAGTTCTATTTTTTTCATCTATTTCAACCAAATACCTTGGTGTTTGTCATTTTATCCTTAGAGATGTGGATTTAGGATCTATATTTTATATTAAATTACATGTTCTTACCACTTAAACCATACAAGGGATATTACATGGTTGGCTACATACATTAGATGCTATAGGTGAAGTGAATTTCTCTTCATGAGAAGATGCATGAAATGGGGTCATTATTTGATGTTTATTGTAATCATAATCTTCATTATATTGGTAATTTAGCATATGAAAGGCCAAATTCTATCCCCTATAACTTGAAACTTTTTATGTTACCATTATAATCCTTTTTAAGTGATAAATCACCTTATAAAACTATGTATTTTTACCTAAAAGGGATATTTTTTGTCTTTAAATGTTAAATATGAATTAAAAAGGATATTAAATCATCTAAAATACCTTAAAACTCTTTCATATTCATAAAATTTCCTTAGTTCAATGTATAATATTTTGAAAAGTGATATTTCATGCATTTTTAGGTATATAAAGGCTTTTAAAGGACACACACATGATAAATTTGCCTATCTAAAGATGTGAAATGCCTTATTTATTTTTATCATCTCCTTACTAACTCATAATAATCTTCATATTCCATAAAATTAGTAGTTCAAGACTTGAAATATGAAAATAATGCAAAGAAAGGATATTTCAATGTGTGTTCATGTAATTATACAGAATTATATGCATATTTCTTACAACTGAGGCCAATAATTTGATGAAGATGGAATTATATATATTATGGAATGTATTTAATTCAAAAGGATTCAAATCAGGCCCAAAACCATTTTACATACTTCACCTTGTTTCTTTGCACATAGTGAGAGCCTTCCATATTTGTAGGTAGTATGGCCATGAGAGAGAAAATCAAGGTATAAAATTTTGAAAAGATAAATTAGAATAGTATACATTAAATATATTTAAAAATTTTCTCAATTTTTTCATCTCTCCTTCATGAACCATCCCTATGAATTCAAGGCACTAAATATCTCTCCTTCATCCAAACAGGGAGTCATTTTTCTATGTTTTCTCTTCATCAATGCATCATGGAAAATAATTTCAAGATTATGGAGCTTCAAAGATTAGCCTATCCATATATTCATTATTTATTTTAAACACATTTTATTTTTATATGTAGCTCATGAAGGCATAAGATTGAAAATATGTAGTCTAGAAGCATGTAAAATAGAGTTGTATGGTTGAGGAGAGAGAAAGGGTCTCAAAATTTTCTTAGATTCTTGTTTAGAGGGGTTTTATTAATGTTTTATCATATTAATTAAAAAAATTCAAATTTTTTTTCAAGAATCCATGGCAAGAAAACCATGAATGTGTTTTTAGCATCTCCATTGGAGCCATAGTTTAGCAAATTTCATAGTTTTTTAGCATTTGTTAAGGTATTAGTAGATTCCTAGGTTTCATTTATACAACGTATACCTCCTTAAAAGTTCTCAAAATTGTTATATCTTGTTTAATGGATGCTGATTATGGATTAATACGTTCAATATGGTCTTGTTATATACTCCTCATGTTCTTTTCACCTCCATTGTATGTCATTCCATTTCACTATCTTCTCACCAACTTTGCACTATTGTAAGGCCCCTTTTCCAGTTCCATTCAATGTTTCCATCTTCCATTTCCATCACATAAAACTCAAATCCATTACACATCATATTTAAATTACCAAAAATATTTAGTAACCATCAGGAAGCATCATGGTCATTTAAATACTGTGAAAATCTTAAAAATACTACTAGACAATAATGAACATCCACCTATAATAAAAGAAAGGTTATGACATTAAAGAGTTTTCATGAAAATAAAAAGGAAATTCAAATAGGGAAGATTTAAAATTTATAATCCTTGTTTATTATCCTATTATCAAGTTGTTAGGGTAAAGGAAAGGGTCATGTTCTTGTTTTTTGTACAATCAACATAGAGTCTCCATCTACAACCATACAAGAAAGAGATGAGATCAAATATATAAGAAAGGAGATGTTCATTGAATGTTTGAAGTGAGAGATGAGATATTTTAAAACTTAAAGGAGAAGAAAAGGTTCCAAATGTTCTCTTGAGGTTGTTTTCAATACCTAAAACCTACATACAATCTATTTAAATAGCCCACACATAGTTAACCTATGAGGAAGAAAGGTCTATGTTCAAAATGTTGGATAATAGAGTGATGAAAATCTTTCAGAATAATGTCTCAAGGTGTTTATTATTTAATTAGATCAAATTTACCCCATGAATGGATCAAGAACAAAATAATGTCATTCCCATGAAATCTTCTCCTACAACTAGGTCAAAAGACTCTTCAATCATATACATACTATATCAAACTAGGACAAAAGGGTCTTATCATGTTATTTTGTTTCATAAGTATCATAAAATGTTTGGTTAATCTCTTGGAATTATTTAATAGTTTATATCAAACTCTTAACTTCAAAATACATAGAAACTCCATCAAGATATCATGGAATGACTACCTACAAGTATGAAAACGTAGCCATATCTTCAAGCTTAGAGAGGATCAGGAAAAAATAATACATGGTGGAGTATAATGAGAATGGAAGGTTATTAAGGAATTTATGATGGAAATATGTTAGAGTATGAAGAGGGGGAGTACAAATAATGACACAGTCAAGGTCAACCGTAACATGCATACCTACAACAACATTAGAGTCATTTCCACTCATGCATCCATATATTCTCAAAGTGATAATCAAGACCATTCCTGTCAAGGAGTGAACATATGATTTTTTTATGATATTAAATAGATAAATTTACATATCCAAGACTTATTAAAACTACTAAAATGCTTCAAAGAGCATGAAGATGAAGGTACATAGGCCTGTATGGACTAGGTTTGTGAAACCTAAGAACATTGCCAATAAGAGTAAATATGATAAAAAAATAATGAGGTAAAAAATTAATTAAGGGGTATTAAAATAACCAATTAATGTTTAAATAGTTACTAAAAACCTCTATACGTCATAAACACCACCTACAGTAGTGATTGCATATAGTCACAATAAGGATTCTTTAGGAAATAAGGTCTGATATAGGTAACATAAGATTGAAAGTTAACCAATGAGGGATAAGGAATATTTTAAAAAGGTTTTAATATCTTCCCAAAAAAAATTTTTATCACTTTTAGTCTCAAATACAAAGGTGATATAAGACCTCAGTCCTATAAAGCATGAAAAACATGTAGGCAACTCAAGCTAATTTTGAGGAAAAAACACCTATAGGACAATATATGCAGAATTAATGAATGAAAATTGGTAGATGTGGTCCTCATGAGTCTTTATAAATATAATTGGTATTTTTTAGGTCAAATTTGGAGTATAAATACTCACTTTTTGGAAACAGTCAACCGTATGTTTGTTGAATGTCAAAGAACATGTAGGTAGACTTCTTAAAGTATCTACATGTGTGGCAAAGGGTTTAAAATTCATTGGAGTGTTTTATGATAATAATAGGGTGATTATAAATATATAAAAAAACTTTTAGGATTGATCCATATTCCAAATTAAATGCAAACTATTCCCTTGATGTCTAAAATAAACAAACAAGCCTGTATACTATATTAATAATTGTGTCACTTAGCTGGGTTGAGAGTTGTTTCAAGGAATAATATAGATATTAGAAGATAAGGATAATATGAGAATTAAACTAAAACATATCATGAATAATAAATCCTAATATAAATAGGGGGATGTCACCAATACTCAGACCAAGGGCTCTATAGAGTGTGGATTTTGAAATCCTAGGGTAGTGAAAAAAAGACATATAGAGTATTTCATAACTATACGATCTTGAAAAAAGAATGGTAATAAATATAATAAAATGTTTTAATAATATTAAAACTCTTTCAAATATATTCATTAAGGATAATAAAATTTTAAACCTCTGCCTTATGCAAATAATCATTTATTCCTATAGGCAGTTCTAAGAAGCATGGAGATAAAGTTGAGTTTAGGCATTCAAGGGTAGTTATGGAAGGTTAAAAATAGATTATATAATATAATATGAAAATTTAAAATACATATTATCACCTATAGTTTATTTTAACATAAAAACTTAGTTTTAGGCCAAAATCCAACCTTAACACCTATAAATCCTATAACACCAAAGGACATTTGTAGACCCTATCAAGAAAGATAAAACCTTAAGTATGGTATGATGAGATGTATTAGGTTTTATGAGGATTATTTAAAGAGAGGATACGAAATGGAATAACCATTTTTGGTCTTAGGGAGATATTTAAACTATGTAGTCTAAGACACTCTTTCGACCCACCTAATCAAGAGATCATATCTTTCACCATAAAGAGAGTTTGGCCAAATAATCTTATCATATTTTGAGGATAGTTATACTCTTATAATTTATCAATTATTGAGGTTGGTTGAGGGTATGAGGTTTATGAATCATCACTAATAGTATAAACATGTTTATAATGCAAGTAAAACCCTATAAGTAAGCATTTTTACGTATGTATATTTTCACACCTTTTACATGGGAACCCAACATTATAAATAAATTTTAGGGGGCATATGTTCTAAATAAACAAGACAAGAAGTTTTTGTTTTGAGGTTTGTTCTTTATGACCCATCATTAAGAAGGTTCATCTCCAAAACCCTCCTATAGATGAGTTTTGATAAAGGTACAATTCCGTATAATAAAAAACTCATGACTAATCCAAAAACATCTTGAATGATGAATTACACTCATATAATTTCCTACTAAATGGTACTGCGATGTATGAAATTATACGAACATGGTAGAAAACATGGTTTCTTGAGGAAAAGTGCATAAAATAGAGGCACAAGGTAGTTTAATGAATCAAACTCCATAGAGAGTGAAGTTTGTCACTTTTATTCATATTTAAGACATCATATTCTCAAATCCATTATTGAAATGCCATGACTAGCTCATTAAAATCAGCTAGTCTGTAGAATTGAAGAAAGTTTGACCTAGTCAACTAGTTTGCTAAGTTAAATGTGTTTCTTCATCAAAAAGACCTATTTCAAGATATTAGGAGTTGTTCCAGGCCTAAATATCATTATATTTTCATTTTTTTATGGTTTCATGTAGGTTCTTAGATCTATCAAGTACAAGAAATTAGGTAATTAGGCCTAATTGGCCTAGTAGACATAATTGGTCAAATCAATGAAGATAAAGATGGCATAAAAGCTAATGATAAGGTTAATATAAGTGTTCATAAACATAATTCAGGTTCAATACATGTCATATTATAATATTTATTGGAAAATAAATTCATAGGAGGGATAAAGTATGCAAACTATTCTTCAAGTGCCAATGCATGCTTAACTGGTCATTACCATGAGTTAACTGATCATGATTTGAATAAAAATCAATGCATGTTCCATGGTATTATTTAAAGAGAAGTCATAAAATTATATTGATATTTGTTAATAGGATTTAACTAACCTAATAATGGAATCGTATCCTAGTGAGAAGAGTTTGAACAAGTCAAGATGGCCCACCACCTTGTTTTTTAACACCAAAGAGCTCATGCAAATCTCATGTAAGGCATCAAGCATTAAGAAATGTAATGAAAAAATATTGATAAATAATATAATTAAAATTATACTTGAGTTGATGGTCAGATGTCTTCTTCTTCTCTCTTATACACCAATCTCTTCACTTGTTCTCTTCTCATCTTCTATATATTTAGGCTTTCAGGCCTATTTTTGAGATCCCTCTCTTGGGCATGATGAAAATTTGCCGAGATTGAGCTCTATCAACATATTCAATCAATATAATGCATTGTTGTAACATATTTATGGTTGAATTATAGTGTGTATATGATTTTTATATGTGTAAAAGTGGATGAATCTTCAACTAAACATGTCTTTACCACACCTATCTATTAATGAATTGTCTATTCAAGGTTACATGAAGTGTCAAAGGTTGGTAATAATATTTGTAGTGTAATAAGGTTGAAAGTGTCTTACACCAAACCTATCTCTCTCTCTACATCTAAACTATTATCATCCATCAAGACCTCTATGTGAAGTACTAATACATAAGAAGCATTATAGTTAGTCTTTGAATCTATTTTATATTCATTAGTGTTGTAAGAGTTCAAACTAAGTGGATGAACCAATAATAGAGGTGTATCGCCATCAGTATAATATTACTTACCTTTTAGTTTCTTTCTAACCCTTTTCAACCCAAAAGCATTAGTAGGTCTCAATAAGATAAGCAATGTTTATATATTCAGAGGAGCTACCTCATAATCTATAGGTTTCATATAAATATAGGTATCCCATACCTATAGACCATTTTAATTTTAGTATAGTATTGAAGGAGATCCTAGTAATATGTTTCAATAGGGTGTAATCTGGCTTAATAATAGTTTTAGCACACACAGTGAGACATAAATTCAGCTATTAGAGTACCCATTTATAGCATCTTGGTTTTTAGAATAATTTTCACGTACTCATTTGGTCTTCATCTCTGAGGTAAAGGGGAATTTTTGTTCATAATTCATAAATTTCATGTGTTTTCTAGTCTATGGTATCCTATGGAGCATACTTTGTTCATTCATTTCCTTATTAGTAGCTACAATATGATCCACGTGCATCTTGTTATGATACTTATCATCCTTATACTCACCCTGAGAAATAATATGAAAGGAATTATCAAGATTATGATCCTTATGAACCTCATTCAATTATTTGGTAGCCTGTTTATCAATCCAATCAGTCATGGTAATCTTATGACATTATTGATCAGCTTAATGAAGTTCTAAGACAATCCATAGCAATCTTCAAACAAATCTGGTTTGGCTAAGAGAAACAAATAGTGAGCATAGACATTAAAAATATCTATCAAAAAGATATCCCCAAGCATGAGATTGAGAGCATGAGATCTTCATGGCATCAAGCTAAAGAAGTGTGTGGATCTTTCATAGACCAAGGCCATTCAAAATCTAGTGATGATATACTTGACATAGGTGGTAGTTCATGAGAAAAATTAGTTCCCCATTGAGCTTCCCTTTTCTCTCCATGAATATCAAAAAAATGTATATCACATCCCTCACTATTCCATCCAAGTCTTGCTAAGCTTTCCTACATGAAATTCTATCCAAGAGTGACCTTAGAAGGTTGAAGAAGTGTGTTTTGAGGAGGATAATTTTAATGTTTCATAGTACATCATATACAAGCCTTGATATTGTAATTAGTAGAGAGATATCTCAAGTGAGTTGGTTCATGAAATTGAGGCTCATCTTGTCAAACAAGTTAAGCTTGCCAACCAACATCTTCAGCAATCAATGGCATCTATAAAGGCAACACAACATTATCATCAAGTTCCTTCATTAATTTATATGGATAGAATAAATTAAAAATAAGAAGCTCCTAAACCCAAGTTCATGACTTGGAAAAAAATATGATAGTCTAGGGAGAGAGATGAGCAGTGAAGTACAAGTCAAGTTATTGAAGTCAAGATCAAGCCTGAAGTCATTCGATATCCACTCCTTCCTACCTAAAATACAAAGGCCTTTATTTCATGTAAATTTATTCAATATAAATTAAAAAAAATAGAGGAGGTGAATGTGATCAAATTTGAGAAGCCCCATGAACATAATCAATCATTTATGAAAAACCCTTCAGATTTGTCCCATCTTCTTGCACATTTTGAGGGGTCTACCATGCCAATTGTTGATAAGTCACCTCTCCCTTTTAAGGTAAGTGATGAAGTTTAATTTTAGGTATATAAATATGGAAATGACTTGATTTATCATATGGAGGACACAATCATTGGGATTGATTCAATCTATCATAGTGCAAAAGATGATGAATTCAAAGAGGTTACTACTGAGATAAAGGATGAACTAAAAGTAAAAGATAAGATACAATAGAAAGGCACTCCAATTGAATAAGTTTAAGATGTTTATAAAGAGTTACTTGGTCATATGGTAGCTACCATATATCATCACAACTCATAAGAGCTTACAACAATAGTAGAAGTCAAGTACCAATCAGTCAATGAAGAAATTCCAAATGCACTTTAGTCTTGTGAAAGCCAATCAATGGAATTATTTTATGTCATAAATTTAGTTTATTATCTATTTTAATTTGATTCATTACATGTTGAGAGAATTAATTTCATAAACCAGTAAGTAATCAACCCTTCAAACAATCAAATCTAGGAAGTTAATTTCTCGGGAGATGACGTTTTTGAGTCTTTTATGCAAGGCTATCAAATTACCACTTCATCCTTATATTTCTCTCCACACTTGGATATTTAAAATGAACTCAAATGGCCTCAAAAATTCATTAAACTAGATGTTTCATTTATAACACAAAAAAAACACATCAAGCTATCCAACATGACCACAATCAACAACTCATGGCTTAATAAGAATTGAGATTGTTATTACAAAGTACATGGATATGGGATGAGTATGATTGGGTCTTATACACACATCTATAATTTCTACACCTAAAATTAGAACTAAAAGAACCATTTATTTCCATAAGATATTATGAATGTATAAATTGTCTTAACGGTAAGAAAGAGCTATGAAGATATGGCAATCACGCTACAAGATTCCATGGTGGACAATCCAATTTTTTATTTGACCCTAGGGGAAAGATTTTGACTTGAAGTTAGTTGTTCTAGTTTTTATAAATAAGTGAATATCCCAAGAAGTAGTTTGTTACCTTATTATTGTCTTTTTTTGTTTTCCTATTTCCTTAAGTTAATTGTGTTTGCTTCGTATTTTATTTTCCATTCCTTGTATTACTTTTGGTGTGTCTTATTGTTTTTAACAGTCAAAAGAGGTGTTTCAAAGTGAAAAAATTTATTTACCATTTCAAGAGAGTCATCAAGCCATGTTGTCATGTTTCAGATTGCCATTGTTATGTGAAATTTAGTTAGTTCTCTTCACCAACAGGCTTGTAAACCCCTGTGAGTCACCAAAAATGTTGGAAATTTGGCACGTCAATGACAAATGCTACCCCCTATAACTTAGAACATTTCATGGTACCATTATAATCCTATGTCATTGATAAATCTCCTTGTAAAATTGTGTATTTTTTCCTAAAAGGGAGATTTTTTAGATTTAAAATTTAAATATGGATTATAAAGGCTATTATATCAACCAAAATACCTTTAAAAACTTTCATATTCATGAAATTTCCTTATTTAATGTATTACACTTTGAAAAGTGTCATTTCATGCAAGTTTAAGCATATATAATGGCCTCTAAAGGACTTACACCTACCAAATTTTCCTATTTAAAGATGTAAAACACATTATTTATTTTTATTATCTCCTTCATGAATATTAATCATCTTCATATCCCATAAAATTGGTTGCTTGATACTTAAAATATAAAGACAGTGCAAAGAAAGGTTATTTCAATATGTTTTCAGGCAAATGCATAGAATTATATGGATTTTCCATATAGTTGAGGCTAATAATTTGAATAAAATGGAATGATAGGTGTTATATAAACTATTTAAGTCAAAAGGATTGAAAAAAATCCAAAACAGGTTCACATACTTCACCTTGCTTCTTTGCACATAGTGAGAGCCCTCCAGGTTTGTAGGTGGGACAAGCATGAGAGAGAAAACCAAGGTATGAAATTTTATATAGATAATTTAGTATTAGATATATTATACCTATGGAATTTTTTTCTAAATTTGGTTGTATCTCCTTCATTAAATACCCCTTTGAATTTAAGGCACTTAATATCTCTCATTCATCTGAGTAAGCAGTCAATTTTTTGAGTTTTCTCTTTATCAGGGCATCATGGTTGAAATTTTAAATATTATAGAGATTATAAGGAACAAAATTCACATTTTCATGGTAATAATCAATAATTTTTAATAAATTTCAGGGTTATATGAATCTCATGAAGGCATAACAATCCAAATCTATAGTCTCAAAGAATGCAAAAGAGAGTTTTACGATCAAGGGGAGAGAAAGGGTCTCAAAGATTTCTTAGATTCTTTTCTCAAGGGGTTTAATTCATGTTTTATCTAACTCATTAAATATTGTCAAAGGTTTATTAAAGGATACATGAAAATAAATCCATCAATGTGTTTTTAACATCTAAATTAGACTCACAATTTAGCAAATTTTAAGGTCTTTTAGCATTTTTTAAGGTTTTAGTAGAATCCTAGGTTTCATTTATATAGTGTATACCTCCTTCAAAGGCCTAAAAATTGTTATATATTATTGAGGGGGTGATTTTACATACTCCTCATGTGTTTATCACCTCTATTATGTGTCATTCCATTTCACTTTATTCTCACTACCTTTGCACTATTTTAAGGCTCATTTGTCACTTCCATTCATTGTTTCCTTCTTCCATTGCCATCACATCACCTTCCAATACATTTAGAATCATATATACATTGAAAAAAGGAGTTAATAAATATCAAGGAGCATTATTGTCATTCAAATATTTTTAAAATATTAAAAACACTACTAGATAGTCATGACCATCCACCTATAACAAAAGAAAGGTTATATTAGTCAAGAGTTTTGATGAAATTATAAAGGAAAGGTAGACATGGAAGATGAAACATTCAAGGTATTTTTTTATTAATCTATTATAAATTTATTAGGGTAAATTAAAGTCTCATATTTATGTTTTATGTTTCTTTATAAGGTCTAAAACCCTTACACAGTCCATACAATCAACATAGAGTCTCCATCTACAACCATTCAAGAAAGAGATGAAATGAACAATACAATCAAGGATAGGTTCATAGATTTATTAAAGTGAGAGTTGATATATTGGAGAACATAAATGATAATCAAAGGTTATAAGTGGTATTTTGAGGTTATTTTCAAGACCTAAAACCTACATATAGTTTGCACAAATAGCTCACACACAGTTAGCGTTTGAGAAAGAAATGCCTATGTTTAAAATGTTGGAGTATAGAGTGATGAGAAGATTTTATAAAAGTGTTTCAAGGTGTTAATTATGGACTTAGATTAAAGGTACCCCAGGAATGGATCAAGCTCAAAATAATGTTATTCCCATAAAATCATCACCTACAACTACGTCAAAATAATCTTCAAGCATATACATACTATTTTAAATTAGCAAAAAATGGTATTGTCATGTTATTTGGTTTCATAAGGATCATAATATGATAGGGGAATATATTTTAATTATTTAATATGTTCTATAAAAGTATAAACTTCAAACTACATACAAACTCAGTCAAGATATCAGGAAATGACTACCTACAACTATGAAACGCAGGCATATCTCCAAGCTTAAAGAGGATAAGGGAACAATAGTCCATTGTGGAGTATCATGATCATGGATGTTTATTAATTAAATTATTATGGTAATATGTTATAGGATGAAGATGGGGACTCCAAACAATGACACAGTCAAGGTCAACCATAACATGAATACCTACAACTATACAAGAAGTCATTTCCACTCATGCATCCATATATTATCAAAGTGATAATCAATAACATTATAGTAAATAATTGAAAATATTAAGTGATTTATGAAGGTTTAGTGACCAATTATAATCTCCAGGACTTATTAAAACTACCAAAACATTGCCAAGGACATGAAGATGAAGGTACATAAGCATGTAGAGACAAGGTTTGTGAACCCTAAGAATAAAGAAGATTCAATATGGTAGAAAAATATAAAAAATAGGTTTAAAATGAATTATTTTGTCCTAAAATAACCAATTCATGGTTTAATTATTACTAAACACCTATACACCTCATAAACAACACCTACAATAGTGATAGTATACAATCACAATGGCGATTCTTGAGGAGATAAAGTCTTATATGGGTTCAATAAGGTTGAAAATTAACAAATGAGGGATAAGGATTATTGTAAAAAGGTTTTAATATCTCCCCAAAATATTTTTTAACACTTTTAGTATCCAATAAAAAGGTGATACAATAACTCAGTCTTATAAAACAAGAAAAACACATAGATAGATCAAGCTAATTTTGAGGTAAAAGTACCTACAAGCCACTAAATGCTAAATTAAATAATGAAAATTGGTAAATTTTGTCCTCATGAGTTATTAAAAATATACATATTATTTTTTAGATCAAATTTAGAGTTTAAATACTCACTATTTTGAAACAATCGCCCCTATGTTTGTTGATAGTCAAAGAATAGGCATGTAAACTTCTTGAAGCTTCTACTGGTGTGGCAAAGGGTTTAAACTTAATTGGAGTGTTTTATGGTAATAATATTGAGATTTTAAATCTTAAAACACATTTTAGGAGTGATACATATTCCAAATTAAATGCAAACCATGCCCTTGAGGGATAAAACAAACAAGCAACCTATATGATGTACTAGTAATGGTGTTACTCATGTGGGTTGAGAGTTGTTTTAAGGCATAATATAGATATTGGAAGATAAATAAAATATTATAATCAATTTTAAACATATCATTAATAATAAATATTAATATAAATAGGGGAAAGTCACCAAAACTCAGACTAAGAGCTATATAGATTGTCATTGCTTGAAACCCTAGGGTAGTGAAAGGAAGGCATATAGAGGATTTAATTACTATGAGACCTTAAAAAATTAATTTTAATCACTATAATAAAATTTTAAAATAATTTTAAAACTCTTTTAACTCCATTCATGAAGGATAATACACTTGCAAACCTCTACCTTATGCAAACAAACATTCATTCCTACAGGCAGTTCTAAGAAGTATGGAAACAAAGTTGAGTTTAAGAATTTAAGGGTTGTTATAAAAGGTTGATAAAAAATAATATAATAGGATATGAATATTTTAAATCCTTATTATCACCTATGGCTACTTTGAACATCAAAACTCAATTTGAGGCATAAATCTAGCCTTTAGACCTACAAGGCCTACAACACCAAAGGACATTTGGAAACACTATAAATCAAGATGACACCTTACAGATGGTATGGTGAGATGATTCAGATCCAAGGAGGATGAATTCAATTAGAGAGAAGAAATGGAATATTTTTTTTGTCTTGAGGATAAATTTGAACTATGCAATCTAAGACACTCATTCAATCCACCTAATCAAGAGCTCATATCTTTCACCATAGCAAGAGTTTGGAAAAAATATTTAATATTATTTTGAGCATTCCTATGCACTTAAATTTAATGAATTATTGATGTTTTTTGAGGGGTTGAGGTTTATGAATCATGACCATGAGTATAAACATGTCTAGAATGCAAAAAAAACCCTATAGGAAATATTCTTTATGTATGTATCTTTCCACACCTTTTGCATCAGAACATAAGATTCTCACAAACATTGAGAGGGTATATGTACTAAATATTCATTTTAAGAATCTTTATTTGTGAGTTTTGTACTTAATGAACCATCGTTAATAAGTTTCATCTCCAAAACCCTCCTACTGACCAATTTTGAGAAAAGACAAATTTATTGCAATCAAAACATCATGAATCATCCTAAAATCTATTTAATGATTAAGTACACTTAGATAAGGTCTTGTAAATGGAATGTGATGTACAAAATTGTATAAACATGGAAAAAATTAGGGGTTTTAGAGAAAAAGGCATAAAATAGAGGTACAAGATAGCTTAATGAATTCCAATCCATGGAGTGCAAAGTTTGGAACTTTTTCTTCCTCCTCAAGCCATTAGATGATTAGATTCATACCTAGAAATTCCTCTATAAACTCATTCAATCAACGAGTCTATAGAATTAAATATATTTTGACTAAGTTATAGGGGTTTCTTCATCAATAGGACCTATTTTATGATATGATGAGTTTTTTCAGGCTTAAATATCATTATATTTTTTAGGTTGTATTTTTTTCATGTAGGTTCTTAGAGATATCAAGTATAGTAAGTTAGGATACTAGGCCTAATTGGCCTAGTAGACCTACTTGGTCAAATCAATAAAGATAAAGATGACATGAAAGTTATTCAGAAGGTTTACATAAGTGTTGATAAAGTCAATGTAGGGTCAATACATGCCATATGCTAACATTTAGTGGAAAATCAATGCATGTGAGGGTTGAAGTATGCAAAACTAGTCTTCAAGTGTTAATGCATGCTTAAGTGGTCATTACCATGAATTAACTGATCATGAGTTGGCTAGCAATGAACATCTGTTCTATGGTATTCATGTAAGTGAAGTCATCCCATTATCTTGATATTTGTTAATATGAGTTAACTAACCAAAGAATGACATATTATTATATAAATATGAATTTGAACAAGTCAAGATGGCCCACCACCTTGTTTTCAACACCAAGGAGCTCACGCAAGGCATCAAACATTAAGAGATGTGAGGAAGGACTATTGATAGCTATTGTACCTAAAATTAGACATGAGCTTATGGTCATATGTCTTCTTATTCAATCTTATGCACCAATTTCCTATCTTGTTCTCTTCTCATCTTCTATATATTCAAGCTTTCAAGCCTATTTTTGAGATCCCTCTCTTGGGCATGATGAAACTCTGCCAAGATTGAGCTTTGTAAACCTCTTGAATCAATATAATACACTAATACAACATATTTATGGCTGACTTATAGTGTGTAATTGATTGTTTAGATGTTTAAAAGTGCATGAATCTTCCCTTAAACATGTCCTTACCATATCTATCTAATAATGAATAATATTTTGTAGGTTACATGAAGTGTCAAAGGATGCTAATAATATTTTTAGTGTAACAAGGTTGAAGGTGTCTCAAATCAGACCTCTCTCTCTACCTCCAAACTATTATTATCCATCAAAACCTCCATATGAATAACTTTTGCATAAGAATCATTAGAGTTAGTATTTTAGTCTATTTTAGATTCATTAGTGTTGTAAGAGTTCAAAATAAGTAGATGAACCAACAATATAGGTGTATCACCATCATTAGAATAGGATTTGCCTTTTAATTTCTTTCTAACCCTTTTCAACCAAAAAGTATTATTAGGTTATATTAAGATGAGAAAAGTTGATATATGTAGAGGATCTAGCCTTATAATCTAGAGGTTTGGTCTAGCTATATGTATCCCACACTTATAAACCATTCTAATTTTAGTTGAGGTTTAGAAGAGATATGAGTAATCTGCTTTAGTAGGGTGCAATTTGGGTTGTTAACAATTTATCTATATATTTCATCACTCATTTCAAATTCATTACTTAAATGATCTACATTTAAAATTTCATCATTCAACAAGCATTGATTAAGTTATCTTATCTCATTTGAAAACATATCCAAATTAAATTCCATAGGATTGGGCATGTTATATTCATTTGAAATATTACCTTGTGTGAATGAAGTACCTTCACATTACCTAGACACTCTTATGGACGTTCTCTTATCTGCTTGTCTTTTCTTTCATTTTGTCCCTTATTTTCAATTTCCTCATTTATTATCTCTTTTATTGGTCTTTTACAATGATTTCGTGATCCCATTATTTTTATCTTTACTGAAATAAGTCAATTGTAGAATAAAATTTGAAGAATTTGTAGTGATTGAGACAAATTGAGTATATAATTTACATAGTTACAGTAGTAAAAGCCAATTTGAAATTAGTAAAAATCAAAATGAATAAAAAATTTCATTGGAATAGAGACAAAGTCGTGAATCACAAAGACCATGTGTTCTTTTGAAAGGCATGCATGGTATTTTTGGTTCACAAATGAAATGGGAAAATACATTTATTGTGAGGAGGTAGGTTTTCAAAGGGCATATGCCATTTAAGTTTTCAAAAACATTCATTTGACTTTTGCACTCTAAATTTGGTTTGGTTTTAGATATGGGGTGTTTGAACCTACTCCAAATCCTGTCATGAACCAACTCATTTAATATTTAGAAAAATTATGTGTCTTTCACATCCTCCATGACCTATTTGATCAATCCTATATATATATATATATATATATATATATATATATATATATATATATATATATATATATATATATATATGGATTTATAGAGGGGTAAACATAGTCTATATTTATGTGTGTGTGTGTGTGTGTCTATATATATATATATATATATATATATATATATATATATAAATGTTAAACTATTATTGTAAGTATTTCTTTATTTCTACACAACATACCTCATTTTGAACTATATACATCTCGTTAAAAATACATTTATAAATTTTATAATACTAATCAAACGTCTATAAAACTTATATCTCAAAAACGAACACAATGTCAACTATGCTTTAAATTTTATTGATTTTCATGAAGTTAAGTTTGAAATGTTGTGTTTGTACACTTGTATTTTCAATTTTCCTACTATCTTGAGTTATAATACACACACACACACACATTATAAAATTAATAAAAAATATTGTCAATAGTCTTCGACATTTCACCCATCCATATATGAATTTTAATACAAAAACTCATTCATTTACTAAAAAACAAGTGTGTTCCGTACACATGCAATCTCATTTTATTTTCACAAAAAATGAAAAACATATTATCATAAATGCATCTATTTTGCATATTTTCATCCTTTGGGTATTGAAAAAAATATTTATAAACTAAATTCAAAATTCCATAATTCATATTTATATGTCCTTATCAAATTATTTTTTGAAGTGTTTCTAACATTCTCTCCAAGTTCAACTATTTTTATTTTAAGAAAAAAAGAGTCTTTCTAATCCCCCTCTTTTGTCCCCAATTATCCTGCATCTACCCTTCAATGTGTCATGTTGCAAATTTATATTATTTATCTCACCAAAATAAACATGAATGGATGTGGTATGAGAAAACCTATTCTTATTATAGAAGGAATGGAGATCATTGTATGCGCCTAAGTACACTAGTAATGATTCATCATTGTAAAAATCATATATTATTAAAATTTGTGGGGTAATAGTCCTATAAATCAAATGATATTTGACCAATTGGAGATCTATTGCATAAGTATTCATACATTCTATTTAGGCCTTATGAAAATAGGTTGTATTATGATAATTGTGCTTGTGACTTACATATTTTTGTGAAAAAACTTAGTCTTGATATTTTTATTATTTTTAAAAGAGATAGGCTGAGCTATGACTTTATCATTTTTACACAATATTTTTCCCTTGTACCAATTTTTGATCAAATATTAACAACCGAAATCATTATTATATGATTATGGTGTTGGATTATCCATTTGTTGAACCATTGCACAATGTTTTAAGGGATTAGTATCCATTGAAAATGTGTAAATGAATCCCTAATGATTGAATTTTAAGCATTCATACAAAGCAAATGGAATAAAATACATCTCATGTAATCAAGGACATACCAAAATAATGATATTGTTCAAATAATTTGGCATAACTTGGCATAAAGTAGGTAATGTATAGGGATCAATAGTAATATTCAATATTATTTATCCCAATAATTATCATGAAATTTTATCAAATCCATTGATCCTCATATTATAGGTTCCAAATATGAAGGTCTAATGCCAATTAAGGAGAGAAAAGTGATGTTATAAATGTTGATCCCTAAACCACTACCCACAATAACTCATTTTACTATCTTATTATAAACACATACTTAGATGTAGAGTGGAAAACAACTTTTTATAATATGTTGAGGTTGTAAATCCTACTTT